>JASVER010000004.1:14276832-14760717 GCA_030449065.1 Oceanodroma leucorhoa | reverse complement strand
TACTGTGTTCAGTTCTGGGCCCCTCACTACAAGAAGACATTGAGGGGCTGGAGTGTGTCCAAAGAAGGGCAACGAAGCTGGTGAAGGGTCTGGAGAACAAGTCTTATGAGGAGTGGCTGAGGGAACTGGGGTTGTTTAGCCTGGAGAAAAGGAGGCTCACGGGAGATCTTATTGCTCTCTCTACAGCTACCTGACAGGAGGTTGTAGCGAGGTGGGTGTCGGTCTCTTCTCCCAAGTAACTAGCGATAGGACAAGAGGAAATGGCCTCAAGTTGTGCCAGGGGAGGTTTAGATTGGACATTAGGAAAAATTTCCTCACCAAAAGGGTAGTCAAGCATTGGAACAGGCTGCCCAGAGAAGTGGTAGAGTCACCAACCCTGGAGGTATTTAAAAGACGTGTAGATGTGGTGCTTAGGGACATGGTTTAGTGGTGGACTTGGCAGTGCTAGGTTAACGGTTGGACTCGATGATCTTAAAGGTCTTTTCCAACCTAAATGATTCTATGATTCTATATTGTTTCACATTTTTCAGTTGCACACCAATGTTTTATGAACATTTGCAAGTGTGTTATCAGTTTTGGGTGCTGTGAATATTTTATTTGTGCTTAACTGGCTTGAGCGGAGAGTGATTTCAAGGCAATAAAACAGAAGAAAGGGCTGAACATCTGATGAAGTGTYCTATCTTGCCAGCATACTCCCCGGAGTATCCGGAGGGAAGCAATGCAGAGCCTCACAGAAGCTGGCAATGAGAGGGCAGCACCAAGACAGAAGTGTCCTCTGATGGCCAGTGACAACCCCAGCAAACTCTTCGGCCTTCAGTAGCATGTTAGGGAGTCATTGAAACCCATGAGCTCCCCAAGGCATTGCTCACAATGATACTGTTCATAAGAACCTTTATTTTCTACAAAAGGAAAACCAAAGTTTGATTTCTTAATTAATACTCTGAAGAACAGCATATGAGTAGGAAACAAGCAACTTGCACAAGGAACAGAAGCTGCAAGATATGCAGGGGATTGAACAGAGCAGGATAAAATTACTCAGTCAGGGGCAAAGCCAACAAACTGCCTAGAAGAGCCTGAAGAGCCACTCTGGATGGAGGTGAACATTGCAATCCCTACTTCTCCAAGCTGCTGCTGGGACAGAAAGAAAAGATCTTGATGAGGATATTGCAGTCTGATCCAAYGCAACCAAAGAAACTTCCAGTTAAGCTGGTTTTAGCACCATTGTCCTGAAAATGATCTGATGGGAACTCTTCATGTGGTATAAAAAGCAAAATAAGTGATCAAATGCAGAGGCAGACACCAGCTCCCTCCTCTTCTTCATTGATTCAGTCTGCTACTGAAAAATGAATAGACAAAAATATTCAAGAAAATATTTTATGTACAAGGAGGCTTTATTTTTGGACTTCAGTTAGCTTTTTTTTTCCTGGAGGAGCACCACAAGTACCACAATCTAGATCTAGCACACTCTTAAGATTTTTTTTTCACAGTCCCACATTGGTACCTATCAGAACACACTTCACCGTTCAAAGTACACATCTCAAGATAAAAAGTTATCAGCAGTAAGCTTTTCAGCCTATTAACATGTCGTATTTTGCCTCAGAAGAATGTACTGCAAGGGGAAACAAGCAGATGGGGATTCACAGCAGCACTTTTTACCAAAACCTCCTGTCACCTAAGAATGAGAGGGCGAGCTCTTCTCTGGGGACAGGTCTCCAACCTGTTGCACCCATGCCTATTTCTCACCTTCCATTGCCCACCCATTGGCCTGTGCTACGCATAAGTGAAAACTAGCACTTTCCATGTTTCATTTTATCCTGAAACTGGATGAGAAATGTGAATATTGAACCCTTTCAGGGAGCAAATGATGCCAATAAGGGGAGACTGTCCTTGCTTTGTGACAGTTCATCTGGCCAGAGTCTTGCCATGTGTGAGACACAAGGAACTGGGCTCCCTGATGACAACTTCTCCAGCTGTCCCAAGRAGATCCGACTGAATGCTGAGCTGATTTGAGTGAGAAATAAGCTAGGATTGTTCAACAAACTCAGATATTTTAATTTAGGGGGAAAAAAAAACCCAACTTTTTTYTAATGTATATTTTTCTGTTGAAAATAATTTCTGAAGAAACTTGCTCAATAAGGATACTGATTCTCTGGGATTTTGTGGGGTGAAAAAAACAAGAGGGAGAGAGAGAAGAGGCACATCAGATGTGGGGCTGGAGAGGAAAGTCATGAGAGAAGAGTGTTGCAAGGAGCTGCCAGATTTGCTGAAACCTCTGCTGGCTTGCCAGATGAATCAGACCACAGAATATTGAATTAGGAAGATTTATGACTGGGAATTTGAGGAAGTTACCTGTGATACAAAATATGTTATGTGAATGAGATCTCTTCTGTTCTATTGACAGAGGCGTATAATGAGCTGGGAGCCGGGTCCCTTCTGCATTACCTTTCTGGAGATGCTCCGTTTGACTGACAGCTGAGCTGGAGCAAGTCAGCCACAGGGAAAACAAGGGCAGCACGCTCTCAGGAGCTACAGAGCAGTCTTCTGTGTGAAACTTTCTGAAACTTAGGAAGCTGAAAAGGAAAAGAAAAAGTTAAGCAAATATAAACTTTCCTTCTCCCCTTCCATCATTAAACTGACATCCGCGCGCACACACACATGCAGAGGAGCCTCAGAGTCTTTCAAGCACCTGGGAGGGCTGGAGCAAAGGTCAAAGAGTCCACATTTATTTACTCAGCATCTGCTGCAAGAAAGGCTCCATTGGCATCTGGCAGCATGAAGAGCTATCAGGCTACCATTTTCATAGAGGCTTCCAAAATACACTGGAGCATTGGATCCTTCCCTGGTATCGTACCAGCTGGGATGGTTGGTTGCTCTAAAAAGCTAGCCAAAAATGCCTCCCATGTAGGGTAATCCACAGGCGACACAAAGGTGTCACAGCTGCCTCTACAGCACCTTTCCCAAGCCCCTTCCCCACCCAAGGGCACRTGCCATGTCCAGAGCAGAGCAAGGGCCTCCTCCGCCCTGCGCTGAGTAGCCTCACAGCAGGGAAGCGCACAAGGAGCCCGTGGGGCTACCACTTCTGTGCCACATCCTGCGCTTGGCAGCAAGCAGCGTGACTCTGGCCGATAGTACACTGTGGGTTTCAGCACTCAAAGCAATTTACAGCAGTGTAATTATTATCTCCACCTTATACACAGGATTTTCATCGSTAGCCACAGGGATCGGACAGGGACAAAAAGCTCCGTCTTACTTACACCAGCACTTGTGCCATCTTTAAATTACACAGTTGCAGAGGAGTGAGTCAGCTCCCTGAGTTYACCCCTGCACATGCAGGATGCAGAGGGCTACCTACCTACTTTGCAATGAAAGCAGAAGACAGCCCAGGTGCTTCCACAGATTTATAACCCCATAGTTGCATTCAAAAGATGCATGGGATTTGACAAGACACCAGACAGCCTGCTGACACTTTTCATCTTAACTTCAACAACCTCTCCTTGTGGAATATTTATAATTATAAAACTGTTTATTCAGACACTCAAGCATTATGGCTACTAGTTAGAAAGCACCTGAATGTTTTATATAAGAACAAAATTGATCCCATTTCCCCCTTGAAATAATATTTCTGTTACAGAGCCTTTGCAAAAAATGCTTAGCAAATACCTGTGAAATTGTCTTTATAATATGACATATATAATGACACTGTGTTTCTCTTTGGGCAAATGCGTGATGTTACCATGAGCAAATACTAACAATGCACAGATGTGAATGCTGCTGCGAACATAAATGCTGTCCCCTACAAAAAAAAACCCACATGAAGTACTGTATCTTCATAAATCTTATGGCTTTTATGCATTGCTGCCATTGGAAAAAGAACAACATATTGAATGGTGCATTTTGAGACAGGATGAGTTTAGTAAGTCTACCTAACTTAGCTTAACTTCACCGTATGCCAGTCTGGAGCCCTGCATCTATCTCCCGGACGTTATGGCATGCATTACTGCCAGCGTAACAAGGCAGGCAAAAAGGAGGAAATGTGTTTTAACTGCAAAGTGAGAGATGTCTTCCTGATTTATTAATTATTATGTTGCATCCAACATATTTTGCTACAAGAAATGTCACACACTCTTTTTTTTTTTTTTTAATATTTATTCAGTTGTTTCTGTTATTCCAGGAAAGTGTAAATACATTGTACCCTACTATTTTATGTTTTTAAAAGGTGACCTATACTTTCCATTTCAAATGCGGTTTCTTTAATGAAAATATTGTAATGTCAGTCCATGCAAAGCAAACGCATATTAATATGCGTTTACATCTGTCTCATATTAATATTCATGCCTGAATCCACATCCCTACACAAAGCCAATTTTCTGACCATCTGTGTGATGGCTGGTGGATGCAATGAATAAATTTTATTTGTGAGGGGAGTGATAAATCATGTATCTTCTGTTTTTCACCCACAATCTCTCCTCTTTGGTGCTAAAATGTTTTCATTGTGGCTAAGAATTTTTAAGTAAACCAAACTGATTAACCCCTTAGCCGATCACGCAGCTTCAGTTGCCAGGTGAAAATCTACAAAAAACATACGAGGTACAGTTATACGACTGAGAAAGTGGTACTGCAATTTTAGGAGTTTTATTTCTTTTCTTCTTGAATTATTCCTGCCTCAGAATCGCATTCAGTGTGATAGTATAGGCCAAATTTCTCACACTGGTGCTGAGGAGTACCTTAGTCTGCAAACAGCCTGACTATTCAAAGTAAGATGATTGTAACCTGAACTTCAGTGAAAACTGTTTCACATGGGTTTATTAGTGCTAAGGCTGGCTAACTAACTGGCTAGGCATCAGCCACAAAAAAATGATTGCTAAAGCACCCACTCTATATCAGCTGCTGAGCTTCCAGAGTACAAACTGACTTTCTCTGCAAAACAAGTTTGCTACTAAATTCCCAAAGGATAGATTTTGACATCAGTCACACCAATGTCCATCCGGAGTAACTTTGCTGGTAGTGAGAACAGCTTTTTATCAGAGGGTTATTCTCAGACAGTTCATAATGTAAATGTAATCCAGTCCAAAAACACAACTACACAAAGCGAAGTACAATAACTTTCAGTTGTAGAGTGTAGATGTAAAAGATAAAATTCTCAGCTAAGCTTGGGACCCAGGCAGCCATAAGCCTGGGAGGGTGATTAAAAAGTCTTGCTTTCCAGCACACTCTAGCCCTGGCCACACTTTAAAAAAAAAAAAACTTTTTGAACTATACCATTACCCAGACCAATAAACACAGACACTCAGAAGCACAAGGTCTGCACAGACTCATTCCCACATCCCGGTTAAGCACTGCTGCAGCTCAGAGAGATGGTACAAGGGGTTCCTCTCCATCGGGCAAGCAGACCACAGCTAACGCACAGCAGCAGTGCTGGGTTTGTCCCTGAACGCACCAGCCCTGGCCACATTCACTGAAAAACATGCTGGGGTAAAAAGTACCAGCACCAGTCGCCTTAGGCATGGTTAAAGCACTCGCTTGAATGGCAAGAGACTTGTGTTTGAGTCTTTTTCCAGTCCACAGTATTCAAACCGGGGCTGCTACCGCCCCAAGGGAATTCCCTATCCTTCAGGCTGCTGACTAGTCTTCACCTATTTCTTTTGAATCAGCTCCTCTGCAGGACACATGTGCACACACAAATTTCAAATTAAAACATGTTTTTGCCAATACTAGACTAAATGATTTTCTCTTACATCTGCAGTGAAGTCACTTCAACATCAGTTAACTGGAGTTACGATGAGACTGTTTGGCCTGGGATAAAAAATTCTTTCCTTCAAGTTAGACTTCACACATTTTTGTAGATACAGATTATGGAACCAACAAAGAGGGGAGAGATTATTCTTTCCTCCTTCTAATGTAGGTCAAATCATGTCAGCAGCAAATAACCTACTTCTACCTTGACAATCCAGCCGTAGGTAGTTTGAACATTATTGTGCACTGAACTGGAATCTGAAAAAGGAATTGTGAATGAGCTTCACACTTCATCAGCATAATTGGCAAGATATTACTTGTAGTTCAAATAAAAACATACAATTGCAAAAAAAGAAGCTCAAATAGCACTACAGAAAATAAGCAAGGTAGTCAGTCGTCATCATTTCCAAGAAACCAGGTTTGTGAGGAAACCCTGGCTGAAAATGTATTTACATCTAATATCCTTTTGTCTTAGTAAATTGTGTTCTTTACAAAACAGCCCTTCACAATGGGAAAACAGGACATTTCCAGAGACTGCCAAACCCAGAGGTTGGAATCTTTATTCCTTCATTCCTCTTCATGAGGCAAACCCAGGACAAAGCGGGAGGTGGCACCTTTCATCATGACCTTGCCACTCAGGGCCAGTAGTGGTCCTGAAAGATATTGCTGTTCTCATGGGCTTCGAGTGACATATGAGAAATGAGCTAAGTTTCGTCAAAGTTCCCAGTGGATAGCATCTGTATTACAGATACTGCTAGAAAAACTAATTGGTTTCCATGACTCATGAAATTCATATGGAAATATTGATCAAAACACTCCCTTTAGGTTTATGTTTAAAGCATGAAATAAATATATTTAATGTAAATATATCTAATATTTTATATTGATTCCTAATAGTTTTAAAGCATCAAAATCAAGTGGATACATGTATCTTTTACCCACTTGGAAAAACAAAAAAACATTTCAAAACTGGTTTTCACTTCTCTGATTCGTTTCTTTGATTGCTCATATCTGCTGAGACACATGGAAAATCTCTTATTCACAAAACCAGCAAGGGTAATAAAACTCCTGATGTTCACAGGGGCTACTCACGTGCCAGAAGATATGAATGTTTATAGATGCTTTGTTAGGCTGCAGCCTGAATTATTATTGTCACTTTTAAGATTGTAACTGGCCAGCGTAAAGGCTGTGCGCACACAGAGGGTACTCTGGTGCAGAATGAGCCATCAGAGGGAGCGAAAAATAAACATGGCTTGCCTAGTTTTCTGTAGCGTCTCGTTTCACATTCTCCACCCACTTCAACTAATGGGATGATCAGCAAGAATTTTTAGAATGGCAGAAGTTAATTCTGCAATCAGAGGGCTCCCCAAATCAAGCCTGAATGGGAATTTTCAAAGTCCCTGCAAATCCACTGTAATTGTGCCAAAAACAGATAAAAGCCACAGAACCACTGTGGGACAATCTCTCAGTACCAACATGCTCCCGGAGGTCCCAGGGCTGCATTCAGCTCCAAATACCCTCTCTTTAGTTACCCTGTCATTCATTGTCCACAGCCCTCAAAGAAAATAAGTAGCTCTAGCCTCGTATGTTCTAAGCTTCAAAACATCATTTGTGTCCAAACATGAATAAAAGAATTATTCGGATATTTCCGGGAATGCCAACACAGGAGGGTTTTTTTCCTCTCGTGCTTTGGGCAAAAGGCATATGCACACTGTTATCCCCTCCAAGACCCTCTCAACAATTCCAGCACCTCTCAGTGAGACTAATTACAGAGAAGAAGCTGGTGTTAGATCAGAAATTCAAGCCCAAGTCAGAGAGCTTGATTCCTTCATTCCTATTCCTAAAGCAAAGACGGGCCAAAGCARGCAGTAAAGCCGTGCTTGTGCTCCAAACACTACATTTGCATCTCGTTTGGTGTCAAAGCAGACAGCAGTGCCTGTAGAGGCCACGTGCTGAAGTTTGCACTGTAGGGAAATCCAGCTGTAGAGAGAGCTGGTGGCTGTTGAGCTCCTGGCTGAGCCCCCCTTGGTCAGCACAGTCAAGCATAGCCTCAAACCCTGCCTCCCCATGGTCAGCGTCCTCCGGTACCAGCACAGCGAGTCCAGGCTGCAGCCACGGAAGTGAAAAAGGAGTGTGCATTAGTAAAATAGTTCCTCCCAGGGCAATTGCACTTCTTTATAGTGTCTCTCCTCCCCATTATCCTTGTGGGTTGTTATAGTCTCCCTGAAGAATGAATTTTAATTTTAAAAGAGCCTCAGGTGGATAATGTGAGAAGAAAACTCTTCCCACAGGAGCTGCTGCACTTGCAGCAATAATATTCATCCTCAAGGCTGAAAATGCTGACAAGTTGAGCTAGGTGCTCTGTTTCGGCTCTGTTTCGGATGGACTGCCCATCACCCCAACCTTGCTATCTCCTGTCCAGTGTGGTCAGTATCTATGAAGCTGCCCTAGGGATTGCAAAGACAGTTGAGGAGTTTAAAAGGCAGTTAGCTGAGATAAACTGCTAACTTAATTGACTCATTCCAAGTAAACTATGTGTGTTGTGCGAAGGAGATTTTAAAGAGCAACTGTGGCTGCCTGGGTTCCCACCAAGCCAGTGCTGCATGAATACATGGAAAGACCCACCGAGGGGAAGACAGGTAGAAGGAAAAATCCTCATTGGCTTTCATAGGCTCTGAATCCAGTCTTTGCTATTGCTTCATGTGTACGTACCTGCAGCCGTTCCCCGTAAGTCTCCAATACAGGGTGCATTGCTACGAAACAGGGCTTAACTGGAAGTTTTCCGGCAAAGCAGGTGAAAAACACTACTTTGTCTACATAAAAACTTTTCATGGGGTTTACCTGAGTCTTAGCAAAACTTATGCCAGCAAATCCTTTTCAGCAGCAGGATATAATTTCTGGTCAAACTGAGAAAAAGGATGTTGTCTCTGCACTTGTAACGGGGACACCTGAAATTGCTCAAAACCCCAGCTTCCAGACCTGCTCTGCCTAACTCAGAAGAAAGACAAGCACTTAAAAGAGCCTTAGAGCTGAAATTTTCATGCTCCAGGAGTGGTCCCAAGGATTGGGAGTCTCTGCTTGCCTCGCCGAAGATGTTTCAATCTCTATAAAAAAGCTGAATATTCAGAAGTGTGAAATACTCCTTGAACCAGCACAGTAGCAGCAGCCCATGGTTGAGGCTCTCAGCTGGCAGCCTTGCACCACAGGTGGACAAACGTGAGCTTCTCCCAGCCAGGCACAGTGCCCTAAACACCTTTCACAGGCACATACATATGTCTCTCTCATTTTTCCCAGAAGAAAAAAAGCTTTGAAAAGTTTTTGTTGCATCCAGTCCAGAACAGCAGGCTTCTTTCATCTGCAGAGGTCTTGCAGGCCGAGGAAGACTTCCAAGGAGCTCACAGATAAGGGCTTCCCCTCTCACCTCCAGCTCCACCAGATCTTCCTGCTTCTGGCATGCTTGCATCTTCTTTCCGCCATGCTCTTTTCATTTCCATGCTTTTCCTTCTTGCCATTTGATGTTTCCATGAGCTCCGACGTGTAGAGGGGGAAGGGGAGGATGAGCATCACCACTGCCCCTGCTGGGCTACTGCTGGCCAGCCCTGCTGGAGAAAGGAGCCCTCCCACGTCCTGCACCTCTGCCACAGCTCTCTCCATCTCCAAGAGACCAGAGCTGAGCAGCACCCTCATCCGCTCAGCCCCAACTATTCCCCTCAGCCTTGGTTCTTGCTTTTCTCTTGGGTGCTGTCTCTCTCCTGTTTGTCACACAGGTGCAAGGAATCTGAAGGGTTTTCAGGAAGAGTAATATTAAAATGTTGCTGCAATTTAGCAATGTTTGGTGCTAAAATAAGACTATTTCCAGGAGAAATAGCAGCACATAGGGTTGACCTTGTTCTTACTGCTAAGGTAGGCAAAGGTTCAGTCAGCATTGTTTCTCCAGTCAAATAATAGATCAGGTAAAATACAGACTGGTGAACTTTTGGAAATAGGCAAAATTTAACTATTAAAAATGTCATTTTAAATGGAGAAGAGGGTGAAAATGAATAATGCTTCTTTGTCCATGCTCAAGCTTTTAAACTACATCTCTTCCACTATTAGAAATTCTGATTTTTCAAAACTCTCATCTTGCCTCTGCCAGTTTTTCTTTCTTCCAATCCGTTATCAGTTTTCTCTTCCACCTCTTCACCACAAGGGCTCTGCATGTAAAGACCCTGTGCTACCAGTCCAGTTTCTTCGACTGTCCTTAGTGCTATGTTCATTTTGAGACCAGTCAGAAGTTCTCAGATGGAAAGTTTCAATGTYAGAAAATGTAGAAAAACAGTCCATGTAAATGCACAGACCTCAAGAGTCTTTCAAAACTGGCTTCTTACCTGTATGGAGTCACCAAGCCTTTTAATAGAACTGTACCCAACTATGGTCACACCAAGATTTCCAATTTTTTAAATAAAATATTTCGATTCATTTTCAACAAAACTCTTCAGAATTTCCTTTAAGTGGGAAACACTCAGATTCCCTCTTTGTACTCTCCAAACCAACTTAGTTATTTTTCCAGATCCTGGAATTTCTCAAAGATGGCAAATACCCTCAACAAATCTGATCAACCAATTAACCCTCCCCTGCTTTACAATCAGTCATGATTCTACAGCACTAAATTCACGCTCACGTCCAGGGAGTTACATTTTGCAAGTCTGTATTAAATCCATGAAAAAAGTTTGGAGAATCATAAGCTCTTAAAACTTTAAAACTATTTAAACTCAGTTGGATACAGCGTTGGATGAGGATTCCCAGCTGTGGAGCTCACTGTAGCTCCGCTCACTCGCTGGACAAATGCCAACCTATGAACCAGCAGAAAATCTAGCTCATAGTTACTACACCTCAAGATGATCATCCAAATAAAGCCCAATCAGCAAAATAAAGCTTAATTTTTAATTCACAAACAGAAAAGTCTGCACTTTGCGAAGGGCCTGGTTGTTCTGAGCAACAGCCTTGAAAGACATTCTTTATTTTAGATGTCCCATGTATCACTTCACTAGTTGCAAAATGATATTAATAAGAATCAGTTCTAGAACCAGAACACTTCATTTTTATCAGTCGGTATAAATGATCTCCTTGGTACCCTGCTTCTGACAGATCTTGGGTTTTYAGCTAACGCGTGCCAAAACCTGTCTCGCTAGCATTCAGCAATAACATCCTGAATAATCTCAGGAACTCATTTATCATTAAAAAGTCACATCTCAAAATTGGCTGCCATATCATCTGGCATGTTGAAATAATTGTGTTATATTTAACCCCCCAAAAACTCAGCTACCTAAATCATTTTCAAATTATATCTTCCCTTTTCCTAAGCTTTCACTATACTGACAAATATCTGTGTCACTACGTGAGCTACGAGTTCCTTGGAACAAGCGGTCGTCTTTGCAACGTTATTGCCAGCTGACGCCAGAAGCAGGATGAGTGATTTGTTTGCTGTGTGAGGCTGGCTTTCATCGTCCTGAAGTCAACACTAACATCTTGCTAATCCTGCATTTAAATCTATGGACACTAATGCACCCCTTTTTGGATCTCCTCACTGAAGTATCAAAGGCTTAGAAAAGCTAACAATAATTTCTCCATCTGCAGAGCTCACAAAAAAATCAGGATTAAAATCTTTGCAGTGCATAGGTTGTAAATTATGTATTTCTCTGGATATTACTATGAGTAATTCTGCTTAACTTGGAGTGTTATGATCCAAAGTCTGAAAAAGATTAAAGGATGAATTTCCTTCTTGATTAATTATTGCATGTTTTGTTCCTTTTTTCCTATGTTTCTACTCTGTTTATGTACTAAAAATGTTTTATTCATGGATCCTTGCATAATTGTCCATGACCATGGCACAAGATACTTTCAAATGCCTTGACACTTCAAATATACATCTCATTTTACTCTGTTTAGGATTACACAGACATTAACTGCACCATGTTCTTTTATTCTGATAGTATGACATCAAAACAGCTAAGAGTCTACAAGTTCAAATTTTGCAGCATAATACTCACTTTCCTGTTGCAAAACATACAGATGCAGGACTGGGCTGAGCACTCTAGAAGGCTCTCTTTGGGACTGACTTTTGCTCAGAGCTTTCTCACTTTTCTTTCTTCCATATCCACAAAGTTAGGAGGTTTGGGAGGCAGGAGGAAATACTGGAAATCTACATCAAAATTTTCAAGGGATCATAATATCTCTCATTGGCAGCTTTTTCATCACACTGCCAGTTATGATCAGAATAAAAGTTCTTTTTGCCTGGGTAAGAATTTGCAGAGCAGTTGGAATGGCACAAGATTCTGCTAATGCACTCATGCAAATGTATAGTCATAGCATACAATAAAACCTCTAATTAGTTCAGACACAGCATTGCTCTCTATTCCAGTTTACTAGTAAAGTTAAGGGATGGTGTGTACTTGTTTTGAATACATTAAACACTTTATTCTGATTAGATTCTCTGCACATTTCACAGAGGAAAATACATCTGCTCCATCAGTGATATAAAATGGGAATTTCCTCAGGGGTGTGTAAAGTGTATATAAATCTCTGCATCTGCCTGAGATTTGCATAGATTCTGGTACATAGGTCACTTGTGCACTTCGTTTTCTTTGTGATCTGGGAGTAATGCTGGTTAGCTCTCAATGCTGTAATGAGACCACAGACATTTTTTGCTTACATGTGTAGAGCTTTATTCTGTTGTGCATAGGGCTCTCTGTTGCATTCCTGGTTTAGTCCGGTGTTTTTACGTACTTAGAATGAAAAGCTTACTTTGAATGGTATTACTGGCCAGTGTTTATGCACCCAGATTAGTTTCATCTTTCACGTTAAATGAATAATTCACATATTTTGTCCATCAAGTAATCATAACAAGTCTGTATGTTGAAAATATTCATCACAGCTCACAGAAAAGCACCCTTTTGTATAGCTTATTGCCTCATATTAACTCACTTTTTTCTCAAGGAATTCCCCCTGCAGCAATCCCCACTGTAAGCCATTAGTTGAGCACATCTGCCCACTCTAATGACCACTCTAGTGTACACATACCTGACTGCCATCTAATTTAGACATCACCCATAGGACACTAATACTGATGTCTCCTGGGCCAGCTAAGTCCTGGGTTATTGACTAGCTACAGTTATCACTTCATTTGGTCTTTGGAGGTGAACCAAGTGCACCTGAGGTCATAAATAGGTCAAATGATTATGCAGCTTGCAGGGGAACCAAGTATTTTTGTTACCCTAATAAGAACCAAAAATATACTTTCTAATTTGTTTTGACACAGAATCCAATTGCTTTGCCTTTATGCAATGTCCCCTTTGTGTAGCTATGAAAATGCAGCCAATTAGGCATAACATTCTTTTTCAGTATGAACAGCAAGTTAAATAAATTGATGCCATTTAAAATTAACACAAAAAAAAGAAAGAAAATTGGCAGCATCAAATATCTGATAATCAATCTTTTATTTTATAAAGAAAAGAAAAAGGAAGAAATCAGGGCTGCTATTTCTAATTAAAATAGTAAATAGAGATGTGATAAACAATGGGGGTTATGATTGCTGCCTATAAATACATTGGGGGGAGGTAAACATACGGAGAAAAAAGAGCTATTTAAGCTTAAGGAAAATGCTGGCATGAGAACAAATGGGTATAAATTGTTCCTGAATATGTAAGACTGGATTTAGAAGAAGGTTTTGAGCCTTTGGAGGAGTAGGTTCTTGAACAGCCCTCTAAGATTACAGTGGGGCAAAAAAATACATCATTGGGGTAAATTGGAGCTTGATAAAGAAATCCTATAATGTATTTTCATCTGAGAAGAGGGAACTGCAYGCAGTAATCCAGGATTTCCCTTTTAGTCACAAATTTGTGAAAATTGTGTTTGCACACTAGGTCAAATTCTGATGTGTTGCAGAAAGCACAGCTCAAGAGATATTTGTGCCACTGCATATTTTTACACTGAAAGCAAATCCGCTTATCTCTAGTAAAGCAAGAAATCACCTTCTTCCCAACCCTTATAGACAAACTGGAGTTAATACCAGTTCTGAACTTGGCCCATTGTGGAACAGAGTCAAATGTTCATATTTATAATGGAAGCTGGCCAGTACAGCTTTGGGGTAAATACTCAGTTGTAGCAAGTAAATGTGAGAGAATGGAAAATTCTGGATTTTCTTCTGCTGTGGATACTTGTATACATATTAGTCTATACAACACAACCTCCATTACAGAGGAAAAAATTAGGTAGTAAGGACGACGTTAGGATGCAGCCTGGATTTCAACAGCTGTAGATTTATGAGAAAAGATAAAATATGTGCTTAAGAAATAGTTTATTTTTGTACAAGAAAGGGAATGACATGAACAAATGCATGTGAGTTTTCATGTAAATCAGCAAATCTACACAACAGTTGAGTGGGCTTGATCCTATACATCTCAAACCCCATTGCCTTCAATGTGAGCTTGGCATTCCCAAGCAATGTTTACAAATGGATCCATGCTAAGATGCCTGAATTAAAAAATGTAAGTGGATACCGTATTATAAGACAGAAATGCTGGGATTACTTTTGATAAGAAAGTATAAAGATAAAAGAAAAAATAATGTACCAACTTGTACCAACTCTTCTGTCTCTTAATTTTTGTTTGTTTCAGGGTAAGAAGCAAGTTCAACCACGTTGCTAAGAAAACCTGTATTGCAGCAAAAAGGTCAATGCTACAAAACGATGTGTTTCCCTTTACAAGTGTGTTATTTTCATCTGATCTTCTCAACTATTGTACTGAACATTGTGTAAAACCGTGGGAAAGGATAGTAATTCATATACGTTTATTTGCTAGGTGTTTTTCATTGCATGAAGAGTCATCAGTGATCTGCCCCTCACCTGGCTTTGAGGCTGGGTGAAAGCTGGCAACTGCTGAAGTATCCACACAAGGGGGGACGAAGAAGGCAGCTGCCTGTTCCTCTGATCCTCGGGAGAGACGGATAAGATGTGTTGAGACATGCAGGAGCCGCTCCAAGTGTGCAAACCTCCCTTGTTCTCATCACACACAGCAAGTACCACAATAAACGGGGAGTGATGAGGCTTTAAAAAAGAAAAAAAAAGAAAAGAAGAAGAGGAGTAATATTGTTACAAATAGCAGCGTCATCCCCAGAGTACCACTGCAGCTCAGAGAACTGTTGTTCTGGGAATGGCTCTGCTATTAGTACTAAAAATTAAGCAGTCTCACTAGATGCAGCTAACAGTTTTTAAACTGTCAAAGTGTTTCATATACAGTATCTCTGTTTCCCAGTTCCACTTCCTCATTAACAAAGCCAGAAAAAATTACTGCAGTAATTAGTTCTCCTTCAGCTTTTTTTTTTTCCTTCTAATTACACTAGCTCCCCTCCCCCTACCTGTATACATCAAAAAATTTCACTGGCTTAGGGGGGGAGATTTATGGAAGCCCTGGCTGAAGGATCAGGACCAGTGTCAGAGTGAGGACTGAGTCATTCTTTCTTCTGTAAAACAGCAGCACCAGAGATTCAAGCCTATTCCTTGAAAACAGGAACACTGGTTGGAGCCAAAACAGTGGTTCAGCATCCCTAACCATTTGTACTAGTTTGGGTTGGGACAGAGTTAGTTTTCTTCACAGTAGCTAGTATGGGGCTATGTTTTGGATTTGTGCTGAAAACAGTGTTGATAATACAGGGATGTTTTCGTTATTGCTGAGCAGTGCTTACACAGAGYCARRGCCTTTTCTGCTCCTCACCCCACTCCACCAGCGAGTAGGCTGGGGGTGCACAAGGAGTTGGGAGGGGACACAGCTGGGACAGCTGACCCCAACTGACCAAAGGGATATCCCATACCATATGACGTCATGCTCAGCAATAAAACTGCAGGGCTGGAGGTTGGTGGGGGCTGCCATTACTTGAGGCACCAGTCGGTTGGTGGCAAGAAATTGCTTACTTTTGCATCACTTCTTTTTCCTGGGTTTTTTTTTTTTCCCTCTGTCTCTGGTTTTTTTTTCCTTCCTTTTTTTTTTTTTAATTATGAAACTGCCTTTATCTCAACCCATGAGTTTTCTCATGAATCCTCAGGATATTCACCCCCCTGAGCTGGAAGACAGGGACGGGGAGCAGAATACACCCCCCATAATCCAAGAGGAAGCGGTTAACGACCTGCTACGCCACCTGGACACGCACAAGTCTATGGGGCCGGAGGGGATCCACCCGAGAGTACTGAGGGAGCTGGCGGAGGAGCTTGCCAAGCCACTCTCCATCATTTATCACAGGTCCTGGTTAACAGGAGAGGTCCCGGATGACTGGAGCCTTGCCAATGTGACGCCCATCTACAAGAAGGGCCGGAGGGAGGATCCGGGGAACTACAGGCCTGTCAGCCTGACCTCAGGGCTGGCGAAGATCATGGAGCGGTTCATCTTGGGAGCACTCACAAGGCAGGTACAGGACAACCAGGGGATCGGACCCACCCAGCACGGGTTCATGAAGGGCAGGTCCTGCTTGACCAACCTGATCTCCTTCTATGACCAGGTGACCCATCTAGTGGGTGAGGGGAAGGCTGTGGATGTGGTCTACCTGGACTTTAGTAAAGCCTTTGACACTGTCTCCCACAGCATCCTCCTAGAGAAGCTGGTGGCTCATGGCTTGGATGGGTGTACTCTTCGCTGGGTAAAAAACTGGCTGGACGGCCGAGCCCAGAGAGTTGTGGTGAGTGGAGTTAAATCCAGTTGGCAGCCGGTCACGAGCGGTGTTCCCCAGGGCTCAGTTTTGGGGCCAGTCTTGTTTARCATCTTTATCAATGATCTGGATGAGGGGATCGAGTGCTCCCTCAGTAAGTTTGCGATGACACCAAGTTGGGCGGGAGTGTTGATCTGCCTGAGGGTAGGAAGGCTCTGCAGAGGGATCTGGACAGGCTGGATCGATGGGCCGAGGCCAATTGCATGAGGTTCAACAAGACCAAGTGCCGTGTCCTGCACTTGGGTCACAACAACCCCAGGCAACGCTACAGGCTTGGGGAAGAGTGRCTGGAAAGCTGCCCGGCAGAAAAGGACCTGGGGGTGCTGGTCGACRGCCGGCTGAACATGAGCCGGCAGTGTGCCCAGGTGGCCAAGAAGGCCAACAGCATCCTGGCCTGTGTCAGGAATGGTGTGGCCAGTAGGCGGAGGGAGGTGATCGTGCCCCTGTACTCAGCACTGGTGAGGCCGCACCTCAAATACTGTGTTCAGTTTTGGGCCTCTCACTACAAGAAGGACATTGAGGTGCTGGAACGTGTCCAGAGAAGGGTGATGAGGCTGGTGAAGGGTCTGGAGAACAAGTCTTATGAGGAGCGGCTGAGGGAGCTGGGGTTGTTTAGCCTGGAGAAAAGGAGGCTGAGGGGAGACCTTATCACTCTCTACAACTGCCTGAAAGGAGGCTGTAGAGAGGCGGGTGTCGGTCTCTTCTGCCAAGTAACTAGCGACAGGACAARAGGAAATGGCATCAAGTTGCACCAGGGGAGGTTTAGATTGGATATTAGGAAAAATTTCTTCACCGAAAGGGTAGTCAAGCATTGGAACAGGCTGCCCAGGGAAGTGGTAGAGTCACCAACACTGGAGACATTCAAAAAATGTGTGGATGTGGAACTTCAGGACATGGTTTAGTGGGCATGGGTGCTGGGTTGACGGTTGGACTCGATGATCTTAAAGGGCTTTTCCAACCTTAAGGATTCTATGATTCYATTCTATGATTCGATGATTCTTACTTTTACCTTTCTGATTCTTCTACCCATAATGCTGGGGAGGAGCGAGCAAGCAGCTGTGTGGTGCTTAGCTGCCTGCCAGGTTTAAACCACAGCACCATTCCCAGGGCCTAGCTCCTTGCCAGTACCCTGCTTTCTCCCCCAGCCACACTCTGCTGCTGCTGAGGACAATGGCCGCAGCGATGGACATCGATGCAGGCACCTCCATGCACTGCTCCTACCTTCCCGCCCACCTGCAGCAGTAGGTGTGCATGGGATAGCCACACGCTTGCCGGTATATTTTTTGCACCAGACTCCAGGCTTGTTAAGGCTTTTGTTAACACTGAGGTGAAATAAGGATAACGCCCCTTCGTCAGTGTTTTCCTCAATCTTACCTTTCTTTCTTGCGCCTCAACCACAAAAATGCCTGTTCTTCAGACACTACTTTGTCACTYAGTATGTTACAGGGGAAGAAAGAGAGAGGGAAGAAATTGTTATTTTACAATTACCTTTACAATACGGTAAGCACGTGCAAGGTGAAAGGCTGAGCAACGACAGCAGTACAGCTGCAGCTGCCGCCTGCGCCTCACATCCCCTGTTCAGCCTGCACTCACACAGTCTGTTGGTTTGACTTCCAAAAAAATCCCATTTAAATAATTAYGTACAGAAAAAAACCTCATTTGCACTCCACAACACTAGATGTCATTTGATTCCACTAACTTGAGAGGTTTGTTGCATTGCACGGACACCTACGTGAAGGACCCGCCGTCTCTCTCTCACTAACACATACACATGGTGTGCACCTGCAAATCCTCTCCTCTCCTTTCTGGAATAAATTTATAGCATTAAAATTCAGGCATCTCCCAGAATTTTTGGAAAAGCCTCAAGTCCAAAAACTGAACTAACAAGATGATGCCTGGGTAGAAAAGTCGTTGGTGCTATTTCATTATTAGTCTGATTCTTGAGAGGGACAACAGGAGTCCCAGTCTGCACTAATTGGGTAAATTATCTTAATGGGAGTGATGTCTGTACACTCAAAACTGGCCTTTCACTGAGGCCAGCAAGCCACTGGACAGTTTGATGGCTGTTTAATTGATTGAGCCACCTTTCATCTGGTAACTAAAAAAGAAATAGTTCCACATGATGTTATTAATTCTCTGAGCCTCCTATTAATTTCTCTACTTTGCTGTCCTGCAAGTGCTCAGCCCTCCTCCCCACTCAATAAATAAATGTCTGGAGAGCAGACAAATTGCTGTTGTTTGTGTGGACTGCCAGAGGATGCAGGGACCACGGCAGAAGTGCTCTCTGCCATCCTTGTCTGCACGTGAGGGCATTTCTTTCCGCCTCAGCGTGCACAAGGGTGCACCCAAAAGCAGCCCCCCTTCAAGAGCAGATGCAAGACAAGGCTTTTGCTCCGTCCCCAGTCGCCGCTGGGAGAGCGCAGACAGCCCCGTTTCAGCCCCTGCCTGCGGTTCTGCCATCTTCCCCTGCCCTTGCTCCTGCCTGCCGGGGCCTCTCGCCCCGGGAAAGGGGAGAGAAGAGGAGAGGGGTCACAAAGGACATCTTCAGGGAACAACAAGACAGCCCTGCAAGCRTGCCTCAGCCTGAGCTGAGCCCTCCTTCCGTCCCGTGCTGGGGCAGTCACCGGTCACTCGCTTCCACTTACAGTCACTGTACATGTCTTCTGCTGCCCTGCCTCCAGGTATGGTTGGCCAAGTCCTCAGTCTTCGGGCAAAATATGTGACAGAAAGCATTAGATTTCAATAGAAATGCCTCTTGATTGAGTTTATTGTGCAACTTTTAAAAGTTTTTGGAGGAAGAGTCATGCAACTGAAAGAACTGACCTCTTATAAGATGGAATATCCTCAATTTACCGTTGGTTTTGGAAACATCTTTTTAGGAAAGTTACAGATCTGAGCTTAAAAAATGCAGACCTTTCAAGAAAAATACACATTTTATTTCATTTTCTGTTTATACCCCAGTTTTATTTAAACAGGTTCTTAAAATAATACTGCTGTTTCGAAAAGCTAGGTACATCTCAGTTTAAAATAATTATTTAAAGAAAAATTATGATACACATAATTATACAATCTTTTAATACGATTTGGTTCAATCAACGGCAAAAACTAAATCTAAGGTCCCAATATTATTAGATGCATAAATCTGCACCTATCACGCTCTAAGCTCCAGCTCTGTTTGCAGAGTTCTGCATGATCACGATTTTMTAAGACCTGACAATGAAGCATTTTTCTCTTCAAATTTTTATCTCATAAGGCAGGCAAATGATTTWAAAAACATGCTAGATTTTGCTATTTTTTGCACTGGTGAAAATCTAGACTAGCCTGAAGTGAGTTTCATGATCCAGGACTTCCAGAGCAGCTGGGAACAGAATGTACCCAGTCCTCTATGTTACCTTGTCTCATCATTGAAGACTTTTTAGCATTTTTGTACTTGTCTGTTTTGCAAGCATGTATTTTTCTCTTGTTGTTTACAAAAGAAATTTGAAAAACACAATTATTGAGGTTTCTTTGCCCACTTAGATTCAAGCATTATCACTGATGGTATCTGCACTCCATTGGAAGTAATGTTTGGTCAAGGATAGAGGAGCAGAAAGATAATTTTGTTTTCCCCCATAAAACTAACAAAAATATTTAAGAAGAGAAGATCACTGGGAACTAAAAACCTGGCTTCCTCCTCCGGTGTGAGAACTACAAAGTTCTTTGATTGTGATTAATGAGAGACCAGGGCTGGAGCCTGCAATGATGACAATGGGTTAGCGAACAACAAGGGAATGAGCTTATGAAGTAGAAAAGTAATTCTTTTGGTGCATTTCTCAAGCTGCACACACCACACCTACTAAACACCTAATCTAACAGAATGCTTCAGGAGGTGTTGCCTTTCGAATCATAAGAATGCCGGGTATCTTCACAATATCTCATGCTCTGTATTTGTTCACCATCAGTACACCTTCACCATGAGATTTAACTTTCCTCTGTCCCACCAAGCAGCCTCCTGAACTTATCTATATGCTTCACTTCACTTGCCGTTCTCAATAATCCAGTCCCCAAAGTCCAACTAGCAGCCTGTGGCTGAGGTCCAGACCATAGGTGTTTTCCATCCAACCTGCTATATCTTTCCTAGACAAGACAGGGATGGAGGTCCAGGCAGGTTCCACCTTCTAGCTGATGTCTTAATAGAACATGCGTCTGTCATTCCAAATGTATTTTACTGTCCAAACAGCAGGAATTCTCTCCCCGCAACTGCCAAAGAATGATAGAGCGAGCTAGGGTTAGCTAAAACCATTGTGTAAAAGCATTTGCCTTTTCTGTCTCCATGTTTCCTACTGGGTCACGTAATGTTTGGGAGCCAAATGGTTTCCGTTGTGTCAAGACTGTCTTAAGGCATGGTGATAGCCAAAAGAGACAGATTTGTGTACAGAAACAGATCCATAACCTCCTAATTCTCTCAGCAGTTTTTGATAATGACACCTTGTCATATACTTAAATTATTAGCAGCAAAGAAGTAAATATAAATTCTRTTCCTGCATAACAGAGTCCCCCTTTTTGCTGCATTTATGTTAGTGGTTGCAGTTGCGTTCTACTTCAGACAAGTGAGTCATTAACCTAAATTCTTTTTTTTGCTTGCCTATGGACTGGAATTAAACATGGTAGCTCAAAGACAAGATGAAATTCTGGTTTTGGTAACAGAATTCTGAAATAAGCCAAGATTAGAATGTGACCTGTGGGTTGTTGGGGKTTTTTTTTAAAATTTAAGTAACACCCTATTGCAATTTCATTCAACTATATTGATGTAGAATATCCCTTTTCTTCCCTTTGTTTTGACTTTCCTCTTCCTAACCCTCAGCCATAATTCTACCTTCTAGCTGACATCTTAATAAAACAGAACTCTGTCATTCCAAATGTATTTCCCATTCCAAACAGATGCTTCTAGTTTCAGTGATCTTACTAGT
The DNA here is from genome assembly GCA_030449065.1 of Oceanodroma leucorhoa. Lineage (NCBI taxonomy): Eukaryota > Metazoa > Chordata > Aves > Procellariiformes > Oceanodroma > Oceanodroma leucorhoa. The sequence goes on along the minus strand of JASVER010000004.1, from coordinate 14,739,301 downwards.
AAGAGTCTGGTATCTGTATAAAACTGGCTRTAAAACATTTTTCCACTTTGTTTTCCTTTTTGTCACATATAGCATTTGGAAAAGCTGGACAATCCTAAAAATTTTTGATAGCCAAATACCCCTCCTATGTCACTGCTTGAATATTGATCTCTTTTAGCTCTTATATACATCCTCTCTATCTATTCTGCACTTAAGTCAGCAATGCTTCCCAACAACCACACCATAATGAATCCCATTACCTTAATCAAAACCCTGCCTTTCTGTAACTTCTGGGATTCTCTGAAACACTTCAAAAAGCCAAACTGACATTTCATTTGCTTAATTTTGCAGTAAAAATGCTGGACCCACATCCTGAATTGTTCATGCTCCTTCCCCTTTAATTTTTTCTCTTCCTGTTTAATTTCTGCTTCCTTTTCTGCTCTCTAAGTCAAATTGTACAACAAGACTCATACTATGTCATCAGTCGAATAGTTTGCACTCATATCAGCTTTATTTTATGAGGGAAAATGGCTGCTTGTCTAATAGTACCCAGTTACTTGCCCCCATCACCTCATTTTTACCTATGACCCTTATCAGGACTCATCGTGTGCACCAGAACCACCGTCTAAATCCTGTACCAACTGTAACAGCTAATAACAAAAATCACTGCAGTCACCTGTTTGGTGTTTAGGCTCAGGTGACAAGAAATGGGTGAATTCTACATTGCTCCCATTAGTGGAAGGCGGGATCTGTTAACTAGCACCTATTCTGATCTACAGTGCTGAAATCCCCCAGGCTTAGATCTGGATTGGTGGCACTACAGTTTTTGCCAACAAAGGTTATACTGTGTTTAGCTTCACACTTTTAACTCTTGGTCACTGACACCCTTCCGATTATTAGTCTCTCCTGCAACACTGTGCCACTCAGTAAGCTCGCTCTCCTCTCAGTTTTTGCCTTACAAGGACAATTTGCAGCCCACCATCATCATACACCTATGTCTCTGAACAAATCAACTTCTCTCTCCAATCCAGATGTGAATTTTCATTTTCTAACAGAACTCCCAGAAAAAAAGTATATAGCAGCAATCTTTGTAATCTTAAATATTTCTCAATCTGTACAATAGCTTAAAGCACATCAGTCCCATCTGCACTGTGTAGATGCCTAGACCACTCAAAACTTACTTTCCAGTCAAACTATACCCTTTTTCATTCCTGGCTTACTCATTTTCTTTCTCACCTTTGTGATGCTTCACTTCTGATCTCCTATACATGATGTATTTTTTATAGCTCTTTCAGATATAAACTTTGTGCAGTCGCTAAGCTTGTTTTTCAAAATCACTCTAATCTGCAATTGATATCTGCTGGTTTTCACAGCAAAACTTAGTCACTCAAAAATGGTTTCAAGTCCCCAGCTTCAGAATTACAATAAAAAAATCCTATAATATCTGTTTTCTTCCACACTGTTACCTGAAAGACTGCAAATTTAAAATTACATTGAATTCACTTGTACTTAATGTCATGCAAGTACCTTTAGGTTTTTCCTGGGTTCCTGTCTGCAGAAAAAATCTAGAGTGACACAATTTATTAACCTCTGTTTACTGATTCAGCAATAGCAGTAAGGGTCCCAATTCTTACTTGCTACATTGAAATAAATGAATAGATTTACTCTCAGTAACACCACTTCAACTCAAATCACGAAGTCTGACCTGAAGTATGTAGTATCTCAGGAGAATCTATAACACAAAAAAAATCAAAAGATGAGCTGGCTTTTCTCCAAGAGGGAAGCTAAGTGCCAAAAGCACAGGCAATATTACCAGCATTAACATGTTTATAGCTTTTTATATTCTCAGCTGTGCCTGGGATCTGCTGGGTACAGCTAAGGAAAAGCTGCTGCAAATAAATCAGTTTTGACCCCCTGACTCTGGATCTATTTCTACCCCACTCTCAGTTCCAGCTCTGCTAAAAGACACTTAGGGCCACTCAGATTTTATATTTGCTAGCCTAAGACCTAAGGGAACATCTGCTAGTCAAGGGCAACCCCAGCACAGCAGAGCATCCTCATTCCCAGAGCCCCCATAATCCTGCCTCTGGGACAGGGGGGAGGTTGGCCTGAAATCAGGTGTGCTGATCCTACACCTCTGACACTAACGCTGTCTCAGGTGAGGGCCAGGCTTTCTCTGCTGCTGGGACAAAGCAAGGTGCCCAGACCCGGGTGAAGGAACCCACCCCAAGCTCTCCTCTGACCGTAAAGGTAGTCCATCAGATCGTCACAGAGGATAGCTGAAAGGAGAAATCACTCACCAATGTTGTACAGACATGAGCTAATGCAGTAGCTTCCATGCTTTGGGATCCACGGAGCACGGTCACCCCTCAAAGCTTTTCACAGACCATAAGGGTGTCCACAGTTTTCACCATTCAACTCATTTCCGTGTATCAGAGATACTAAACATGATCTGGAGTCCCTGAGTCCTGGGGTAGGAACCATTGGACTAATTACTTTAGATTCTTTTGTCTGAAGATGAAAATCAACAGTTGTGTTTCACTCAAGCAGATGTTGGAAGCAAAGAAGAACGTGGGATAAGACTAATTAGAAGCCAGACTGGTCCGACTCCTCAGCAGAAGAGTCTGCATGTATCTAGAGCACAGCCACTGCTGGCTATCACAGCAAGCAACACTACATTTACTTAAAATTACGTGAGTAAACCCATTTATTCATATGTTTTAATTAGTTCTTTACGATCATGGAAACATTTACTATTATATCTATATTCTCCCTTATTCAAAAGCTGTGTTCACAACTTATGAAAATATGTCATTACTTCATCCTCACACAGAAGTTTTACTTGTAATAAAGCAAGCAGAGACTTTTGAAGACTCTGTAATGGTTTGAAAAATGAAATGTTAAAATTACAGGAAGTTTGAGCTGGGATAATCTCTTAATTTAAAATTCCTAATTATGCCATTAGATAACTTAAGACCATTCAAGTAAACCTATTATAACCTACTGTGCACACAGCATAAAACTGGCTTTCAGCTGAAAAGCAAAACCATCAAATTCAGATAGCAAAGGACCGCCCTGTGCAAGGGACACAGCCTTCCTCTATAGTGTGGGCAAAGGCAGAGAAGGGTTCCCCATAGCAGTCTACAAATATACTTTTAATCACAGACACCATGATGGCAATAAGGCTTGAGAAGTTCAACCAGTCTGTCTACCGGACAGTCCTTCCCTTCTTCTGGACATCCCAGCAGGAGTCCTAATTAGACAACTCTGGTTAGCATAAGCCTGTGCAGGAAATGACATAAGATGATCTAATGTTTCATGGCTATGTGACAATAATAACTTTCAGTCATCCAGAATCTGGATTTGAACAGATCTGCAATACAGTTCTCTGTACTCCTTAATTCTGTGAGGCACCTGCTCCCCCAGCCGATTTTAACATGGTGTGTACTTTCACCACCTAAATTCAGGTTAACTCCTATTATATTCAGTGGAAGTAAGCAGGCTCTTCAAGAGGGTGATTTCTAAGGAATAACGTTTGATTTACACCAGTTTACAGAAGGAAGCATTTAGGCTTTGAATGCTGTATTCCAGGCCTAAGTTGTAACTATTCAACAAAAGCACTCACAAAAGGTAGACTACCTTTGGTGACTTGGTACCCTGCGCTGTTACACAGCAAAGTCAGTGGGGAAATTCTGTGTCCATTAAAGGCAATAAATCCCCCCTGCAGTGCACATAGCCTTTCACTCGGTGAGCTTTGAAACAGTCCATAGAAAGTTATCCAGCCCCAAAATCTGAAAACTAGGGTTCAGGGCAGGCACAGAAGCCACATATCCATTACTACTGCACATGATTCAATAAAATTGTAGGAGAAAGCACCTTTGTAAATATTTTTCCAGAGAATAATAGAAAATTCTTGCAAGCAATTCCAAGCCTTTTCATGCTTAAATGGTATAAATTTGAAGTAACTCCACTGGAATTCATGGAGCTCCAGGGCTGTAAAATCTGTATCAGTAATCAGAGACTCCAATTTATTCATCTTTTGGCATTATCTACCAAGTTTTCTTTATGTATCTGACTAGACTTCTAGGTGTAATTTAACCAAGAGAATAAGCATTATTTGAATTTGTAGACTAAATGATTGCATGTGCTGGGAAATACTTCTGGCAGGTGCACTTTCATCTAAAGCAGATTTAGCTGGGGCATCGTTGCTAAGATTGTTGGCACCTGGATCTTTATTGTATAACAATCTAGCAAGAGTTATGGCAAAAGAGCGAATYGGTTTTGGAGCAGACAACATGTATTAGACTCTGGGTATGTGTAAACCCAACATATCCAGCTGCATTCTAGGCATTAAAGAGTTATATATACCCACTGGAAGTGTACCACGGCTCTGGCAGAAGTTCAAGAATCTCTGAACTTATATAACCCCCAGAAGACTTGTTTAATAACCAAARTGGGGAAAAAAAGAAGGTTAGCGTATCAGTCATTTTTTGTTCTTATATAACAAGGCCTTTTTTAAGCAATGAAACAGAACTTTCACTATGAAAGCCCTAAATTACCTTTCAAAGACAAAACTTGCAGAAAACCCATGCTGGAACAATCCCAGAAAGAAATTGGTCTAAAAGGCAAAACAGAAAGTTAATGAGTAAAAGAAAAAGAAAAATACATAGTAATGGATATAATATCAAATGTATTTGAGAAGGGACATAACCCCAAGAGTAAATCAGAGACTGTAAAACTGATAGCAGACAGAAAACAATTAAATAGAAGAGAGTGCAATAATTAATTTGTGCATCCAATAAGTTAAAAAGTACGTTATTGGTATAAACTGTCAATTCCCAGTATGTCAACTGAAATTAATGCATTCAGTGCTGAAAACTCATTCCACTTTCAGTATCCTCTTTATTTCACAAAAGTTAGTAGAGCTGATGCAGCACAGGTTCTGGTATGACTTACTCTGTTTCGACTTTGTGGTCACRTGGTTTTGAGAGCAGAATCAGCCCTTGTTGCTAAAGTGGTAACTATAGCCCATGTCAGCTACCACCTGTTTGTCACACCTTCCTTGAAGGCCCTCTTGTGATAAATGAGACCATTATCAACATCAAGGCCTGGCATGGCACGTGTCTGTGCCATTTAAGGCTTACTGGGTGGTGGCCAGTAATGGAGCCAACACTTCTTGGTGGCCAAGACAGAGGCCTTGCCTTTGACTAAGACAGGAGACACCATCTTGGTCCATGCAATAGGCTGTCACTTTGGTGCTTTGCTTGCCTCAACCAGTAATGAGCCATTTTCACATCAGTAGACACATTATTAGCGTTATTAGCACTGTTAGTAGGACCACAATGAGATCCTACAATGACGCATTTAAGATTCCAGCAGCTGTGGGTGCCCACCCAAAGAAAACCCCACCAGTGATACTCCTCCTTCTTTCAATTCATTCCAGTATCTGCCACTGTGATATACAATTATCAAAGCCATTCTGGCTGCTTCCATAGCATTTCTAATAGTTATGGAAAATTTGCATGTTCTAATATTTCTTTTACATGAGACAATTTCGCATCAGTTGCRTTTGGGGTTATATTTTGATACCGGGTGCAGTATTTAATGAGTAATCAACTAGAAAACACAGGTGGTTTATCCAAAAAATGACGGCATCCAATAACAGCTACATTGGAGTCAGTAAACACAGTTTGATTGGAAATGTCATTAATTAAATCATATTCACACATTGTTCTGAAACACACATATCCTTTTCATAAGCTAATGCTGTTTTCTTATACTTCTGCAGAGTGATCTTAAAATGACACACCAGGCAATCACTTAACTGAGGACTTGATCCTGGATAAAAGTGAATAGTTTCCATCAAGTCTGTACTCGCCACTCTTTATCCACAGCTGAATCCAACACAATCCTCCTGATCTCAGTGGGGAGGACCCTGTCTCCATCTCAGTGCATCTGCTGCAAGTGCCGTATGCAACCAAGAACAAGGGAGCCTTTTTTTTTTTTCCTAATACTTTCAGTAACACTTGATCTTTTCATTTGGCTTTTTTCAGACAGGCAATACATCTCCTACCAACCACTGCTCCAGTACTATAGCTTGGCTATTGTTCAGTTAGGAGGACTCAGAGGTCTTGTACAACGCTGCAGCCTCCAGCTAATTGGCAAAGGCTCCAGCATTCATGCTACTGACTTGTCTAAGTTTCCCAGTTCCTGCTCCTCTCAATGCCATGGCTAGCAAGTAGGATCAGCCAGACTTCATATATGAAGCAGTTGTGAAGCCAAGCCAACTATCCTGACGTGTCATGTAGCCTGAACGTTGAACATTGGACAAGTTTAAGCTTTTTTTGAATTTTATTTTCATATTTCCAATATTTTTTCATGTGGGTTTCATACCTTGGCCAATCTGTGACACTCTTTATCTGTCTTTTAAATATGCGCTGGACTCTTGACTCCTTTGTCAGAGTGTCTTTTCAACTGGGAACTATTACCTTTCCCTCTAAACTTCTCACAGGCATCTAAGTTTAGTCAGGTGCATCCTATACTCAGTGCTATACATCTATGAGCAACCAAAGGAAACCCTGAAACCACAAATTTGAAAGTACTTGTACTCAAACAAGGCCAGACATGCTGTGAGATTTATCATTTTCTCAGTCCCAGTCAGGCTCCATTTTCATTTTTCTGCAAAATAAAAGTCAAATCCTCAGCTTCATTAATATCTTTTCCATACATTTAAATTTGAAAAATTGGACATTTTTTTCTGGTCCTTCTTCCCCTTCTCCCTTTTAGCTGGTGGGGCTGGCTTACTTCATATTTCTAAGAGGTTCCATCCTCTGAAGTCTCAGCATGTGTTTTTTTCCTTCAGCTCTCTGTTACTCAGTCTCCAATATTTCATTCTACCAGGTGCAACAAGCATGCTACTTTATCCGTCTTTTGAACATTTGCTTCTAATGTACGCCTGGCTACCTGGTGGTGTGTAGCTGACACTGTCTTTAACATGCGTTGAATCCATCTGTCTGTTGGACCATATGGTTGTAATTTATTTGGCAGCCATGCTCCTAATTGCAAACGGAGCATCCTCAGGTCTCTTCTATTCCAGGAGATGCAGCAGTTCCTCATTCCAGCATTAGGATTATTGGGAGATTCATATCTCAGGCTTTGCCTTGACGCTTTACAACTTCTCTCAGAGCCATCTTCAGCATTCAGCAGTCCTCCTTGCGGATGTCCAGCAATGCGAAGTCTTTGTGCAAACCCTAATGCCAGATGCAATCATTTCTATTTTTTCCTGTGACATACAGGCCCAAGTCATAGCCAGTTTCTGCCAGAGAAACATCTGTCCTATCAGCACCCGAGCAGCTGTGCTGGCGCTCGTGCTGTAAGTTGGAAATAATTCTGTCAATTGGTGAAACGATCATAAGTTTGGGATAAGAAGGGTCCATTTCACAACCAGTTCCATAGTCCAGAAATCCTCTACTGCGTTTACTGCTTTTGCATGTGGACTGCTGGTCATGTAAGTTATACTCTTCCAAACACATATCTCTTCCTCTTCTCTTCTCTTAGACGCAATCGCATCAAGGCTTTGTTTATTCCTGAATTTCCTTGAGGATGAACAGCTACCAACCTGATCTGTGCGTGTTCAGGCACTGTCCTGCTTTCATATAAGTCTATAGACTTGTGACACCCTACCACTTTCCATCTCAAACTTCCCCCTTCTTCCACTAAATCAGAGAGGGTTAGATCTTGTGCTTGCAATACTATCTTGCCTAAGYTCTCTGTTCTTCTTACTTGAGATGATGGATCAGGTCATGTCTTAAAGACTTTTTGGCCTTGCACACTGAAGCTAAAGGAGCTGTACTCTCTGCTGCCTGCATGCCCTTTTCCACCAGATCAAGAGCTGGTTCCTCACTACACAATCTGAAGCAGGATCCTGGCAGTGGCTGTTCCACCAGTGTGTCTTTAATGCTGCCACCTGTCAAGCTAAAGTGACAGCAACTTTCCCTTCATCATTCTGCTAGTACTTACACTCACCATCACGTACCCCATGTGAGGTGCTCCTCCTCCATACTAATCTGGCTCACCTACAAACCAACCAATGTACCCTTTTTTGGCTCTGTCACTTTAACAGTTCCATCCAAAAAGAGTGGTTTCTGAGGTTTCGGGGTTGGGTAGGAAGCAGTCATGACCTTCCATTGCTTTTGCTTCATCCATTACCAAATCAAAGATAGAGACAGATCCTGACCTCCTATTGCAACCCCTTTGTTCAGCAGAGACAGTGACCACTTGGTTAGCCCAGGGTTTGATGCATGACCCTCATTAGCCTTTCCTGACAACAGATGCATCACCAGGTATGCCACAGCTATGCCTCCTGATATGCCAAAAGTGACCAAATGGGAGGGATATACATTTGAAGCATGAATTGCTAACTTCCAGTTATTTCCTACYTCTTTTATAGTAATGTATGAGGAGATAACTGCTGCTATTTCAAAACAAAGTTATGTTAGCACTTGCACCTTCCTTACATTCAGAGAAGGAAATTGCGATCCTTCAAACCTCTAGTCCTGGAAGGTTATCACTTTCAGTTCACTTAAGCTTCAAGCCCACCCAGAAATGCCAAATCCTTTACCAAAGTGACAAATGTGGGTAGTGGGCAGTCAGCAGCCGAGATAAAAAAGACATCCTCTAATAGACAAGCTTTACTGGAACATACACAACTATGCAGAGCTAAGCAGTGATATGTAGCCTCTGCTAATAAAATCTCACCAGTCTGTTGGCCAGATGTCCTGTGAGTCTTGAGAATCTGGAGATGGTCTACAGCAGAGATCATGCAGATTCAACTCCTTTAAGTTCAAAGCATTCACAAGTTCAAAGCATTCACAAGTTCTCTGTTCTGGTCACCTTTTATAATTTTTTTCCAGTTCTTTGTTTAAAGCTGGTAATGCCTCCGCTTACCTCAGCGGTCACTTTTCCTCCCTCAGCTCTTGCATTCCTTTCTTTATCTTTCCAAGGAGGCTTTTTTTGGCTTTCCTGATCTCCTTCTGTTTTGCTTAGGGAGTGTTAGATAACACAATGGCAACAGCCACTCATCTTCATTAGGAGAGGGGGAGGAAGGTTCAACCATAAATTATGTCAGCTGTTGCTTATGCCAGGTACAGGCTACTTGGGCTACAGCCTACTGACTTAAAATAAATTATAGACTAATTTAAATTTAGCTTTTAGTTGTTTAAATCTAGTCACACTAACTCATCACTAATAATTCTTTACTTCATTAGTACTTCAATAGATACCAGTAGCTTTTAAAATCTAAGCAAATTGTAGCTATGAATTCTGTTTGTCTGTTTTTCTGTCCAAGTATCTAAAGGATTCCTGCTCTACAGATGCAAGATTTTCCTTTACATAAGCATCATTCATATTCTGTCATATCATGTCATCTGGATGCTTTATAACTATTTCTAGCTAGCATTTCATCCAGTTCATCTAAYATAAGTTTTATTGACTTTCTTAGGATCATCCCCAAATTTGCTACTATTCTCTTCCTTTGTGTGGTGGTTTTAATCAGTGGCAGTTTCAATCCGAGTCATGTGTCAGTGCTGGAAGCTTTAACCAATATCCTCATTACTGGGTGTCTTTGCAATTCCTGGGTGTTCTCTCACACAGTCCTGGAGTTTTTTTACCTCTTCCTTTGAAAAATTGTTCCCTGACAGTGTTCCATCTTTATTTGACATGAGTAAGATCAATGTAGTGAACTAACTCCCTGACATCTTCTGAAGGGAGGACCTATACAAAGAAATTATTCAGGTTTTTGGCACCCTCTTCATCTGTCATAACATTTGTTTAATTCTTCAAAAGCTGATAAAAGCCATCACTTCCTTTATAGGTTTGCTGTTCCTAATATACTTAAAGGTTTCTTGTTGTTTGCACTAATGCCTCTGTAGAGTGATTCACCATATCCCATTTAATTAGGGAAAAAAATGAGTCTTTAATTAGTATGTATTCCAGACAACACAAGGAAACAATTCAAATATGTAAACACATGTTCAAAAAAAAACATGGAGAACAAGAACATGACGAGGAACAGCCAGCATGGATTTACTGCAGGCAAATTCTGCCTAACGTGATAGCTTTGTATGATGAAATGATTGGCACACTGGGCAAGGAGAAAGCAGTAGGATAATTTATACGCTGACTTTAGCAAGGCCTTTGTCATGGTCTTCTATGGCCAAGTTGGTGACATATTGGCTGGATAAGTGGATGGTGGACAGAAAATTGTCTGGACTGCCAGGCTCAAAGAATTGTGATGAGTGGCACAAAGCCCAACCAGCAGCTGGTTACTAGTGGCATCCCTCAGGGATTGATACTGGGGCCAATACTGTTTGATGTATTTATTAAAGACCTAGAAGACACTCTCAGTAAATTCACAGATGAGATCAAACTGAATGGAGCGGTTGATGTGCTGCAGGTAGAGCTGCTATGCAGAGAGACTTCATAGCCAGGAAGTTGAAACAAGTGATTCTTCCTCTGTTTGGCACTAGTGAGATCACATCTGAAGGACTGAGTTCAGTAGGGGTTCCCAGTAAAAGAAAAACATGGACTTACTGCAACAAGACCATTGAAGGGCCATCGACATGGTTGTGGCTGGAGCACAAGATGTATGAGGAGAGGATAAGAAACCTGGCTTTGTTCTACCTGGAGAAAAGAAGGCTTAGTGGGGCATCTTACTGCTGTCTTCAGCTACCTGATGGGAGAATACACAGGTGAACGGTGATGCAACCAGAGGCAACAGGCACAAGCTGGAACATGCAAAATTCCCATTACAGATTAGGAAAACCTTTTCCACTACAAGGGCAGTTAAATACCAGACCAGGTTGTCCCCAGAGGTTGTGGATCCTCCATCTTTGGAGTTGTTCAAAACTTGACTGGACGTGGTCCTGAGTAACTTGAGCTAATTGGACCCCCTTCAAGCCTTCATGCCAACCTCCATCTGTAAATATTATACATCCACCCTGCTAAGTCCCAGACTGTTTCCACTTTCTCTCTTCCTCTGCAGTCCAAAAATCTTTGTAACATGAAATCTTTTGCAATGGCAGCTGTGCTAGAAAGGAACTGGAAGGACTGAGATGCTGCACCCCATTAATAAGATTCAATAGCTTCTGAGAAGCAGGTGACTTCTCTGAGTCAGAAGCTGAGTGCTTCTCAGCAGCTGTTTGTTATATGTAGTCCCTATATATATTGTACCTAAACAAAAGATGGCTCAGGTATGTCTTCTCCAAAGCAATCATATTTCCTAGCAGATATTTATGCTTAGCCTGCGTCCTCTCGCATTACTAGTGATTGGTAGCAGGAGGATAGTGGGATAGTGACATAGTTTTAGGAGTTCTCCTTCCCATAGTTCACATCTCATTCAGATCTCCTCTGGTCTTTTGAAATTTTCCTCTAATGCACCCCAGCATGACTTCTGAGTTACTCTGAATTTCCACTTTGGCAACTGAGAACAACACGGACTCTGATGTTGCATCCATTCTCCCTCTTTTTTTATGGTCACTTTTGAGAGAAGACAGAGAGAGACACCAGGTATCAGGCTCCTGATATTTACACAAGTTGCTTTTTTCCCCCCAGAATGAATTATATTAATACAAATCCTGCTAATTCAGCTACAATTCTGAAGGGAAAAAAGTAGATTTCCCTTTCATACTCACATTTATACATTGTCCACAAACAAAAAAATAGTTCTCCACTTCCTCAATGGTCCCTTCAAAGTTGGCATTACAATTGCAAATCAATTGTCTCCTGACATGAAGAAGGGACAGAAGCTATCCAAATAGAGTAAACAAGTAGTTTTCTCTGCAATGGAGCAAATAACCCCTACTGATTTATATATCTCAAGAGGGAAACCTTCCATGGGGATACTTTCATGTCTTTTAAGGACAGTAACCTCCCCTTTGGTGAGGTCCCTAAGAGGGTTTCTTTGCTCTAGAAGGATTTCTATTTTTTTACAGAAGGTATAAGAACATAGTGACTGTAAGACTTCTATCCCTTTATTAAATTTGGTAGAAATCAGTCACTAGGTTGAAAAATTAATTGGGCAGACAAGCATTAAGGCACTAAGCCACATGTATTCATATGCTTTCACAAACATAATACACACACAGGTGCATACACACGTATATGCCTGTTACTACATAAGTCTCATTTCCTTAAGCAAGCAAAATAAAAATACCTTCACAGAAACACACACAARTCCAATGAATAACATTCATCCTCTGCGCTTTCATTAGAGAAGATTATTTTCAACAAAACAATAATTTAGGAGCAATTATTAATATTTCATACGAGCAAACTACCCACCGCCTACTAACAGAGCCTGCACACAACTATGCTATAAAACTCCAGGAAACAACAAGGAGGAAAGCAAGGTAAATCACCACCTTTTATTTATGTTATTTATACTCTTCCAATTATGAACATCCATTTAAGGCATGATGATCCCAGCAGGATTACAAAGGGTCTGTGTCAGCTCTTCCAGCTGTTTCAGCCCTCCCCAACAAACACATGCAGTCGCTGCTCTCAATTACTCAATGTTCATTGCAATCACCCCCACTTCCAGCTCCCCACCTAGCTGGAGAGGACTCCAGGCAGTAATATCCTCCTCTGCCCCCATGACCAAGGACAATGTGGGATAGGCCACGGCACCACCTGTGCCTGCTATCAAACTCATACTTCTAGCTGTGCCCGCGAGGCGAGCATTAAAAATACTTGGCAGCATTGACAGCTCTAAGTCAAAAATTCACGAGAGGCTCTTTAGGCTTGCTTGGCCGTGTTTTCACTCAGTAATTTCCAATCTTTTCTGTGCCCGTACAAATAAGCAGCCCATCACACCCAGCCACCGCCACATCTTARCCACCGCCTGCTCGCTGCCCTGACCTTTTTGCCGCTGGTACCTTGGGACCATCCACCTCAGTCAATGGAGACCGTGGGTGGTGACATCCATATGAACCAGACCTCCTGCTGGCACAGAGCTGAAAGGTTAGCTTCTGTGTGTAAAATGAAAAAAGCTGAAGGTCTTGAAGCACATTTCAGCAGTAAAACTTACACTGCTGTAAAAACTGATACAGGGGAATCACTGCAAATGTGTATTGCAAACACTGTCATATCCACTTAAACCTAACTTGCATCTTCTTTCTTTGTACCGATATCTATCACTCCAACCCCAAATTTAGTCAATATAAAAGAATATTTGCAAACAGATTTCCACAGATTATCTAACAGTGTGGCTTAAAACTGGCTTGGTTAAATTCATGCAGGTTTTGAGGCTAGAACAGGCATAAATTGCTAGTATGATCTTTCCGACTGCCAGAGTAGAAAAATTACATATTCTAAAGAATATTAATCATCTAAAAGAATTCTAAAATTATTCTAAGTGAAAATTATTATCTCTTTGGGAGATGAAAGTCATAGAGGCAAGCTTCATTAAAATGCATAATTACTTACAGGAAATACAAAAGACTGATCATAAAGCAGCACAAACTAAAGCCCTGAACTACTGAAGGTATTCCTGAAGGATTGTGCCAGAGTCTTAAAAAGGTGATTTGGATTTGATCAAGAAGTTTTAAACCAGTGAAGAAAATGAGTAAAATTTAGGCTGCAGTTATGCCAATGGGAGCTTGGTAACTTAAGTGCTGTAAGAACTTTGTTCTACATTTATAATATACAGTGAAATTTGTACATTGGCATTCAGGATGAAAGCAGTACATATGCAACTTTAACTGTTATTTATCTGCTTTTCTGTAATTTCATAGTGTGAAGGGTGTTCTTCCTCCAGCATTCCCTCAATCCATCAGCTCCCTCCTACTCAAATCAACACCAAAAGTTCAATTCCATTATTTTTCCTTTGAGAAGTCTAGGGCAAGAGAGGTAATGAAAAGAAGCTGCACTGCTGTATTTGTACCTGGTGCATACCCATGTTGCCGTGTTATTTTCCTTGCCTTTCTTCTCGTGCATTCCCTGTTATCTAGCTTTCTAGCATATGATGGACATCTGTGTCATCGCAAATGCAGCTCTTAGGACAAGGATACGTTCTTGTTTTGTAAGGTGCCACCTACCATATTCTAAACGCTTATAAAAATATGAATGATAATATTGTACAGCCATACCTGGCCACTTAAYCTTAAATCCTTATCACCTATGGGCAACAGTGTAAGTCTGGGAAGTTAGCAGGGTGCTTAGTGAGTAAAAAGATTGATAATTAAAACAGTAATTTCCATCAGTTTCTCAAAAATGAATTATACTGACACACAACATAACACTTTGTCTGTCAGCCAATTAAAGTAAGTACAGTCATTAGTTAAGCTGCCTACAAAGCTGTAACTTCACTCTGTGCTCAGCTAAAAACATCTTTGACCATCAGGCTAAGACAAAGCCTGCTGAAGTTAGTTCAGACAACAGCAGTTCCAGAAGAGAGACTGCAATTAAAGGAGCAGATATCATTTCCCAGGCTAAATGAAATACTAGAAAGATACTTGGGACAGGCTAGGATACAACCATTTATTATTCATAAGAGATTAGTATTTATTTCCATCTGCAGTTTTTTCCTACTAGAATAACAGTGGTGCAGTTAAATAGAGCATGGTCTATGGACAGTTTAGCCAATCCTGTAGATTTTTTCACTGGTAATATCACTGCCTATTACATTTTGTGGGTTTTTTTAGAATCACTTTTATAAAACTTCTATTTAACTAGTTTGAATTTATTCATTTAATCTCCCAGATTAACTTGTGCAGGACATTTCAGTAAGGAAAGGCTTCTTTTTAAGCAGCTAAACTCAAGTCCTTGTTGTCTGCATCACAGAAGTAAAAGTCACTGCGTATCTCTTAGAGTCCCCAGTACTGCGTGGAGAGCAACACGGGTCGGATCCTACCCCAGGTTATCCACAAGGTACTACTCCCCTGAGGCTGCGGTGTAGATGCCAGGAGCCAGGAGGCTCTGCACATATTCGAAGCAAGATTGCTGAAATAAGAAGCTGAGAATTGGGTGATTAAGCCTTCTGTTTAAACCCTTTTACAGGACTGTCCTGCAAGATCTCCACACTCCTACCTCCCCATCAACTGAAAAGGAACCGATCTGAGCTTATCTGTCTTTCTTTGTAACACAGACCTCAAAAAGACGTTCAGAGTTCAGACGTTCAGCATGTGATATCACCTTCTCTGCACCACCTCGGTAACACAGCGGCTTTTTACTTTCCCTGGGCTACATATACATACCCTACTCCAAAGTAGGCTTCTTTAAGTGCCATTTTGCCATCAGCTTCTGACAGCCCCACTCCCCCCCACACACCTCAACTGGGGCCAAGGTGAAGGTGCCAAGGGGCCAAGGCCAGGAAGGACAGCGGCAGCATCACGCAGTCGGTCAGTGGTCCTGGCACTAGGGGTATTCTCATAAAATATTGCACTGTCTCTGCCACAGCCTCTAAACCCTTGCAAAGCACATGCACATCTGCACCGAGCTCTGAAAGTACACGTTCGGATGTTACAGGACTGCCTCTTCACAGTTACACTGGATAGAGATATGCTGCATTCGATTTAAATATTTTTTCTTTATCATCCGCCAAGGGATGCTTACTCTCTCTTTTGTTTAATATTCTGTCTTAATGAGACTATTTCTATTTTACACTAAAAGTGAGCAATTTCATCCTGCTGCAGAGTTGTCCTTTTCTTTTACATACATATATTAGGTCTAATTTGCAAGTATATATAAAAATTCCTTGGGGATGAAAATCAGTCTTATCTTAAACTACACAGTACACTCCACATACAATATTTTTCTAAGAATCGGTGTGTACTTCCCTACCTATCATTTATTAATAGGCTTACCATCTGTATTCATCTTTAAATTCCACCAATTAATAGACTCAAGCCTGGAAACATTGTGGGTACAGCTTTCATAATGTGCAAAATCTGATAAGCAATTCATTTTACACTGAGGAATTTAACCCAGTACCAAAGAGATTGTAAGAACAGATTTGTTGCAAAGACTTAAAATAAATGGATTTAGTTGGATGAGACAACTTTCACAGGCATTCATTTAAACACTAAAATTCACTAGCTGCACAGAGTTAACAAATGTGCTACAAGGCTCTTCAACTCCCACACAAGCTGACTCACACAAGATAACGAAACTATTAGTTCTTGAAAGAACTCTGTATTTTTCTTTATTGTTCCAATGACTTCCCCAGTTTTGAGGGGCACAATTTCAGAAGTGTACGCTATAGAGAAAGTGAGGTTTGGAGATGGATGGGTGACCAGGTTATAAATCAAGGAAAAGAGTCCTGGTGACAAGTGGTTTATGTCACCATCCCAGCTGCAAAATTCATCCGAAACTCAGTAATTTATCGAGCTGCATCCATTATTTTTCCCACGAGRGAATGGGCTAGCAGCCCATTCCAAAGCAAGCACAATCATTGCCATTCAGTTCCTTCTTTTCACTGCATCCCTCTCATCTCATCTTTCTTTTTTTGTTGCTGTCATTTCAAAACTTGTGCCACATGTCTTCAGTTAATTTGCCCACACTACTCATTTGTGGGTCCAAATGTCACTTTCTGTGACTCACATGTTTTCTTCTAATACTTTTTATCTCAGTTTCTCCACAGTGAAAGACTTTTTTTTTTCTGCTGAATCAATACAGACCTGTCAAACACAAATCTGAAGTTCATGATCTGTAAATGTCAAATTTAGATCAGATATGTCTATGTTTTAATTTTGATTTGTTTCTATTTTTATTGGTATTCTCAATGTGAGTCCATACAGTTATTTCTAGGAACATTATTTCTTTGCTTTGTGTAACACATCTGAATGTATCGTTACTAAAAGCAGTGACTTGCAAAACAGGTAACACAAATGCAGCCTTGTGTTTTCCTTCTATTTTGTCTGACTTGGGTCCAAATACAGATAAGTAACAAAAACAAAATAAAAAATCCCTGGGTGTTCTGGTCTTTTAGGCTGTGTCCAAGCTGGGGCACCTTGGAGCACTTCCAGCCTCCTCAGGCCGGAATATGCACTCCAGAAATTTGGACTTGGGCAAAGAGCAGGCACACACAGCAGTTCCTTCACCCTGACATCCCCTGTTTACCCTGGAGTGAAAGCCAGAATACATGAGTCAGATCTACCCGTGACCTGAACCTTCAGGGGACTATGACTGCAGGGGTGCTGCTGTACCACACGCACCAATTAGTTTATACATAGCATTAGAAAAATAAACCAAACTATTGAACCGTATGAGATGGATTAAGTCTTTTACAGGTAGCTCAATAAGAAAGTCAGGAATGCCAAATAGCAGTCCAAACCAAAAATGCTTATAAGAGAAATCTTGCTGTTTTCGCGAAAGGAAGGACAAAAAACTGCTCAAGTAGAGGTTTGTGGGAAACCATCAGGGATAGGACTGGAAAGGGCAATCCACAAAAGAGCTGGGCAGAGGAACCCAGGTGGCACCTGATGAGCAGCAGTGCAGAAATTCCCTAATGTGCCAGTCAGGTATAGAACAAGCTGATGGTATGTCTGAAATGTGAAAAGAAGGAAGGGATGGAAGAAAGAGAAGATTGAGTTTGGATTAAGATTAAATTTGAACTGAGAATGTAATGTGAATTGCTCAAGTCTGGATGTGGTTATGGGGAAATGCAGAAGGGGAAGGAGGGTATGCTGCAGGTTTTTGGATCCATCCTGTCATCAAGAATGGGAATTCTTGGATCAGTCTTGAAGAGGCTGAAGAGAAACATGCAAAACTCTGTGCTGATCTGTACATTGATATGTAGAAATAAGATTAACTGCAACTACCACTTGATCTATTGATTAGATGCCACCAGATGATGAACTGCAAGCTAATGGCAAGCTATTACCCAATGCAGTCTAGGAGCAGTGGAGTAAATCAATACATAGCAGATATCCGACTTTTTTTGCTGTTTTTTGGGGGAGGAAAACCTGCAAGGTGCTACATTCTTTTAGGTATGTACAATACAGATACGCACCTTAGGAACTACATTTTGCTCTTTGATTTCATGGACAATTAAATGTTTTTTCTCTGCTGACTTCAGTGGACTGACTGGACCATCATTATAACAGCCTTA
Source organism: Oceanodroma leucorhoa (assembly GCA_030449065.1). NCBI lineage: Eukaryota > Metazoa > Chordata > Aves > Procellariiformes > Oceanodroma > Oceanodroma leucorhoa. The sequence continues at coordinate 14,721,216 of JASVER010000004.1, read as the reverse complement.
ATCCCAGAAGTATCAGCAGCTTCATTGTTCAAGCTACACAATGGATTTCTGCCTGAGAGGTAAAAAGAGGAAAGTCTGTACATGGGGTGCAGAAAATACCTGGAACTTTTCCATCACTGGAACAGCCATATTAAGTCAACTGTGGACTTGTCATTAAAATTCTGGAGCATGTGGCTTTCATCCTGTCCCTTATGCAGAGATTAGACCTTGCTGCCCTTTAAACTTAATGAATTTTGGCAATGTTTATGACATTATTTCTAGAATATTTTTGCAATTGTCACTTTGAATATTTGGGGAGTTATAGTGCTCTCAAGTTGAAAACCCAAATTGTAGAATCAGCAATATCAGTGACCAGATGTCATATAGTTCAGTGTGTATGATATTATTATTGTCTCTCCAGATTTAAAAACTCATTGAGATGACAAATATGAAAAGGAAGACATCAGTTCAAAATACTATGGCTTCAAATTAACATATTTCATTGCAATAAAAAATGGGAAAACATGGACATACTGCAGAAAGGCCAGTGAAGGGCCATAAATATGGTCGGGGGCTGGAGAACAAGATATATGAGGAGAGGATGAGAGACCTGGCTTTGTTCGACCTGGAGAAAAGAAGGTTCAGTGGGGCATCTTGCTGCTATCTTCAGCTATCTGATGGAAGAGTACAGAGAAGATGGAGCCACTCTCTTCTCAGAGTTGAGCGGTGATGTGACCAGAGGYAACAGACACAAGCTGGAATATACAATATTCCCATTAAAGATTAGGAAAACCTCTTCCACTACAAGGACGGTCAAACACTGGACCAGGTTGCCCTGAGAGGTTATAGGTGCTCCATCTTTGGCATTGTTCAAAATTTGACTGGATGTGGCTCTGCGTAATCTGATCTAATTGGACCTGATGTCCACAAATTTGTCTAATCTATTTTGAACCTGCTGATACTGTCTCCACAGACTTCTATAGTAAGTAAATCCAGCAGTTCCTTGTCTTCAAACTAAAAAACAGTATTGTTTCATCTGTTTTAAACCAGCCTCCTATTGGCTTCACCAAGCTCCCTGTATTTCTAATACTGAGGAATTCGCTAAAAAGCGGTTCTGCATTCAGCTTATCCAACACCTCCACAGTTTCTTAAAGCTTAATCACAACCCCACAGCTTTCTTGTCTCCTGTTTGAAGAGTCTCAGCCTTTATAGTCTCTCCTCATAAGGCAACTAATCCATCCTCTTAATCATCTCAGCTGTCTTCTTTGTACCTTCTCCACTCTGTCCTTGATATGCGGAGACCAGAATGGCATTCAGAACCCAAGATGTGGATGCTACAAGGTATTATAGAGTGATAAAATAACATCCCCTGCCTTATTCTGAATACCCTTTCTGATTATTTCCAACATTCTGTCAGCTATTTTTGCTGCTGCACATCAATCCAATAAATAAATAAAATTACTGGGTTTAGTCATTAAACAAAAAATTATTGATCCCATCATGCTATGTATTAGTCTTTCCGACCTATACTGTGAGCTTATTGATTTACCTCAGCCTCAGTCTCGATACCATCAAATAGTGTCATGTTTTGAATACATTTACAAGTTCCTCATGACGATGAACATTTCTTTTTTATTGTGAAGTGCCTGTGATAATCTTGAGCATCCTTCAGGCRTGATATAGCAGGAATGAGAATAGCAGGTATAGTATGAAGTGTGAATTACTGCACTTTGGGGCTAATARCAAGAATTTTTGTTACCGGTTAGTTTACTAATACCAGAAGTAGAGAAAGAAATTAGGGGTTTTTAACTGATTATATGGTTGATCCAAATCAAAGGTGACAACCCTGGAGGTGATTTTGGTATGACAAATCATGCAATTTAGGCTTAATCAGATAATGCAAAAAGAGGATTGGCACTACTGCCGTTGGCACTACTGCCAATGGTAAATCCTGATTTGGAATGCTATGCATCAACTTGGTACCCATTTTCACAAAAATTGGAAAAGATGCTGGGATGGTCTGAAAGAACAATTGGGAAAGAAAATAAAAAGAGTCAGAGAGCTCCGATGATTAACCCAGCAAAACAAAGTCTCAGCTGAGGTATGATTACTCTCTAGGCATATAAAAGGGGTAACATGAGGGCTGGAAAGAGCTCAATAAATCAAAGCAAAACACCAACACAAATGGCCATGAATAAATTTACATCAGAAACTGAAGATCAGAACTAGAAGAAAGGGGGCAATGGGTTGCTACAGGAGGATTTAATGTGCACTTATTAAAACTTGCCCTCTCTCTTCAAGATCGTGCAGATTTACTTGAACAGTTCCTGAGAGCAACCACCTTCCTCAGCCGGGGACAGCCCAGCACCTTGACCCATTTCTCTGTCATAACAAGTTTAACAACCAAACAGAAGTTTCTGCTGGAAGTACTGGTCTCATAAAGAGGCCTCAGCAACCATTAAATCTCTAAAATTCCAGAAACTAGATAGTGAGGGACAAAAAAATCTCCCATGAAAGATTACAAGAAGGTACAAAAGATTCAAACCAAGATGGTATTTTTAGCTTAAGGACTATGGATTTTGTCGATCTGCCAGGTTGCTGCTGTCTGTATCTGCCCTGAACTTGCTCCTCTCTCTCTTGCTTTCTAAAAGGGATGCTGTGGTAGAGGAATTCTCTTCAGCAACAGACCTCTTCGATCTCAGCTGGAGAACTTTGTTTAACTGCTTTCAAATAGCTGCTGAGAGAGTTCAGAGAGAAGGCACACACACACACACGTAGAAAACCAGTTTTGGAAAGTATCCTCTTGTGAAAGGACAGGAGCGGTAAGCCTGCCCACCCTGGGGAGAGGATCTGACATCTGCTCACAGGTACTGACGACCAGGACGTCATGAAGAGAAAGGCTCTCAGGCAGTGAGATGACTTAAGTTCTTCCTTCCAAGTGGAAAATGAGATAGTGAACTGCAGAATGTGATTTCTCAGGAAGATGAGAGGCCATTTACAGAGGAAGAATCAAGGATCTGGTTCCAGCAGTTATCAAACTAGAGACTCGATACGTGCCAAAAATAAAGGTGAAGTCCTGCTTTCCCTTTAATTATTTGCATATTGTCTGCCAAGTTCATTTTTCACTCAAATATTTCACAGGTGAGTATGGAGAGGAGCATAAAGTTTGCACTATCCCTCTCCTCATGCCGCAGCGCTTATGCTGGAAACCAAGGAGGGCCTTTAAATGTAAATTTTGTTCCTTACAGCTCCTGATGATGTTACAAGAAGTAACACTCTGGAGCTTCTGGGAGAAACCAGCAGTTTATTTGATTCATTTTGCTCTCCTATTTCAGTGCCTCTCCTTCTTGTTAGAAGTCATTGCAGCAAAATAATTTCCACTGCAAAAGTGCTTCATAATTTTTTCGGCCCTCTGCCTGGGTTTTTTAGTACATACAGCAGCCCTAAGGAAAATGTGGGGAGGCAAATATTGGCCTAGCATATCAGTTAAAGCCTATGAAGTGGGATCATAACAAGATCAATCCACTTTGGAAAGCCCCATCTTCAAATTTTTATTTATTCAGTATTGCTCCATTCATCCCCTTCGATAAAAAGATTTCAGACAGTACAATAAATCATGATTATACATGAGCTAAGTGCTTCAGTTGACTCTTTCCTCATGGCCTGAGCAGGAAATGATGATCACTCCACTAAGAAATTTCACAAAAAACCTTCTTATTGAGAAATACAACTTCTTTTTTTTGAGATTGTGCAGAGGTTCCTGTGAATCAGATAATTCTGCCTCTTGGCAACTTTTCAAAAGTTACCAACATCAGGCAGAAAGTCAAAGTGTTATGAAATGGATGAGGGCAAGCCCTCCCAGGGAAAGAAGAGAAAAGCTTGAGGACGCATGTACATGCCCCACAGGGAAGCTCTCAGGTCAGGACCCCTCCTGACTCATTTCTGGTGTCAGCTCAGTGTAAGTTAATGATCACTTTGATTTTTCAAAAGAAGCCAAAATTTCTCTCAACTGATTACTAAAGCTGTGCATAGCATATTATTAACCACATAAAGGCCTGATTCTGCCATTAGTAGCAACCAGGCTTGCTGCTCTACCTTCATCTCATAAAAGCCGTGGGAGTTTCGTGCAGACTTAAAAGTCTACTACAGAGAATGCACCTCACCGGATCTGGGTTCCTCAGTAGGATCACCGATCTCTCAGGGAGCCAAGCTCAGCTGTGGGGTCTCTGGTCATGCCTTCCCACTGCTGCAAAACCGTGACCGACACTAGTCATACACCAGAAACTCAATGAAAAGCAAAATCTCAACTTTCAATTTCAAAGTTATCCGCCCTGTTGCTTTCAAAAGAATTCTCAGGAATTGGATGTATTTCCTGACTGCTTTCAGCTGTCATTTCAACCATCAGCCTTCTTCTGCTACCCAGCATGCCTTCCCTGTACTGCACTCAGCTGATGTAAAGCCGGCTGGCTGCCCGCTAGATCTTGCCTTCAAGAGCTAGCGGGCTGCCTTGCCAGCCTGGACAACTCCTAACTAGTGAGGTAAATATTCACAGGCATGCCTTTCCTCTGAAAAGACATGTATGCACAAAGCCAACACTCAGCAGGTGTAAAACTTTCAGGCCTAGCTAGGGACCTCAAAGGAACCAAGAGGAGCCCCCACAAGCTGCTGGAGGCAGCTCTCCTGCTGCGCTCCCCGGACAGCTGGGGCTCCACCTTTGCGCATATCAGCCTTGAAAGGCAAAGCCCATGGGAGGCTTCTCAATGATCCTCCTCAGAAATTTGATGACTGTTTGGGTCTGGAGCAGAAGGAAAAAAAGAGTATCAGGTGACTCCTTGGCAGAAGGGCAACTGGTGGGATCCCATCAGAAGTTCCCCAGCCTTGCACAAAATATGACTCATTGAGGAGCAAGCTACCTCCTGGAGCTCTCTGATGCCTCCAGACCTCTACATCCAATCAAGACTTTTTAACCTCTCTTCCCCATCCAAGCCCCTTGCTCCTTTACAGCCAAACTCACCAGCATCTCATTGCAATTTCCCTGTGGTCATGGAAGTTGCTTTCCATCCATAAAGACAAATATCAGCAAGTGGTCATATAGCTGTAATTTGAAAATAAAATACAACACCCCCAACAAACTAAGCATATTGATGAAACAGGCAATTAGTGTAATTCAAAACCTGGGTGAAAATATCAACAGGACTTCAAGCTGCTACTCAGAGATCACAAGGTTGATAGAAGAAAAGAACCTGTCTAGTTCCATTTACATTTTCTCTAGCAGAAGAGTAGACCCAGAGCATCAAATGTCATTTACCATCATTTAATTATTCTGGGAAGTATCCTCTCTGTTTTTATTTGGTGTTACCCCAATAAAACTTCTTGAGTTTTTAAGAAAGGAAAATCAAGAACTTGTGAGCTGAGAAGGTCAAAAAAAGAAACAGTAGTATCTCATTTAAAAAATAAGGAACARTGCTTCATTCTAAAGAACATTTTAGAAAAATACGATTTATTTTTAGTATATCATGCACTTTCCTGTTAAGTATGCATTCCTATCACTATCAAGTATAAGGTTAAATTGCCACAAGCCTCAATTTATTATTTAAACGATACGTAACGGTTGTAATATATTTCACTCTCTTTTGGTTTTCTAATCAACTCTTATGTATGCAACCAAAATTAACTTAATTGAAGCTCAGCTTTAGCAGAATCAGTCTTTAGCAGGTTTCTGTAAATTGTCCAAGTATGTTTGCACTAGGAATGTACCCTCCTGTTGCCGTACTAGAGATAAGAAAGGACGTTCTGAGTCCCAAAACAGGCACACACACTCAACTGGATCTCTCAGAATCCACTATTTTTCCAACCATACTTATAATTTATGAAAATATGAGCATTTTTTTCACCATCACTTTCCATTTTTTTCTCTTTTTCCATGATGTGTGCTTTATGTAGGAATGCCTATGGCCAAAAATTATCACAAGCTTTTTGCTGTAATTCACCGTTCAATTAATGAATTATGTCTTAAGCTTCAGCACACACAAAACCAAACTGTTTTAACTTTAAAAGTGTATCCTTTGAAATGTTTTGGCACATTTTGAAAGAAATATAAGTAGTAAACTGTCACTGGATATCTCTCTGTGTTTTCCTTATTTTCATTTTCCTGGAAGAATATAAAATTGCAGTTGTGCAGTCCAAACCTAAGAGTAATTTATATGAGCTACAAAACATTTTAAGTTTCTTTTAACTGCACAATATAGACTTAACCACCTTGTGGAGACATGCTTCATTATTTCCTCATCTTCAAGGCTGACAAAATTAAATCTCCCTTGTATATCTTAAACTCTGACAGACGCAGTGCAGTATACGAAAACTCAAATTACACAACCTCAAGAATAAATAATAACGTAGCTATCACATGTATTCATGTATTATGTAGTACATGAACTAAACAATTAGTTGAAAACAAATAACTTTCCAATTTTCCATTAATCTGTATACACTTTACTTCAGCATTATCTGTTACAAATGATACACTATCATGATGATACATTATCAAAATTCAAAGCTGCAGTATATCTCTTAGAGTTGGAGACATTACTAATGGGGTATTATTAATGTCTTGAAAATAATCATGCATATGGTGGATGATTCTGCTTTAAACTGTGCAGTTAAAAACAATTATGGGAAACATTTTGTATTTCCATGATTTGAGTCCAAAATTAAAAACATGCCCATTTCAAAAGTCTTCGTTTTCTCAATTGAAAAAAGGTTCTAATATATTGTTCATATACTGAGTATCTGCTGTACCAAGACTTACTGTTTTAGCTAAGATAATCTTAGAAAACGACACTAATTTGTCGTCATTATCACACAAGCTCTGCAGGTGACAATAAGTACTACTGTGCATTTTTTGTTGACTCCTAAGCAATAACCTTGTGATTTTATTTTCGTAGCCTTTAACAAGGAAAAGTTCCGTGYGTGTTATTTGAAGCCGTGCTCAAACTTTTAAGCCCTGCTTTTGCCTCGCATCTGGCAGTCCACTACGATTAACTGAGGAACTTCTGCACAAGCTACAGCAAGCCTGAAGTGACACGCTCCATTACTGTCTTCACTGAACCAAGCAGCTCATTTCTCCTTTCACCCCAGAAAGCGTAAGGGTCGAGCGTTCTGTATCATGGCAAGAAGGTGACACGACCAGGTGCTCCCTAGCTGGCGGCTGTGCAGCCGGGATGACAAACTCTCCGGGAAGAGCCTCAAGATGGCCAGGCCCAGCCAAAACAACCCGTGGCACCACATTTCCAAGCCTTACGGCAAGCACTAGCTGAACCTCTGCAGTAAACGTATCTTGTCCCTATTCACACAGCCGTTAGCACACCCTTCCAGGGGTATTCTTGAGTGTCTGTTCTCTACCTGTTAAAAAAAGCAGAGAGACCAGGGTTAATACAATCTTTTAAAGGGCAAAAATGAACAACCGTTTATCTTTTTTGTGTTAAATTTATTGCAACCTTAGCTAGAGACACAGGAAAATCTTTTATTACATTATTTTTAGGGTATAGCATTTTAATCTTAGCTTTGAGTTTAGTTTTTGTCAAAAGATTTGGTTTCTTTGGGCTGCCTTGATCACTGAAAACAAGGTTTAAGCAATGGTTCCACTACTTAGTGCTGCTTTTTAAAGGTTTGTTTGACTGAGACAACTTTAACCTTACTCATATAACAAATCAGAGTCTGTTAAAGTAAGAAAAAGACAGTGTAGCATGACTTCTTCATCTGATAGCAGTGTCTCTAGGAGAATTTGAAATGAAAACTTGTAGACTGTATAAAGCAAAGTTATTTTCAATGTAATTAAGCAAAAATCTCTATTTTTAAATAAGTTTCTTCTTGAATTGGAAGTTATTTTTTTGAAGTTGTGTGTGTGTGTGTGTGTGCATGAAACTCCAGCACATACACATGGATAGTTTGTACATCAYGGACAAACTGGGATGAGTTTATCGCAGTTCATGTCAATAGTACAGCAAGACTGCCTCCACATGTGCTCCAAGTGGGATATTGGATGGATTTTTTAGGAAATTCAAAGCAGCAACAAAGGCTAATTTCACTTATTTCACTCCCGTCAATCTGAGGATTTTTTTTTTTTATTGGCTCGTAAAGATGGCCAGTTTTATTAAAATAGAAGGACCGACTTCCTGCTTGTTTTCAGTTTTGTGCAATAAACTGGGAACGGATCATAACCATTTCTCTGTAAGAAAATGAAGCTATCTCCTGTCCAAAGCAGGCAGCCTGTTGCAGGACCTCTGGGTCCCGCAGGGAGCTGCCCCATGCACACCACGCTGCTGTGCAGAGACACCAGCTCGCAYCCATCAGCCGCCACAGCCAGCACACACCTCACCGGCCGGCTCTCGGAGCCAGCGCCGTCCTCTGCACCCCTCGCTGCGCTTCCAGCTCCAAAGGCAGCACACAGCAAAGCTGTCTCTTGCGCCAACAGCATAGTTATGCCCTGTTATAGCTATAAACTGGGAAGGTATTGACACTTCTGAATTCAGTCTCAAATGTTCCTTGATTATCTCAGTCCTTAACTTCCCGATTGCTTTGCGTTTGAGCTTGTGCCTGTCAAGCTGGCTTACTCACTTGTTTTCTCCTGTATCAAAATGAAAACATAGCTGGTTAAAAAGGGCTGACAATAAAATCCTGTAAACTGATGAAAGAAAAACCAAAGAAAAACCCTACCTCAGCATAACCATCTCTCTATAGAGTGAGAAAGAAAAAAGTGAGAGCAATGGCAGATTTTTAAATTATCCTTGTTGATTCATGTTGATGACGTTGCTGCAATGTGACTAAAAGATTGAGTTTGTTTACTGAGATTATTCAAAACTTCACTGATAGTTTAACAAATAATAACTGTATAAAAAACTCAGCTGGGCAGAGGCAGACATCCTAAGAGGTAGCTTCTTTCTTAATAAGGGAAGAGCTGCCATAGGGCAGTATATTCAAATCCTGGAATACACCAAACGCATTTCCTGCACGGAGGTTGAAGAGAAAAGTACCAGCACGGGCACTGACTCTGCTGGTTCTGCCCTGCTAAGAGAAGGGCAGATAGAGAGAGAAATTTTTTTTTGTTAGTAGTCAGTTATGATTCAACTAGCACAAGGAACTTATTTGTTGAATTAGTTACTATCATCTTAAAATCATCACATTTCAGAGCAGAACCACACTTCAAATATGGGAAATGTTATTTGCTGTATATGTATTATGTTATTAAGCGTAATTAAAGTTGAAAGCCACAGAACCACACTCAATGCTACTGCAAGACTATAGAACATTTCTGTGGCCAACACAATAAAGTACCATATGCCGAAGATGTCAGCAGCCAAGAAGTAATACACTTAGTAGCCTAAACTACAGCATGCTGTGGGCCAGTATCTGAGCAAATATTTCTGAAATGAGTAATGAATAATTATTCCGAGAGACAACTATGCCACTGCAAACATCATCATTTCTAGATACACAGACTGCCAATAATTAAACACAAACCTTGGAGAAGAACAAAAACTCTCTTTTTATGGGTGCAAAATTCTACAGTATTTCCCTGTTTGAGTCATCTCAAAGATATCATATGTAGCTAAAGTATTTCACCTCTTGACTTTTCTAGAAGCCTTGCTGTGATTTTTTCAGGCACTAAGTCGCACAGAATATTCTATATTCCCTTTGTACACTTCAGAAGTAGACAACAAAGCTTTTTTTTTCCCCCCTTACATTATGTTTTATTCATAACCATTGAAAAGAAAAATTGAAACTATGGTGAGAGTCACTTTTTAGACTTGTCTCTATTAGAAAATTGAATCAGAACTGTAAATGGTTTCAGACACAGGTACCCAGGACCAGCACTGAAAACAGGGTAAGAACTAATGCAGACCTGGAAAAGCTAGTTCCAGTACAATTTTTAAAAATGCCATTGAAATGAGATCTGATTTGCACCAGGGTTGCCACTGGAATCGTTCACTAGTGAAAGAGGTAAGGGCTATCTCTGAGACAAAGAAGATAGCTGTAGGCTTCATTAGACTCCAGAAGAGCCACGGTTTACAGCACGCATCCTCCTCCCAGCGGCTCTGGACTCGGAGCACCGTCAAAGGAATGGACTCCTCCAGGAAAGGCCACCGTTGGCAAGGGTGCTGTGAACACGATCCACAGTGACTCTCCCCCAACCAGAGGCATCCGATCTGATGCTCTGGGATGTTTCTCAGCTAAAAGAGAGTTCCTCAGTCTCTGTTTGAACAATCCCATTTCTTGACCTGCATAGCATCAAAATTATGACAGTCAGGGCCTGATTCTGTTACACTGACTGTTATTTCTGATACTCTGATACTTGGTAAAAATGCCCTCTAGGCCAGAGGATATATGAGACGTGTTCCCAGCCAACAATGCAGATTTTGCATTATCAGAATGTACCAAACTGTGGCTGTTTTCAGTCTTCTACATTCATAGGTAGCTATGAGGAATAAATCATACATTAGAGAACTTCTACAATTTCATCAGCTTCTGTCTGCAGCCAGATTGTTCCCTAGGTATGTGGARCACAAAACTTAAGTTCTTCCTAAGCCAAGGGCCAAAGAGATCAAGAGTCAAAACACACTCTCTAAAGAAGTTGCTATCTGACCAGTTCCCATTCCTCTAGTTCTGCACAAATTCAACTAATGTAATTTTGAGAAGAAATTGTATATTTTTTCTGAGAGAAAAGGAAGAGGAAGCCTAACTGAAGGTATCACGGGGACTACAAAGTTAGAACAACTTCTATAGACATAGACTACTGACCAAGAAAAATATAATGGTTATGAGATGTTTAGGCAATTTATCACCATTTATATTATACTACTGGTATAAGCTTACATGTGAATATACCAGTGCTATGGCAAGGAGGGCTATAGAAAAATCTATGCATAAATAAAAGTGAATTACATTTAAAATAAAACTTTTACTTACCATCTATCTTTCTTTTGATTGCATTAAGCAACACTTGTGAATTTATCAGTAGGTTTTTTTCCAAAAGAGGGGGCACCCCCCACTATTCTCTACTATGTGTGAGCAGAGAAAAAAATAATTCACATTCCTTTAAATACCACAAAACAAAACAGATTAAAAAAACCCAATGAGCTAATATCTAGATAAATACTATTACAATTATGTCATGTACTTTTTTATAGCAGATAAATTGTAGCCTCAGAATGTTAATAAAAACCATAACATTTGCATCCATAGTTCACTCTGTCTAAAACAATGATGACTCATAACAGGAGTCCAATGTATTTTATGCACACTACTTTTACCCACTTAAAAAGTGGGGGTGGGAATACAGCAAGAAAAGCAACAGGGGCCTGATCCTGTTCCCATCAAAGAAAATGGGAAGTTTGCCATTAACTACAAGATGCTGGATTGTGCSTTTGGTTTGCTGGCAGAACTGTATATGAATTTTGTATTTTCTCTTGTGGCTAAAACACAGTCATTTGCTGCCCTCTAGAAGCAGACTGACACATATACTTTGGTTTTCTTCAATACAGGCCTGTTCCTAGCTGTAATTTTTCAAATGTGTGTAACAACACTGCAGAGCATTGTCGAAGGAATAAAGAGATGTGATGAACTACGAGGTACTGAGAATTTTGAAGTGTTCTCTGAATTCACAGTCATTTGATAACATGACTGATCATTCTGGTAGAAATGTGGAATGGTGTCATGTATTGCTCCTGGGATTATGGAACATATTTAACTTCCAAGAAGAAATTAACTCAGATTGTTTCTTTACCCTGTTTAACAAAACTAAAACTAGCAAAAGGGGATCATGACTGCATTTTTTAAAGCACAACCCTCACCACACAGAGGGCCACAGAGAGGCATGGGTTATGCTGAAAAAATCACGAAATAAGCCAGCAAGTTTCAATTATGTTGAAATGTAATGCTTTCATAGTTAAATTTTTATTGCCTCCAAAAGTAGTAGTGATATCATTTATTAATAATGACTATTTGCCTACCGAGTTTTTAGAAATTTTTATTCAATTTTATTTTGGTTTTATTAGTAGGAAAAAAAAGTCTAAAAAGTGCTGGGAAGTGTCTCGTTTCCGCCAACTCTCCAATGACTTAGGAATGGCTAATGAAATTTCCTTTAAATTTAAAAAAAAAGACAACCCTTAAACCTTCTAACCTCAGCTCCAAGCAGAAGTCAAAGAATCTAGGCATGAAAGCAATGAATAAGATTGAAATATCATCTACCATTCAATTATCATCACATAATGCAATTAGATGACGAGTATACAGTTTTCTTAGGTAATTTTTTTTTAATTTCACTACCATCACAAGTGGATTTTATGGGTGAAATATTCAAAAGTAGTAATATTGTTCCAGTACCATTCCACAAACTGCCAAATGCCATTTATTTAGATCTCACACCATGCTCATTACTACATTTTGTTCCCCAAAGTGACCAAGGACTTGCAGACCAAGTCTTGAACAGCTGAAAAGTTCTTGATTCTCCTTACATCAGATTAATACTATCAGAAAAACTGCCCACTTAAGGATATCTGCACTAAACTCCCAAAAATCTGATGTATTCATATTTACCAGCCATTTTAAAAAAATCTTGCCTTGCTTCTTTTCACAGTACTTCGACAACAAATACAAGGAGGATGGGCTTGCAACTTTAAATCTGAAGTTAGGTACTCATGAGAATCAAACTGAATGAGACTGTTGGGCCATATATCATTTTAGAGACAGACAGAGACCTCCAAATTAAGATTTTGTTGGTGAAGCATATTTCTGATGTCTCATTTAAATGTCAAAAGTTAGGTAAAGTGAATCTGTAGCTGTTTACATCTCCAATAAACCTTAATTTATTAGTAATGCTGATGTTACACACTTTCCAGAATGAGTCTGAATATTTTTCCTGAATTAAAGATTCAAGAACTCATTTCAAGTACACCCTCCTCCTAACCAGATCTATGCTATTTTTGTTTCTAATAATTGACTTATCTAAAATCAAAGCTTGTTTTAAACTGAGGTACATGGCAAAGTCAAGACCAAGGGTCCAAGAGTTTAAACAGGTTTTCTGTGAACAAAACATAGTTGTACAGTCTTCCAAAGAACAGGACAAAGAGTTTAATCACTTTACTTTGATTATTTGAGTCAACTGCAAGATCATTAAATGTGTATAATCCCACACCAAAATACAAGCAGAAGGTGAGTCATGCACATGTCAAGCTCCGAGCACACCAATCAAGACTAGCGTAAGGTTAACTATTTTAAATACCCTTAAAGAATGTCAAGCCAGGAACTCGGAAAGTTTTCTCAGCTTGCTGGCTGTGGAGTTTTCAGCTAAATAAAGCATGGAGTGGATGCCACCAAGTGGTAGCTGTTATCACATACCAATATCTTCAGCATGACCTCACTTTAGGCTGCCACCTCAGCTGCAGAAAATATTTCTGGTTCAGCAGTTTGTTGGGAACAGAATACTACTATTGTAAAAAGAGGAAAACAATTTGGTAAGGATAAAATTTGATTCCTAATGATGGAACTGTCACAGACTTAAATGAAACCAATATCAATGTCCTTTTGAAGCTTTATAAAATACTTATAATCTTCTGAGAGCAAATCCAAGGTTGCCCAAAAGACCAGATCTGCAGTTCATGTAGACAGCAAACCTGCAAGAGAGCCCCTAGGTGTTCCTGGAAGAGACCCTCTGAGTATAACTGATTATTTAGGTATATCTACACTGCTAAATGTTACAGGGCCATGAGACAAAACCAAGTACTGCTTAATTGTTTTATCACTCCCCTACTCTTGGCAGTTCCAAATTGTTCTCTCTCAGACAAAGCACAGGCACAGTGATGGGAACAATTTTCTTCAGGGAATGATCACAAAAGTCAGGTGGTTGAAACTGCACCAGGTTTGCTGCGTCTGCTCTGCAATTGACTCCCTCCGTTCTCTACCATCCTTCAACATTATTGCAGCAAATTTTGCCCCTCAAACATCTCATAAACCACATCCCAGGACATATATAGCCTCAGTTCCATGCTATAAAAACACCCAGGAGGGCTATTTCATGCCTTTGCRTTATTTCAGCCACAGCGGTGCCGCAAGAGACTCAGAGGAGACATCCAGGCATACAGTACGAATGCAGCCAGCCGGCTCTACTACCARTACTGAGCTAGTAATTACAGTGAGGGCATGAGACAACCCCTGCCACTTGGTGTTGGGATCTCTGGGAAGCAGTTGCTTATACGAGAAGCAATTTAGAAGCATGCCTTGTCTACAATGTCATTCTTGAAGAGCAGTATAGACATCCTTCAGGAATCCTGCCATGACTACCAGTATGAGTCTGATGTAGAAGACATGAAGAAACTTCCATCAAAGGTATTGCACCTGGTACATGTTGCAGACGGCTGGTCCAAACACATGAGTTCCATTCTCACATCACACCACTCTTCCAACCTCACTCACTTCAGTTGTGAAGGATCTTGGAGAAACTCCCTACCTGCTGAATGGGGCAACAAAGAACTCTCCAATCTGCTTCTCAGGCAGCAAAGTGACTTGCCGCAAGTTTTGTATTTTAATAAATATGAAATTGAAAAAGAAAAATTCTGACTTGCTTGTTCTTGTTGACTCATACTCATTTCAATAATAAAATATGTCTGGAAAATAACTATTTACTAATTAAAATTATGTACTATGTTAATAATACAAGTGTCTATTTAATTAATGTGTGTATTATCACAGTTATCTGAAAGCAAAAGGCAGATTAGATTGCTTCTGGCACTAGCCTGAGGGGAATGGCAAAACAGCCTGGCTTCACTGCCTACCTTCATCAGTCAGAGCCCTGGAAAGCCGAGCGGGCTGCTTCAGTGCTACTGCCACTGAAGGAATGAGGGACGGTGTAGCAGAATAAGTAGCAGGCCCACTAGCCAAAACTTCTTTTCCTCACCATCTATACCCTAATTTCAAATAAATCTTTTGCATCTTACTGAAGATTCCCATGGAGAGGTGCAGTAACAGTCTCCTTCCAAGAGTCCCCTCTGCTCTGTCTTTCCAGCAACACAAGCAGATTGGCATAAGCTCTTCAACAATGTTCACAATGTGCCTACATAGCTCAGGAACCTTGAACAGGCTTCAGTAAAGCACTTTGACAGCCTAATCTAGGATTTCTACAGTGCTACCAACAATAACTGGAGCACCATTCATTGACACTAATGAATAAGAACATTCAGAATCATCTGGACTGCGGATCCAGGAAACAGATGTTTTCCAACGCCTTCTCCAGTATATGAATCAGTACTCACTACACATTACAGAGATCATGGTCTGCATCACAACAAATGTGATTACCTTAAACAGAGTATCAAAACATCATAAAACAGTGTCAACACAGAACATCTTCATCTGTTGATATCTGAGCAGTAGGTCTTAGTGATAAACCAGAAACAATATGGATTAGCTAGACTGGGGAAACAACTCAAGGAGATAGGGTCCTACTACATAAATGAGAATCTGGGAGAAACAAGTCTGAAAGTGTACATGGTATAAAAAAGCATCAGTAAGACTGAGACAAAACCTTACTTTCTGACAGATCACTGAAAACAAGAGACATCGAAAAAAACTTGTATAGCAGCATGTTCCAGACATATTTTGCATTTCACCTTTGAACTCAGGTTGCATAAAGCAAAGCACAGGAGCAGAAATACTTACCCAAAGGTAAGCAAGGAAGCAAACAAAAGAAATCCTCTTAGTTTATAAAAAACATAACACCATAAAGGCATGAGTGCTTGTACTGAACAAGATCGAAGATCCCGCTAGCCCAGCATCCTACCTCTGACAGTGGCCAAAGCTCTTTTAAAGAACTAAGAACACAAAGGCAAATGCATAAATCAAGATGCTTCTACGCTCTAACCAATACGGACAAAATGGATGACAGAAGGTTATACCAGCCTACAGGTATTAGCCTGAGGAAACAATGTTTTACTGTTTTTCTAATTACGTTGTCAATTTTTTCTCTAACAAACTAACTTGATTTTTAATTAAGAGAGCCAGAACTTGGTATTGGAGACTTGTGCATCAGGGAAGGACAATTCCCACAAGCTGCCTCTTGGTCTTGAGATCACACAGAGCTAGGAGTAAGAGGTGGTCTAGTTCCTGCATTAAGCAAGGGAACTGCAGACCCAAAGAAGTGAAATAGCAGAAAAAGGGGAAATATTGCAGCAGAAGAAAGCACTTGAAATTATTAAATCTCAAAGAACAATCCCCAATCCACTATGAGCTAAACTCGTATGCTAAAGTTAATGTTGTTTGACATCCAAGGTCTACAGTGATTGCCTTTCTATTCATATAATAGCTTTTGATAGCATAGGTGGAGATGAAAATGGAAAATTATAAAAAAAGTTTAAAGATTGTAAAAAATATTCTAAAGTTACAAAACACACTAGGAGAAAAGAAGCAGCCACATGAACATATACGCAGCTCATCGATTACATACAGAGGCTTAATCACATGAACTGTTGTGCACAGATGAACCTTTGGACCTGTATGGATCAGTTTGCAATTACTATACCATATAAATTAACATCAGTTAACTTAAATGAAAGTGGCTGAATATTCTGTTGGTATTTTACATACATATCTAGGATAAACTCATTGACGAAATGTGAAATTCCAACCCAGAAAAATGGCTCTACCTTACCAATGGCTAGAGTGTTCCCTAAATATTACAGAATACATTTTATCCCAATTCGTGTGCTTGAAGTTTCCACAGACTCATGCATACCCTGTTTTTTCTACCCTGCAATGACAGACAATTCTTCACTGCTGCTGAAAACTGCTGGAGTTTTATACTGTTGTTCAATACAACAGTGCAGAGAATTTACTCAGGGTCATTTAAATCAGGAGGACTCTGTTGCTTATACCCTGGAGGAATATCAGAAAATACTGTCAATTGGGTATTTCAGAGCTTTCTTATCTTCAGAATTTGTCATTTATAAGATGTCATCTTCTTTAGTATGTTGTTCTGGAAACTTACTTAGAGGTAATGAGCAGGAATTTTGGCACTACTTTCAACATCATTCTCCATAATTATTTCTAAATCATAGTACAAAAATATTTTTCCACTCCATGATCTATGCAGCTTGTGCTCTTGTGCACTCTCAAAATTTCAACATGCCCTCATGACATTATTTTCAACTTCCTATGTGCAGCTGGAGCTGGTGGGCCATACATTCCAGGACTATCTGCAGCAAGATAGAACTTAAGAACTATTAAGTCAAGTCACGTGCCAAATCAGCACAAATTAAGATTTTAATGCCAAGGCCTATACTTCAGGACTGAAGTAGATTGAGTTTGCAATAGCTGAAGATGAGCTGTCATTCCTCTTTTATGTCTTATTCCAGTGACAACTACTTCTTTGATTTAATCACAAGTAACTTTTCCTTATTTTCAAAGTCTTTTACCCTCTCAATAAGTGTCAGTCTCTGTTTCTCATTGGCCTGTAATTTGAAACAAATAACTTTGTACTTCTTCTTACAATGTTTATATAGCACCTTATACAACACCATTCTGCTGTTTATTAAGAATTTCTGGGTATTCTGGTACTTGCTTTGCTTGAGCTTTCCTGGGTGACCAAGTCTAAACATGCTCCAAGCAGCAGAATAGATGTTTTCAACTTTCARAGCTCTTAATGCTAATGGTTAGAATTTGTGAGCTAGAGGTCCTGTTGGAGTACAAGGCCTTGTGAAGAGACAAGACCTCTGCAGGAGACCAGGAGATTGTGCAAAGAAGATGTCAAGGGCAATGAAATGTAATTAAGCACTTAAGAGCAGGATGCTATGAAAGCACAAAACCAGTGGAAAAAAAAAACCATTTAACAGGATAAGCCTTGCTCTGGTATGTCAATTGTTTGCATATAGGATAAAGTGCTCAGGTTTAATTTGAGCTAGGTAGAGGAATCAAGACTAAAACGGAATGGTATGTCTCAGAAAGTGTGCAAGGTCAACAATATGCAGATAGTATGAACTAGATAATTGAAGGAGAATTTGGGGGATTCCCCCCAAAAAATCCGATAACAAGCAGTGTGACATGGTAGAGAGACAGGTGATAGAGCTGTAATTCGGTGGCAGTTGTGTGTAATGAGTAAGACTTAAGACTGATAAACTCAGATCTTGCTACAGTGTGAGGAATTACAGAATTGTACATTAATAATAGTGATGTCATTATTAGCTAGGTCATTTAACTGATTTATTAAATCATTAGTAGTGGGTTGATTTAACAATAAACATTATAGCCTCTCAAGCCTGCAGTCGAAAGAAGTTAAGACTTTCAGGTAACAGCTGACCTCTCACTCCCACGTCCTCTGAGGGACATTTTGAGATTAGATGTATTAGTCTGCCAAGTCCTTATGGGCTGCAAACCTTTGGGGTGAGTTTTACCAAAGATTTCACAAACTTTCCTCCAGGAAAAATGGCACCATTTCATTTCAGCTTAGTTGGTGCAAACCACTGAATAGATCTTTTCTGCATCTGCCTTGCACAACACCGTCTGGGACTTCGCCAGCAGCCTCTTTCTTCAGCACTGAGACAGGATAATGCCCACATAGTCCCTAAGCCACATTCCCAATACCTCATCTTTACAGAGAGGGGATTTGGGGAGGGTGGGGGTGTTAAATGTTTTTTTTTCCTTTTTTTAAAGACCTTTCCTGGTGCTCCACGGGATTTTTCCCCCTGGCTGCCCAACTTCAGCGGCTCTCCCTCAGAGGTAGCAGACCGGTGGGCCGCTTCCCCTGGTACTGCTTCTCACTTGCCAAGCCTGGATGTGCAAAAAAAGAGTATTTACAAAAAAATTAGTTTTCTGCCTTTTTTTTTTTTTTTTTTTTAAATGAGACAGGATCGAGCCTTCCCGCTTTCTGCTCCTGCGCCGGTCCGGGCCTCCGCGCTGCACTTCTCCGGGGCCCTCCCCGGAAACGGGAGGCCGCAGCCCCTGCCGGCCGGCGGGCTCGGGGCCTAACCGCCCTCCGGCCGCCGAAAGGGACGAGGGCGTTCCGCGGCGGGAGGCGGTCCCCGCGGGCCGCCCATCCCGAGAGCCGCCAGCACTACTTCGACGACTCCCCTCACAGAGAGGCCGGAGCCCGCCCCACACCGGCGAGGCGGGGCGGGGCGGGGCCCAGGGAGGGCGGGCGGTGGGTGGTGTCCATGGAAACCGAACGCACGCGGAGCGCCGCCCTCTTTCCCGCCGGGCCGCCGCCGCCGCCATGATGCTGCTGGGCCGCGGGCTGGACGCCAGGTAACGGGGTGGTGAGGAGCGGGGGAGGCCGCGGGGTGCCGCCACCGCCTCGGTGCTTGTTATGAGTCTCTGCCCGTCGCCGGAGGACTGCTCCTGGGGGCTTGCGTGGCGGGGGCTGGCGTCGCCTGGCCTTGCCGGGCAGGGGAGGAGGCCCTGTTTCAGTCAGGGTACCCAGGGAGTGGCGTGGGAGTCTGGGGGCGATGCGGGCCCAGCCCCCCTTACGGCAGCTAACCTCCCTGGGCGTGGGGGATCCGCCTCTGTTTTCCTCAGGTAAAGGCTGCAAAACTTTTCTAGGCTTAGTGTGCTATGCAGAGATGAAGTAAAGACTTGACGATTTAATCGGGCCTTTCGCTGATAATTTTGTGGCCGCCTCTAAGCGGTCCTAAATAATTAGGGGGGGGGGGGGGAAACCACTTTTCACACCCCCGTCTAAGGAAATGTAGTGTTTCATGTCCCAAATTAAATATTATTTGCATGGGAGTACTGTGAGATCAAAATTGTGATGTGGCTGAGGAAACGTGCTTAAGGCTTCCCCCTGGGAGAGGAACACTTTCTGACATGAAGACCTTCCAATAAAATAGGAAAGATATACCTTTTACTGAAGATTTGATCAGATAGTATTAATTTTGGAAAAAAAACTTTATTAATACTTAATGAGACTCACTGGGTGAAACCTTTCCTGTTCAAAAGGTTCTATGCTCAAGCATGTCCTGGAGGACTGAACAACTTATTTGGAATTTTTTTTTCTTTGAAGAAAATCTCTTTTGAACAGTTTTCTAGACTGCTTGCCATGATGCAACACAACTGGGCTTTTGCCCGTAGCAGAACTTTGGTCTGAAATATTTTTGCTGAAGAGTTCCTAAAGAAGTTGTTCGCCATTTGAATTGTCTGCATTGCTGTTTGAAGTATTAAATTTCTTCCATTTTTTTCTGATTTTCATGTGTTGTGATATTAAGTCAATATTAAAATATTGGTCAGCATTTGGAGTTGGGATAGCTTGAGGGTATAAAGGAAGTTTTCGTTTCTGTCCCTCACCAAGACAGGGGTGAATTCTCTTGCTGAGAATTGCAGCATTTCACATGAATCACCTCACATAGACCATGGAGACTTCTTAGGACCCAGTATCTGGCAGTTACTATTAGCTAAATTGTCCTGTAGTCGATTCAGTCAGATGAACTGGCATGAATTCACTGACACTGGTTTGGTTTAATAGTATTACTGAAGCATAACTAAAGCAAGAGCATCAAATGATGTAGGAATAGGAAAGCAAAATATCAAGTTAAATATATGAATTAAAATTCAGAATGACTTACTTAGTTCATTAATAATGAAACATACAGGCTTTTGGTTCAAATAAAAAAATGAATAATATAATTTAAATAAAAATAATTTGTTGGTATGATTAATGTCCTTTCTGTGTTTTTAGAGTTTTCAGCTCTGTACTTGTGTCCATTCACTTTTCTTCTCTAATTCTTAGGGATATTTATCCTCTGTAGTGCTGACCAGGAGCGGTTTGGTATCTGTTCACGATTTAAAGAACATTTAATATCTTTACAGATTTGCCCTCTACTGCCTAATTTCTCCAACCATTGACTTCTCTGTTTAGATTGCAGACTCTTGCAGGAAGCTGTATGACCCAGCCTTGTTTGAGACCTGCAGGTGTTACTACTATGTTAGTAATTAATACCAACAGTAATAGTGAGCTTTTGCTTAACCACAGGAGGAAAACTTCCAAGCTGATTTTTGTGATTTGGGTTTTCCTCTGTTGGATCTTTAAGTATAAATCCTGCTTTTTTTTGTTTGTTTGCTATTTATTCATAAATAAGCACATATTACATCAGACTGTTACAAGATTATCTTTTTAAGAATAGATTTCTGTTTTGCACTGAAATGAGATGTCCAAATCATGTATAAATTATTAATAGTACAATTATATAGTTTTTCTTCTGTATGTGTTGTAAACATTTGTCCCCTTCTTATTTTTCACTTATTTTTCTTTGGTATCCAGGGACAATCAGACTAGGCAAATACAAGATGCTGTTTCAAATGTGGAAAAACATTTTGGTGAATTGTGCCAAATATTTGCTGGATATGTACGTAAAACTGCCAGACTACGAGACAAAGCAGATCTTCTAGTAAATGAAATATATGCATATGCAGCCACAGAGACACCAAACTTAAAAGTTGGACTGAAAAACTTTGCAGATGAATTTTCCAGACTTCAGGATTATCGCCAGGCAGAGGTACAAAATTAAAAGCTGTACATGTTGTGTTTGCCATCTGAACTTTTCAGTTACTTATCTGTGATTAAAAGGGAAAAGATATACTCTGCAATCATGAGAGAAACATAGGAGAAAACACTTTTAAATATATTAGTGGCAGAGCAGGATAGGCTGCCAAAGCATTCATCATTTACTCTGCTAATAGCTTTAGTGAAAACTGCCTGTGATTAGTTGTGTTGAAGTCAGTGAAACTATCTGTATGAGCACTCACAGAATTTGAGACAGAGCAAGTCTTTTATTGGTCTTAGACTTTGGATTATGTTTTATGGTTAATAAAGTGTTCTTTTAGTTTTGTGACTTGAGTTGTCTAGCAGCAGCTGAGATAAAATCAGTCACTTTCCTTTTGCTGAGTCTGTTATCAGAAGCAGTATGGAAKAGAATACTGACTGGAATCCTTCACTGGACACTGACAGCCCCTCTAAGGGCTGTAGATTTCATAAGTCTGTAGTTCAACACTAAAAGTACAAACTTGATTTGGGCCACATGTGAGAATATAAAGCAAGGTGTTTATGCCACTTACGCATCTATGTGYGCGGCCAGTCAAGCTGTAACTTATGATCCATTCCAAATGCTGAGATTTAAGAAAAAATAAATTAATTCACATGTACTCAAACGAGGTTTTGGAGTACATATCTATTCTTTCAGTAGGGCGTAGAAAATTCCCATTGATAGCTTTGAAAAGCTAAGAACAATTATAATTTAAAAAAGAGACCAAAGTACTTGACATTCTTGATGTTTTCAGATAGGATTTTTTTTTTTTTAAAGAAGCAGCATTGAAAGTCATCTTTCTATATCAACGAAGTAGAAAAAGAAAACCTTTTAAAAGAAGTTAATCTATGAGGTATCTAGTCTGCTAAGTAGAGGGTTTGAAAAACAAGAAATACACATGGGTCTTTAACAACGTATTTAGAAGTAATAAGAAATCCAAGGGTGTGGATAGTGTGATTTTTAATTTTTTCTATAAGCTCTTATGCATCTRGCTCCAGCTGAGCCATATGTAGGTCCTTATGCTTCAACTGATGTAGTAGCAATTTATCCCTCTGTTGGTAGGGTAAATTTATATTATGGCCAAAGATATATGTGAATTCAGACTGCATGATCTCTCTGTCCGTTTTCACCTTTAAACTATGAATCTGTAATTTCGAGGCTCCTATGTAACAACTTGAGTTTTGCTTTTGATTTTTAAGTGTGTTTTTAAAAACTGACGTTTGGCCTACATCCTCCTACCATGCCTGTCCCCTAACCACCACTGCCCTTTGAAGGAGAAAAGGCAGAAGCAAAGGAAAAGAGAAGCTTTTAGCCTTTAAATCAAGTTCTCCTTTGCTCATGAAAACCAAATAGATAATCTCAGTTTTATTTCTTTTGGGCATCAGGTTAATTAAGTTTTCATATATATAGACAACGTGGGCAAGAGAAAATTAGCTTATAAGGGTTATCGATTTCTGGTCTTCAGCTGCGGTGCTAGATATATAAATGCTGAGGTGTGAGGTACTTCCACAACATGTGGAAGGGTAAGTAAGCAAGACGGGCAGGTTATTTGGTATGTCTACATAATGTGCTTCATTTAGAGCCTTATTGCCCTATTCCATTCTATTCTATTGGTAGTTTAAGTGAAATTGTTTGACAGTGCACTGGTAGAGTGTAGAAAAGGAGAAATGTTTTCTCAGTTGGCGTAGATATGGGCTGCCTGGTGACTGCCGGTTTAGAGGGGAGTGTAATGTCTGTCCCTTCCTAGTAGAGGTATGCACCTTGTCCTAATTTGGACATAACAGCGATGGGCCAGATGACTCGCTCATCCAAAGTCATCAGCAGCTTATGCTGGGGCCACTCGGGCAGTATTGTCAATTTTTACAAGCAAGCAGGTCTTATCCTATTGCCTGTCTGACCATATGTAGCTGTTTTTCTGACTAGGAGAGCTGAAACAAAAATTCAGATGCACTCATCTGTGAGAGCATTTATGCATTTTGCACAACCTGTTGTTCGTATTTTTAATATTTTCAGCACCTACAATGCTGTTTCCATTATTTTTAAGAACAGAAGTGTTGTATTGCATACAGTATGTTTGATAGCAAAGATGGCTTAGTCCATAATCTTAACAAGTGTAGAGCAAATGCATTGATCTTTAACTTGAGATAGAAAGCTACGTACCTCCAAGATGCAGTGTTTRATGTATTTAGTACTGAGTTGTTAGAATCTCCATGTTTTATTTATCGTGATGTATTGCCAATGAAGAAAAAGGAATTCCACTGGAAAACAGCTTGAGCTCTTCAAAATACAGATGATTTACTGGTTAATTTAATTGGATCTGTTTTTTGCAATATTTTTAAAACCTCCATCCCACTATACTTTCAGCATATATGGACTAAATTCCTAACAAGATGAGTCACTAGTAAATGAATTGTTGCCTGTTTCTGCACATCATAGATGTGGATGATTTTAGTGACCTTGTGATTTCTTTTGTAGGTTGACAGGCTTGAAGCCAAGGTCGTTGAACCTCTGAAAAGTTACGGGACCATAGTGAAACTTAAAAGGGTAGGTTAAATGTCTGTTTTCTTACAAGGTACATTTTGGTGTTCTGGCCACTCAGTTGAAAACTTCTACTTTATGGGGGGAGTGGTTCCGATTTTTCATATTGCAGTAATCAGTCTAACTAAATTATATAGTAATACATCTAAATTGAAGCTATATGTATGTTGGAGGAAAAAGCTTTGATGTGAATACAGGGATATTCAGACTCCTGGAGCACAAGCAAATGCTAAAAAAAGGCATTGTGGATAGTGTGAAACTTCCTGCATAGTGCAAATTCAGTACTTTTTTCTTTATAAATAATGTAATTATTATTATTCAGAGTTTCAAAAGGTGAATTACATGTAATGCTTTTGGCTCTTAGTCATCTATATGCTGCCTTTAGCAGCTTTTCTAACTTAGAATTGCATTCTACATTGCAGTTCCTAATGTAGAAGACGCTTTTTGAAACTGATAAATAGGTAGTGGCCTGAATCCCTCTCTGTCCTGCAAAGTCATCAGGATGACCTAAGATACACAAAAAAATGAGGTCTCTTCATTCACTATGTTCTGGAAACACTGTATATAGGGGTTTGAAATATTCGCACAAAATATCTGTAAATTTCTTTCCTCCAGAGGGATACGCTTGAGCAAGTAAATTTTAATAAGCAGATACTAGTTTATAGGATGAAAGTAGTTCTTTGTAATACTTGTATATTACATAGAGGATACCTTCATCCTGTAAACTTGAATCTGTAATCTTACATCAGCCATCTCCAGGAAAGCAGGACTCCATCACTTGTAATGGTTACTTGGGAAGACAAACGCCATCACTCCAAACGTCCCCCCCTTCCTTCTTCTTCCCCCAGCTTTATATGCTGAGCATGACGTCATATGCTATGGGATATCCCTTTGGTCAGTTGGGTCAGCTGTCCTGGCTATGCTCCCTCCCAGCTTCTTGTGAACCTGGCAGAGCATGGGAAGTTGAAAAGTCCTTGACTATTGTAAATACTACTTAGCAACAACTAAAACATCGGTGTGTTATCAAGCATTCTTCTCATACTAAATCCAAAACACAGCACTATACCAGCTACTAGGAAGAAAATTAATTCTATCCCAGCCGAAACCAGGACAGTATATGTAAATCAAAAGGTAAAATGATCATTATTTGATGGTATGTTACATACAAAAATTTTACAGTGTGTTCATAATGGTTTATTTGAGTACATTGTGGCATTGCATCTCAAACTAGCATTTTTCATATGTTTTTGTTCTTGTATCTTTTCAATACGGTGAAGAAGCGAGTACAGTGTTTGGAACTTACTTGGTAGTTAAACAGTTATGAAGGAATGCATCCTGCACTTGTGTGGTAGACTATAGTGCTTGTATCCTAGAATTTGGTATCTTAATAGTCACTCTGAAAACCAGTTTATGAGACCTAGAACTGACTGAGTATTCTATAGGATATAAACGTTGAGGGTGCAAGGCAAGTTTCATGTGTCTTGTGGTTTAACCCCAGTCAGCAGCTAAGCACCACGCAGCCGCTCGATCACCCTGGTGGGATGGGGGAGAGAATTGGAAGAGCAAAAAAGTAAGAAGATTTGTGGGTTGAGATAAGAACAGTTTAATACCTGAAATAAAATAATGATGATGGTAACAATAACAACAACAGAAAATTATAATGAAAAGTAAAACAATGAGAGAGAGGGAGGAACAAAACCCAGGGAAAAAAAAAACAAGTGATGCAACCAGTCACCACCTGCCGACCAACACCCAGCCAGTCCCTGAGCAGCGATCGCTGCCCCCCTGGCCAACTCCCCCCAGTTTACATACTGAGCATGACATCATATGGTATGGAATATCCCTTTGGCCAGTTTGGGTCAGCTGTCCTGGTTGTGCCCCCTCCCAGCTTCTTGTGCATGGGAAGCTGAAAAGTCCTTGACTTAAGTGTAAGCACTACTTAGCAACAACTAAAACATTAGTGTGTTATCAACATTATTCTCATACTAAATCCAAAACACAGCACTATACCAGCTCCTAGGAAGAAAATTAACTCTATCCCAGCCGAAACCAGGACAATGTGTTTGTGGCAATAGTGTTGCTGAGGAGACACAGAGCACTATAGCAGTGCCTGGGGCTTCCGAAACATTGAAGATACTGTCTTGAGGTGCATTGCCACTGATAGCCAGTAAATGCTGAGGACAGAAGCAACTGAGGCCAGGTCATCCCTTGCAACAGTGAATGGCATTTCCTGTTGTCTTTGCCTGCATTACATAATGTTTATCTTAGCTACAGTCAGGAGTACAAGAGCATTCTTAAACTGTAGATGGGGTTAACTATTTTATCAATGTACCTTCACTGAAGATGTAGGCTGGTAAATGATTATTTTTTTCCCCCTGCCCGTTACCATGAACCTTGGTTAAAACTTCAACTGTCTTGTCCTCAGTTATCATCTCTAAACACTGGGACATTTTTAGTGAAAAAGGAGGTTTTGTCACTCATGTAAAGCTAGCACAGGGTGCTAGTTGTAGAACTGCTTTACCTGTAACTACATTAGCTGATTAAGTAAAACCAGGCAGAATATGTCATTATAGCACTTTWTATAAAGGGGGTGTTCTCACTGTTACTTATTATATCTGTTCCAGGGTGTACACAAACTATTTTTGTGCTGTATCTAAAAAGAACTGTTGCTATTTTTGTGGCATAAGAAATCAATGTCCTGTGATACTAAATGCTTTAAAGAGGCCCAGGTCAATCAGAATACTCTTGTCCTTTAATTGCTAATGTAATGAAATTGTTTCATTCACATGTTCTGGTTTAGTATGGTGAGTAGCTCTCTGGGGCAGGATTTAGCAGCTTCAGTGGAAGCTAGTATAGTATTCCTGTCCTGTAATGCAGCTTAAATGTAGGATTTTAGGATTTCTTTCTGTTTCATTGTTCTATGTATCAGTCTTCACTTTCCTGCTTTTTGGCATCTCTGTTACTGGTTCCTTTTCTTCATATAAAACAGGACATCATAAAACCAAGGTGATCCCCCTGCAGAAGAAAGGATTGGTTTGCTTTAATAACTTCAGTGACTAAAGCAGGTAACAGTACAGTAATGAGGATCTGCTAGCTCATTGTCTGATGGATGGACTAGAGCTGTACTTCTGTATGGCTTGAAATTAGACGGCTGACCAGAGTTCTTATGTGTGACTTGAATTCATAGTTTAAAGCCAGAGGGAATTCATAGTTTAAAGCCAGAGGRACTATGAATAATTTTATATTCTCCTTACCTGTCCTTTATCTCACTGGCTATCACATTCCATTCCATTTCTCCTTGGGTGTAATTAAAGCAGATTTTCCAAAACCATATCAAATCTTGGTCTGAAGACACTGGAGGGGGATGTTTGTGGTCGTTAGTGGTTAGTTGATGTTTGTGGTGTTTTGTTTTAAATTAAAGACTTCACCTAATCTTTGGTTCTTGTTATATGTTGCACCGAGATTAAAGAGCTCTGTCATGCTCTATTTTTTTCTGGATGAAGGTATTTAGATGCTAGTAAAACCCATTTTTCATTCTCTTCAGTTAGCTAATAATGTAGACCTTGAATCTTTCACCATAATGGCATTTTCCCTAGCTTCTGAATATTTTTTATGGTTTTTTTTCTGCACCCTTTTCAGTTTTTCAACATCCTAGACAAAATGTCTAGGTAACTGTGCCCAAAACTTGTATTTAGCTCCACCACTATAGCCATAGTAGCAATAAATCTTCGTCAGGCTTTGGCTAACAGAGAAGTATGTTTGATGGCTGTTGTTGCTACAGAGAACAGAGGTAGAGACCGGAACAGTGCAGTCCCTGCAGGTATTTCCAAAGTCACTATGTGCTAGAAAGAAAATACTGAATTCTATAATGGTTACTCTAGTGGTTTCCTTAGCATTCTCAAGTATACTTTGCATGAAAGTCAGAACCCTTTCAGCCACAGTGTTAAATCTGATTGACTGTTTTAAATGGGCATAGAAAGTCAGTGCTGTTAACAGGGCCCAGTCATTAAATAACACTAAACATGCAGCTGTGACCATTAGATACAAAACTGCTTTGTTCTGTGGCAAAAATAAATGTTTTTCTCT
Organism: Oceanodroma leucorhoa; assembly: GCA_030449065.1. NCBI lineage: Eukaryota > Metazoa > Chordata > Aves > Procellariiformes > Oceanodroma > Oceanodroma leucorhoa. Next base: position 14,693,056 of record JASVER010000004.1, on the reverse strand, counting down.
TCTCTTCCGCTACCTTTAATTTAAAATTTAAAATCTAAAGCAATAAAAAAAAWTTTCTATTATTGCTTTTCTTGCAGCCAAATGGTTTTCATAAACGAGAAAGCCTTTTCCAGCAGTCTTTCAGATGGCCTTAAAGRTGGTGTAAATTCCCTTTTTGAAGAACAGCAGCAAAATTAGATTTGATGAGCTAAAGATGCCGTTGTTTTTATTATCAGAAACCAGCTCTGTGTCCCTAAAGATGAAGCAAAATGACAGTCATATACACAAGGACATACAAACAGACAGTAAGGATAGCAACAGGGAAGAAGCTACATGTTTTGATCCTGACCTCATGTACAGACTCATTATTGAAGAAACGCAGCACTCTGAAACTTGGCATGCTTGTGCTTGTCATCAGCTAGTGATCTGGTCAGAGGATCACAGAACTTTTTTAAGAGACACATTCTTGGTTGCATGTCTTTCTGGGTGAAGGAGACCTACAACCACGTTAGAATTCTGAAATCCAGGGAAGGAGCACAGACAATTTCCCGAGATTATAGTTTTTAACAGCTTTAATCCACTCTGTTCTGGAGTGGTAGATAATGGGAACTGGTCTTTTTAGAGGAAATCATGGTTTGAAATGCATGCCTGTCACGACCCGGCCTGATCAGACCAGGGGGTCGTAAAGGTTTCGAAATTCCCTCGGGCTAAATTAAGGTGAAACGACACCAAACGATCGGTTAAGTGTTTTATCTAAGGCAGAAGCAAGCTGAACGGGGAAAGCGTTACAGTAAAAACCYGAACTTAGAAAGCTTAGTGATAGGCAATATGGGTTCTATTAAAGCATTTAGAAGAAGAAAATGAAAGAAAGGAAAAGAGAGATAGATATCACCACCCTTGGATCCGACGATGACGGGCGCAGCAATCCTCCGGTGGCGGGCRCGCGCCGGCTCCTTGGGCTGGTGCCTTTTTGGAGTCGTCCCCTACTCCTCGGTTGCATCAGCCACGCAGTTTCTAGAATTTATCGCGCAGGCGCTGTTGTGGTGAGGGGTGGTCGCAGGCGGTCTCTCGATGGTCTTCAGGTGGTCGTGAGCCCCCTTCCTCAGATAAACTCTGTGTGACCTTTTGCCATACATGGTGAGATGTCCGGCTGGGGCAGAACAGGGAGCTGCGCACCCTCCGGCACGCCCTGCCTGTCCTGTTATCCCGCTCCTCATCTGCACCTTATCACTGCTATGCAGGACCCATTTGCAACAGTGTTTGAAGCATCAACTTCGCGTTAACTCTTTCAGTCTCTCTCAATGCCCAACTCCTATCTCAGATTTTGTTAGACTGATTCCTTTGGGCTATATTTCTGCTTGTTCTAAGGTACTGCTCCTTTAAATTAGAGCCATCAAAATTAATGTCATTTCCCATACCAGGGTCAATGGAGTGATAAATATCTGACTGACAATTTTAGATTCCATGTATGCCAAAGTATTTGCTAAACGCAGTTTTATAGCATGATCCAGAATTTGAGAGTGGTATGTAAACGTTCTTAAATTGTCACAGATCTTCCTAGAAGTACATTCTACTTGTCTTTTGGAAATGAGGAGCAAAAATATTTATCAACAGTTTCTACCTTTTCTAGATCAGTAAGTTTCATCTTCTCTAGCTACATCATTACTAGGATGTATTTTGTTCCAAATGTATTTAAACACCTTACTAACTGCATATATAAATATGCATGCAGTTTAACCCTTTCAGCCATGGATTTTCTATAGCACCTTAAGCTCTGTGTAGCATTTTGTGTTCTTCATAACTTCTGATTGGTACTGACTGCTGCCTGTTTTGGTTTTTTCTTAATGATTTATTTGATGCCACTTTTTATTTCTAAATGCCAGTTTTATTCCATTGCTAAGCCCAGAATGGGCCTGTCTTCTTACTGCTTTGGGGATCTCGGCTTTTCACCATCTACTGTACTTTTCATTAAAAGCTGTAAATATCTCCTTTTTTTTTYCCGCACATTTTAAATTATAGTGTGTGCTACAGAGAATTGTGCAAGGTGCTAAACTCTCTTGGTGCCCATTGACGTCTCTTTCAGGGGATCATTTAACAGGATAAGATCAGTAAAATCTGGTTTTGTTTAAAGCAGAAGTTTTGTTCATGTTTTCTAGGCAATGCATGTACGAAGAAAAGTCCATTTTGTATTATCCTAGATCTATTTCAAACATGTCTAAAACATTTTATTTCCAGGGTGATCTTAAAGCAACTTTAACAGCAAAGAACCGAGAAGCCAAGCAATTATCTCAACTGGAAAAGACACGTCAGCGGAATCCATCAGATCGACACATTATTGTATCCTGTATTTCTAGTGGCTATAAGAAATATTTTTAAAGTTTCTTATGAATTAAACTATTGTGTTTAGAATAGTTTAATGCTTCTCATTAATAATGAGAAGAATACTCTTTAGAGGGGCTGTTTCCTATGTTTATGTTGAATCTTTCCTTAAACTTTATGATGAGTTACAGCTTATAATAGCTGCTTTGTTACTCACTCCCTTTTTGATTTAAAAGAAACTGCAAAGTATTTGATATGTTTATGCAAGAGAGGTAGGCATAGATTGCCTCCAGGAATTTGGAGGTTTTTGAAAATAAGTATAATCAGASAACTCCCTTTTTACCTCTGTGGATTTTTTGTTTAATTGTTTTTCTCCCTGTCATTTTGGTAGTTGTTATGCTTCCTTGTACCTAGACAGGGTATGAGTTTCCTCCAGCTGTGAGATCGTGAAAGGAAAAGTTGTTATTCTGTTAGTAGAATACTCAACCAGACTACTCTTCCTTTCAAAAGACCAGTGACCCTCCCCAGTATACTATTCTGTACCACAGAGGGGAAAATTAAGCCTCCCCAGAATTTCCATTCCAATCTCATTGAAGTTTCAAATTCTGAAGGAATCAGAATCTAGGAAATGCCAAAATAAAGCGGATCAAGGCAATCCTACTTCAGTCCCTTTATGCCTATGTATTATGATACAGCATTTAAGTTCATGATGATGTGCTGTTTATTTTTTCTCACACTCTAGCGCTGGGCTCAGGAGTGAAGCAATCCTGTTCTCTGTAGGATTTCACCAACTTTATTTCAGAAATTAGGACCTTCCTAGTGACTGGGGCATGGGACTGCAGAAAGAGCGAAAATGATTGTGAATGCCAACTGCCACCCAGGATAGTTACATTTTATTTTTGTCTCTGCCAAAGAATTCCCACTTAATATTAATCAAATCAGTTAAATCAAGTGATGACTAATTAGAGTTCCTCATGTAATAAAGACACACAGATGTCAGCTGTAGGGTTAGAACTTGAGCTGTGATGCAGAGTTCTCTTCCATTAGAATTAAGGGAGTAAATGATAACAGTAAGCTATTCTCCCCAAGGGCAGACTGGTCCCATTTTTCTCCCTCTTGAACTGATTCCCAGCTGATTTCATGGGTATATGGTTGGCACCTAGCTTGTTTCTTCTTGTCTGTTTGCTAAGCTACTCCCAAATATCCTCCTGTGGCTTAGCTTCTTGTAACACCTGTGTTTTCTGTACTTAAGACTTTGCCTGAAGAGTTATTAAATCTCAGTACAGTCTGGTTTTGCATATGGCCAAAGGCACCAAAAGCTACATATTTTAAAATGATCAACACAAAATGCATAAAACGTATTGGGAGCAGGAGTATGTTCATTTGCTTTTGAGGATGTATGCAGGTCAACTTTTAGGTCTCGGAGAGGCTTCACCATGTTCATTAGCATAGCTGTTAGGCTCCAGCAGTGGTTCTCTTATTCTTGAGCAACTGTGGTGTTTCAGCAGCTAACAGCTTTGGCCACAGATAGCAAAGGATCTGTACTCACGCCCAGATTTCAAGTCCATCTTATAAAACGTGGGGGTAGTACAACTTTGAAAAGAAAACCTTACCAGATTTTTTTTAAATAAAAAAATGCATTTTTTTTAAATCAAAATTGATTATTTTTTTTCTTAAATGGTCTACRTAGGTTGTCTAGTTGGTTTTTTGTTTTTCAGGGTTTTTTTAAATAAATAAATAACCAAATCCTCAGTCCAAGATAAACAGCTGTCCTGAAGTATTTTGTCCTGCATACTTGAATTCTAGCAAAGTTATAGCAAACTGTAAGTAATGTCTTACAGCAGGAAGCTTCAGTCAACATAATAATACCACCCTCCAAGTATACAGAAGTTTTGAAATGTCTGAGGTAAATACTTCACAATATATTAAAAGTAGAAGTGAAAACAGATACGTTTATGAATATTGATTGTTATTTTCCCGTTTTTTCCTTTACTAGTATTTCCAGTCACAGGTGAGTGCTTCAGAAGAAAAAAATATCAAACTGCTCTTGTGCAAACTATGCAGGTTCTGCAAGTTTAGACATTTCACTCTACAACAAACAAAATTCCTTTCCCAATGCATCTGCGCACAAAATCTGGCCAGTTTAAGATGGATGGAGAAGATATATTTGATTGTCATAGAAATAACATACTGTATTTGTATCTGTAGTGGCTGCTTATGCATAACGTCTGCCTTCATTTACAGAGTGTGACTGATTACAATAATTGAGAATACACAAAGTGTCTTTTCTTACTCTGTTTCCCTCCTGTGTTTTGGGCAAAATCAAGAAAGGGAGATAAACATGTGACCTTACAGACTACTAAAGATCATTACCAATTTTATTTGCCCAGTAATGGCAGAATTGTGTCTATGACTTTAAGCCGTTTTTGTAAAGAGATTGTTTCAAATTGATAATCCTGTAGTATCAGGTTACCAGATTTTAATCAAAGAAAAAAAAGTGTCAGAGCATGCCTTATGCCTTACGTTTCCATATGCGTATAACATTAAAAACTAGATCACGGGAACTGGGCCTTTGGTCTCTATTTCCATTTTTTAAAAAAAAAAAGTTCCTCTCTTTAAGTTGCAGTGTTGTAGAAATGGGAAGAATCCTATGTCTTGATCGTAGGGTGCAATTACTTGATCCATATACTGTTTCCAAATCCCAGAATAGATTCCTGATGATACTCACTGACAGAGCCTGTAAGTAAATACTCTCTTGACTAGTCTATGATGTTTGACGAGTAATGTATGAAAAATAAAATAAAATTAGACCCAAATTTGCAGTYTGCAAGTGCAAGCTCTTATATCTTTACATCATTATTTTGTAATAGGACACAGTTCTCAGACTTTACTTAACCAGAATAGCTTCAATATCTTTATTTAAATGGTAGTGTGCATTTTTATACAGTTCATAGTTATATGTAATTAAAATACATATCTAAAATGCTTTTTGTAGTAACAAAATAAGAAAAACTGTGTATTTATGTGTTAGGGCTTGGTTGGTGTGTCCCCTTCCCAGTGCCCTGTTGAAGGTGTTTTGTATAAAATATTTTAATAATATACTAAAAATATAAAATACCTGAAATGCTTTTGGATCTAAAAATTATGTTAACTCTAGACTGCTGATTGAGATATTTACAGGAGAAGTGCATCAGGCTGCTGCTCTATTGTCTATTTAAATAATTTATAAAAACTTAGTAAGACAAGGTCCAGCACATGACACTGGAAAAGATTAATTCTAGACCCAGCAGGCTGATCTGCACTTGAAAATAAAAGGTGATCTTTTCCGCTCACCCACCACTCTGGCCTGTGCACTCCTGCCCTCTCCTTGACACCAGCTTAAAAAAAACCCTTAACTTTTTCTAAGGGTAAGCCCTTGTGCTGGGTTAATTCCCTGAACTCAGTCACTGTGTCATCAGCAGAGTGTCAGGGCCGGCTCACTGGAATTAGCAGTTGATTATTACAGAAAATGGATTAGAGCAGTGGGACTTTCCCGACTGGCTGCAGCTAGTCATCTTTCATGTTTCAGATCAAAGTCACAATGGTGTAGAAGGCATCTTTGTTTATTAAGCGACAAACAAATTTACAAATACAGTAACACAGATGTGTAGTATTTTGAAAACCCAGACTTACATGTTTTCATGGCAATTAGAGCAAATATCTTTGTATCAAATACGGGACTAATTTCACCTTTGTGTTACTTTACCAGGCTGAAAGTGAATTGCAGAGAGCTTCACTGGATGCAACTCGAACAACTCGGCAATTAGAGGAAACCATTGATAATTTTGAGAAACAGAAAATAAAGGACATAAAAGTATGTGTGCTCACATTTCAATATATGGCATCACATTTCATCTTGCATAATAAAATTACTATAGTTACTCTTTGGCAAGATTAGCAACATTTAGTGTTAACTTAAGCCTACATGAATATATTGTTTCATGATTATTTCATAATTATTTCATAATCCAAATATCATGAACTTTGCATTAAAAAATCAGTTCATTATTCTTACAGTTTACTGAATTCAGAATTTTCCTGTATCCGGTCATTTAGCATCTGCACCCTCCAACAGTTGCTGTATTCTACTTCACTGGTAGCTGCATTCGTTAGTGGAATGATRTATGTAGATTAATGTCAGAAAAACTAACAGAAATAGTGATAAGTAAATAATATATTTAACCATGCTGAAATTTGTGTAGGTTACTGCAGCTAAAAGTTTTACTGATGCAGAAAGCACAAAATGTTCAGTGACTGCAAGTAATGAAAGCTTTCATTTCTCTTTTAATGTTAAACATTAAGTGGCTTAAGTCCCAAAGACTATAGTGACTGAAAAACACTTGCATTATGTGATCTCAAATTTAATTATAAAATTGCTCAAGTAAGATACATCTTTATTGGGGAGGGCAGGACAGGGGAGGGGGGGAGGCGGACTAAGTAGGAAAGAATGAAGGATAGTTGAAAAACCCAACCAAACCAACCAGTACTTGATGTTAGAGTAATATGAAAAAGATTGTGTGAGTTCTGAAGATGTCATCATTAAGTGGTTTTTTATCTATAAAGAATATTTTATTATGTAAAATATATAATTATCTATAAATTACAGATATGTATAGAATTTACAGATCATTTATSCCCAACCTGTTAAAACATATTGTCATCAATAAAGCAAAAATCCACTGACTACATCTTGCGAATACATATCAGGGAATATCAAGTGAATTTTCAGCAGGACATTTTATTTATTCCTAATGAGTCTTCTCTTTGCTTTTCAAGCGTTTACTTAGAATTTACTATGAAATGACAACTGCGTAAGTGACAGCCCAGCCAGCATTTACGTTTCATTTCTAAAATTCAGGTCTAACTACTTAAAAGTACTAGGTATCGTACAGTTATTTGTATCATATAAATACCAAGTACAGAATTCAGTAATTTCTTGTATTTGAAGTGGAAATGTACTTTACTGCATTAAAAAAACCTTTGTTTTCATTTGCTTTTAGAACATATTTTCTGAATTTATAACTATTGAAATGTTATTCCATGGGAAAGCTTTAGAGATATATACTGCTGCCTACCAAAATATCCAAAATATTGATGAAAATGAAGATTTAGAGGTAAGAGTGATTAAGATTTGCTTTTCAATTTACTTACTATATAAAAACAGTTTTCACATTTTGGGGGCTAATATATGTCCCAGGCAGAAAATGCAACATATGTTTCAGGTTCCTAGAACAAACTTCTTATGTATACCAAGCTSTTTTTTGCACTTCTTCAGCAAGAGTGTGCAGGTTTATAAACTCAGAGATTTTAAAAACAGAGAAGAACTGTTGTGGCAATCTAATCTTTCCCACAAAATACAGATAAGCGACTTTTCCTAAATTAACTGCCACTCCAAGCTCAGCTAATCATAGTTCTTAAAGAACACCGCCACTCCAAGCTCAGCTAATCATAGTTCTTAAAGAACACCTCTGCAGTATCTTGCTGTAAAGATGCACAGTAAGAGAAAATCTTACACTGCTCTGATATTCTGAAGACTAATTACTTCATTAAAAATCTCTCCTTTCTATTCTGAGTTTTGTTTGCTTGTTTTTGTCTTTCAGTCATTGTTTTTTATTAGGCTGTTCTAGAATTAAGAGACATTTGTTACCAAATTGGTTTTTTTCCCTGTGGCAGTTATAGCTTCCTTTCAAATCACCCTTTCTGTTCTTTTTGAGTTATAGTCTCTCTTTCTCAAGACATGTTTTTCAGTCCTTTATTCATTCTTGCAGTTCTTCTGGATGTTGGGCCCTTAAACTTGCTATMATTGAAATGTATGTTGTGTATATGTGTTCAGCTTGTCAAGGAAGTTGCATCATTTTCAGTCTTTTTTTGTAAATCTTATCAGTCCTAATTTTATTTTTTCTATGACATAGCTCAGGACCAAGGATGGAAGTATTCAGTTAGCACAAGACATACAAAATCATGATTCTTCAGTGACAGTCACATTTGAGACTACTTGGTATTTTTACTTCATTTAAACTATGCCATGGCAATTTTGTACTATTCTAGTTTCACAATTAAAATCTCATGTGGCACCAATTCAAAAATATCCTGTTAATTGGACAATATTTACTTTCCATAAAAATATYGACTGACCATAATTCTACCATCATCCTTGACTTTATTAATAAAGTCTTGCACAAATAACTTTATTTTTAATATCAGGCTGTTAGTCTTATAATTTACTCTTTTTGGCTATTGGAAGGAACTTGTAAATATAATGGATATTACAGTCTCCCCTGTATTTTAAGGGTTTTCCCAAATTTTTCTTGAGCTGCATGTCTCCTGAATGTTTCAGATAAAATTTTTCTGATGCAGCTGTGACTGGCAGCAAGGATTTGCTTGTGAAGGGGCTAAGGGTTCATCTCTCCAAGAAATGGAGAGCCTGAAGGGAGTTGCTGGGGTTCATACCTGTAGGTTAGCCTGAAACCCAGCTACATATGTTGGTGGGAAACCATTGCACTTTTCCACTTGTAAATCCCCTCAGATCTCTGAAGAATGTTTACTTTGACCACGTAAGTGTGTTGAGCAAGGTTGTTGTTTCAGCTAAAAGTGATCAGTCCAAACTCCAGTTGTTGCATATCTCTAGAGCAGGTTTAATTGTTCAATGCTKCATTTTTGTTAGCTTCAGTCTTGGTGATTGTTAGCTTGCAAGCTGTGTCACGGCACCCAAATCACAGCTTTCTTCATTTGAACAGGTTTTTCGGAGCTCACTTTATCCACCAGACTATCAGTCCCGCTTAGACATAGTTCGTGCAAATTCGAAGTCCCCCCTGCAAAGAACTGGCTCCTTAAAATCTTCATTGAGGACAGTACAGGTAAGAAAGAAAAGTTAAATGCTAGATCACTGTATTAAAAGAATGTCTTAAGTAGAGCCTTAGCCAATGTGCATGTACATGGATCCACTATCTTTACTCCGTCCAGGACAGTTACAAAGGTAAAGAGACTTCCAAGGGCATAAAGATCATATTAAGCTTTTAATAATGCAGCTTCTAAATATAATTTTTATTTGAGGAAAAAACAAAATCAGCTTTTAAAGCCATGTTGTTTACTTTTGAAAAATGCCATTTCCAGCRATGCTATTTCTTTCATCAACTAACTGTGGCATCTTGCAGAGAAAAGATCTAGGACCTAACTGGAAACAAGTGACATTCTTTAAGTAACACTTGCATATTCTTAGTCTCAGTATTCAGATCCTACAGTGTGGATTCTCTACCAGATCCTAATGCAGACTAGTGATACCTCCTAGCAGCAGAGCAAACCCATGACCAACAGACCTTTCCTTTTATACTCTGAAAATTCAGAGCAGGTGAGGAAAAGGAGGATGATAAAAATAAGCGAAACAGATGGAGAAAGTGCCACTGCTTTCRAACCAGCTACCTTGCAAAAATCTTTGACACTTATTTGCAGCAGTAAACTTGCAGAAGTTGCACAATGGCTAGATTATTTTTTATTTATTGCAGCCTTAATCCTGTAACTAAGATGATTCTTACCAGGGTTTCAGTTAAAGATGGCCAAATTTAAAATGTACGCATCCCACTTTTCTTCTTTGGATAGACTCATGCATTAATATTGTATTGCTAAAAAGTTTTCTTGACTTCATACACACCATTACCCCTTCTCTGCTCTCAACACAGAGAGAATCAATTATTACAGTTGAGTTACTCTGTTGTTGAAAGTATGAGTTGTGCCATGTGAAAAGATAAAAGAACCCAGTGATTAAGTGCACAAAGACCAACCTTGGCTTTGAATAAGTTGCCTGTCCTCTCTATCAAACAAGCAAATTTCACGTTCAAGCTACTTCAGAAAATGTTTACCCATTCATTTTTTTGAAGACCAAAGGAAGGTGTCAAAAATCTGTTGCGATCTTCCTTGAGAACTTCCTGCAGTGCTGTAAAACTCTATCAAGGGTATAGAGGCATCTGTAATTACTTTGAGGTGCCACAGATAGCTATGTTTTGGACACTCTTTATAAAAAAACACAACAAAAAAACCAGAAAACTGAATGTATGAATGTATGTACACTATGATTTCTCTCAGAGATGGAGTGGAACTCCATTTTGACTACCTTGCAAGTTTACCTTACCTTTCTCCTAGACCTCTCTTTTAGCAATAACTTCAGATGTTAATGTTCTCGTAACCACTCACTGGAATATCTGAAAAGAACAGGAAGTCATCTAGACCTAGAGGGAAACTGCARTACATTTCAAAATAATGTCACCTTACTGGGCTATGCAGTGTATATGCAGAGGAGGATGACATGGCAGAAAAAAGGGGTGGAACGCCCTACTAATGCAGTCACTGTAGGGCAGTAAAGAAGAGGCAGGCATCCTGTTCCGCACACCCCTCACGCTGCCCTTTCTGATTCTGCAAACAGTGTGTTGCATCAGGGTCAGTACCTTAAATTACACTAAGGGCTCTAATCTCTGGAACCCACCAAACACCTCATTAGCAAAAAATGCTGCGTTCAGAAAAACCTTCAGGTGACTTGTTTTACCTTTCCGTGGATCTTTCACTCCCAAAGTTTTCACAAGTCTGGTTTCATACTACATAATAATCATTTACTGACCATAATGCAGTACTTCGGAATTTTCAATTTAAAGCGGTACAGTTCACACACACGCGCACGCGCGCGCACACACACTAACACTAACCCGTAGGTGGGGGTTGGGGCGAGAAGTCAGTGCATACCAGATGGGATAAACTGTGCCGGTAACACAATACTTGTCCTTCAGAGGATTTAGCACATACCATCCTTGAATTTCTGGTTCTGTGGACAACCTTTCTGTATTATTTCCGTATTAAAAATCTAAAGTACTCCTTGAGCTTGATTCATTTTTTCACAAAGAGCTACCTCCTTTTAAAGTCCTGGTGCCTTAATGTGATGTCATGTTGCTTTGTCAAGCAACGTGATAATTTAAGTGTGTCCTATCACTTACTCCTGGAGTGAGTATTCTGGAAGGAGTACTGTATGCTAAATTATCAAAAGCAGGAATTTGCAAAGACCACTGATATTTTTGTGTCCATCTTAATGCTTTTGTCCCTCAACTCTTTCCCCCTTGACTTTCATAGTTGTTTTCAACTCATGCTCAAACTAGCTGAAGCAATTGAGATGCTAGTTTCTCCATCCTACCTGCCAGACTTCATTTAGCAGACAGTACTATAAAACCAGAAGGAAGGGAGCAATGGGCAATCCTGCTAGAATTAATGTCCCAAGCTGCAGTGACAGCACAACAGTAAGACTTGCATTTTTTCATTTCTATGCAATTAATATGACCAGGAGAGAAAAATTCTATGCACCAGGAAAGCTGTTTTTCATAGGATGGCTCCCCATTATGAGAAAACCCCTTCAGGGGTTCAGGGCTTTTTTTAAACGTGACTGTTGCAGATACTTAGTTTTAGACAAGTTCTGAAAAAGCTATTTAAGTTTTCACAACAATCCTTTGTAAATGCCTTTGTTTTGCACTTTACTTGGCAATTTATCTTTAGCATTTTGTTTTACTGATTCAGGTTGGTATGCTGTATTTTAAACAGAACTATAGCAGAAGAGAATGACCTTTTCCAGATATTTTAAATCAAACTTAACTACACAAGTTTTATCCACGTGCATTTAATATAGCCAACTGTTTTAAACCTGCCCTCTAAGACAGCAAAGTATCATTTTAACCATGGTTGAAAATGTCTGCATCCAGGTATTCCAACACTGCCCACTGTGTAAAACGAGGAGAGAATTGCCATGCTTTCTGTAGTAGCACGTGCAGTGAAACATGCAGCTTAACAGCTTAAGCAAGGACAGTCATCACCTATGTGCAAACTTAGAGAATTCATTTTCACATAAAACTGTTTACGATGAGCAACAAATTTATCAGGTTCCATTACAATTTTTAAATTAAAAAGTTATTTTTTCAGCATTAAGTAATCAAAAATTAAATTTTTAAGTATTGGTATGTTCTAGCTTTATGGCAAAATAACATGGATTTAAACTGCCTAATTTCCTTTCTCTTTCCTTGCTCTGATCCACTTTGGTTTTTAGGTTAGCTGTCTTACCACCACCCTCACCGCGACCAGTGATAATATTTAATATACTATTTAGTTAATTACAGCATGGTCAGAGGTATTTGAGTAGCGAGCAGGAAAAAGCCTTAAAGCCAAAATAGCACTCCTATTTCAGGAAAGGGGAAGGGGGGGCTTTTATTCAGAAATACGACTGAAGTTCTGCTTAAGAATTTCAGATGCTCTTGACTACAAAAAACTTGGAAAATTAGTCTATCTACTGAAATGAAGCTACCTTAACAGGCTCAATCTGCAGTACTCCTTAATCTCCAATTACAAATCAGTGTCATTGTCTTTTTCTTCTTTCACAGAATGAAAGATTGCTGTTTTAGGCATTTAGACTCAAGTTAACCCAGCTTCATCCAATGATTAACTCCATTTTCTGTTACGTTCAGAGATTTGTAAGCAAGCATTTGCTTCAAGCTAAATTACGTACTTTGTGAGCGTCAACAAGGATTTTTCTGCTTTCATTAGTTCAATGATTGCAGTTTGCTTTATGCACACACAAAAAACTTTTGTTACATACATAGCTGTATGAATTATGAAATCTCAGAAGTCAATTTAATAACCAGCATTTAAGGACTTTTAAAATACGGGGTTGTTTAAAAAAAAAAAAAAAGGCAAGTTTTGTCTTCAATACTGAAGTTTTACTATATCGCTGTATGTGAGAAAACTCAGAAAATATAACCAAAATTAGAGCTGCAGATGCCCTTAGAGAACTGCTGAACCTAAAATCATTTTTCAAAAGCATTCCAGATGACTTGCATAACTGAGTTTGATGTTCCTTTTCTCATGGGGAAAGAAAAAAAATACATATATTCTACTTTAAATTGTAAATGTTGCATCTTCTATGAAGAATCTATCTTCAATAGGAATTAGATTGAGCCCTCATTAGAAAAAAGTATAGATGGCAGAATCTGTCAGATGAGATGAACACTTGGCAGCTGGCACTTGTTTTTAACATTTGATGAACTAAGAAAGGAATACAGTATCATTCTGAAGGGCAAGCACTGATGAGCAGGGAAAGAAGTGTAACTGAAGAGGTTTGTCTTCAAGATAAGATTATGCTTTAATACTTATCTTCAGCCTGCTGTCTTAACAGCCAACCCACAAAAAAACTGACATCCTGTTGATTTTTAGCATTAATTCAATCAATGCATAGTTTTCCCTATCCTATAACAGTTCTCAGGACTATGGGGATTTTTTTAGCTTTTAAAAATCATTACTGTATTTATGTTCTGTACCATGTATCCTTCTGTTGGCATTGTGCATATAACTAGAAGGGTTAAGGGATAAACAACTTTCCCCCTCCCCCTAAATGAAAAACCTACAAGTACTTAGACTGGAAATGCCAACAAAGAATTGTTTTTCTTTCAGGCGAACAAACACTTGATTTATTTTTGTGGATTTCTGTTTTAACAGATTTCCAGCAGTATGCTAAGAAAAGATGAAGAGGAAGAGGAGGAGGAAGATGAAGATGAGGAAGAGGAGGAGGAGGAGGAGGAATTAGATGCTACTAAGGAAGTGAGATAACAAAACTGTTCTAAGAGTCTTTTTTTTTTTTTGATCGGGGAAAAAAAAAAGATTTCCCTTTACATAAAGGCTTTTGTGTGTTAATCAAAAACTTCACTGAGGTTGTATTTTTAAAATTCCAACAGGAGCAAGAATTGGCACTAATAGTAGAGTGCCAGAAACAAATTATCAGTTTCAAAGAACGGAACAGAATCTGCTGAAAATGGACAATTTCAGTAGCTAGAAAATGAAACATTTAAATAGAATCCTGTATTATATTTGCATAGATGTTATACTGCAGTCACATTTGCTTAAATTTACATGATGAACAGTGTACAAAAATTGCACTAAGCTGACAAGCAGTTATGAACATTAAGGTTTGCCTGTTACTTTGCCAATATATTACCTTATTCTCTAATCCAATCTCTTGGATTTAGTAAGTCCTCTAGCTATACCTGTCATAATTGATTTTATACATCYTAAAGTAACTGTAGTACTCAAGAAACTGATGACAGCAACAATCCTGTTACATTTCGTTTTGTTACCCACCTTGGATGGCAGAAGGCAGGGTGAGGTGTATTGTTCTCTCATTCTCATTTTTGTCAGGCTTGACTAAGATGGCTTTTGATTCCTTTACACATACAGAATGAACATTAACAAATAAGGACCTAGCCCAGTATCTACTTTTAATGCTGCTTTGCTTTTAAATAAAAGTGCCTTCATAATAAAACTAGTTGATATTTTATACAATTGACATTTATTATATTAGTTGACATGCTATATATAGTTCAAGTTTCATGTGTTTAACTGGTTGATTCAGTTACCAATTCCATCAAACATACAAGAAATTACACATTCTGAGTGTAATTTCTTATCCTGTTTGGAGATGGTGGTTATGCATGTTCATTTTTGAATAGCATGCAATTTGTCTGCCAGAAAGCTGCTACCATACTGTTAATCTCCAGCTTTAGTATCTGCTGAATGTAGATACATGCATAGATCTAGAATTTAAACTTGTAATTGGGAGAACAATCTAAGTTATAACCAAATATTCTTTCAGTTAAGGAAATAAACGAGGAAGTGCATTTTTAATATTGATGCTGCCTTTGTCCACTTGATGCAAAGTATGCAATGCATACTTGTTTTGACAGGTGAAAAAAACAAGTTTTGCCAAAAATTAATGTGATGAAAATGTAAGTGAAAATGTCACAAATAGGGTTCTGTTTTAAWCTCAGAAAATAGTTTTACACCAGAATTACCTACTAGTGACATTGAACTACTGTTGACAAGGAGTAGAATACTAATGACCAAAACTTTAAAAGTATCTAGGTAACTAATTCTCATCTATTTCAGCGAGTAGGGCACGTCAGTAAATATTAGTATCACAACATGAGAATTACAATGATCACCACTTTACCATTTCATATTCAGTAATAGTCATGTAATCCAAAAACAGATGGTTAACTTCATGACTATACCAGGTTTTCATACAATAGAGATATATGCAAATAGCAGTTATTTCTGTATTATGCCTTGAAAAAGGAATTCTGAATAAAAAAGGAAGCAGTGCTTAGATTAATTCCCACTAAAAGATTAGTAGCTAGGGTACAGAAAGAGAATTTTCTTATCCTCAGAAGCTTCAAATTCCTCCTTCTCCCCTACCTCACAAAAAAGTCAACTTTAGGAATTACAGAAAAACTTACAGAAGGAGAGAAATACGGTGTTGGGCAACTTTGTCCTGCATATATAATGCCTTACGTTTGCACCTTGGACAGAAATTGTGTGACCTCAAAACTATAGATGAAGAAGTCACTGATTAAAGTATTTTAAAGCCAGAAGAGGAATTTAGAATGTAATTGCACAATTAAATATTGTCTAAAGATACTTTTGCAAAGATTTTTCTCATGGCGCTAAGTGCTGACTGGAAGACTGACAATACTGCATTTGTTCATGTATATTTTTGACCACTGACATGTAGATGATGCAGTCTTGAATCYATTCTTGCTAAGAGTATTTTGCCACTCCATTGAATGTGCTCGCCCTTTGGGATGATCTTCTTGTACTCATCACATTGTCATATGTTATGGCTTTCCTGAATGCCTCAAGCTGCTTCTGTACGTGAAACTAAGGAAACTAGCTATATTCTATATCAACACCACAAACTGCAGCATTTCCTTTGTTATTCTTTCACTATGTGGATGGTACTTAAAAAGGAAGAGCAATAATTCAAGCCATGTAATTATAGACTGTCTCTGATTTATACTGAAAGTACAGTGCTTCCAAACCATTAAATATCTAAAGTTATAAAACCCTTATTATGAGGAAATGCTGTTAACACACCATGCACCTGTACTCCCTCTTCAGGCAGAATCCCAATATAATGCCTATGTATACACATCCTAAGGGGGGGGGGGAGGAGGGGAAGCCCCAAAACACCAACAAAAACATACTAGCAAGATAGCTATAAACCGAGAACCAATTGTCCTGTTAACCTTATATAACTGATGTACTGGCATCCTTTCCTAATTTCCCTCTGCTTCAGATCTTCTATGCATACTTTGAAGTACAGCTTTTGTCTTTATAGACCTTTAAGAAACCCACTTTTTTGGCCTATCAATCAGACATTTCATAGAGTAACCTAGAATAGTCATAAACTCTGGCTTTAAATTAAAGACAAATTAGCTATAGGGCAAACAAAACACATTTTAAAATGCCTTAATTATGACTTCTACCATTATAGCTTTGTGACTCTTTATGCATTCACTAGGGGGAAAAGTTTACCTTCCCAAAAATTAATGGTACCTTATCAGCAATTACTCAAACTTTCTCAAGAACAGATAATGCTTTTCCTAAAAGATCATCTCACACTTAAGCAGCAAAATACCTACTAAATTCCCCTATCCTTCCAGTCTCCACATCCTTTTTTAAATTACAAGAATTCATGTGTGTGTAGCAACACTACTCTAGAAGCATGGAAAAAGTTTACCAATTTATTTTCAGTCTTTGAAAACTCCTATTGTGTAGTAGCTAGAACTTTAAAACCAACAAATCATCTAAAGCTGATTAACTGGAAAAGTTACTTGCATTCACATTTACAAAACAGCTGGTAATACAGAGGCAAGAATTAGTAGTAAGGACGATGTTAGCTTACAAAAATAATCACGAAGTTTTCAACAGCATGATTAGGTCAGAGAAGTTTATTTTGAGGATTCTTGTAACATATTTTTATTTTCTCTGCAAGTCGTCTGGCTCCTTGATCTTTTTCATAGCAACTATGAAATAAAAGCACCAACTTGTGGATTTTTTTAATTTTAATTCCATTTAAATTCAGAGGAGGATTCAGAACAGTAAGCTTCTGAAACTAATTCCTACCGGACAGCAGATAGATATTTAAGTGTTCAGAATTTGAAAATTTGGCCACATTTAAGTTTCTTTGCTCAGAGGAATCTACATATACAGACTTGGCATTATCATTCTCATTCAAAACGCTTTTTTCCTAGTACTTAAAACAGGACAAATAATATGCAGAAAAAATGAAGCTATACTGGCCTTTTAAAAATTATAGAACAAAAAAATATTTTCTCTTGATTTTTTACTGCTTCTACTTAAAAGATTTTACCTGGAAGTTTAGTAATGATGATGACATTACATAAACAAAGTAATTAAGGTTTGACCACCAGTGAGGGTGATGAGTCACTAGAACAGGCTGCCCCGAGAGGCTGTGGATCCAACAGACAAGGCCTTGAATAACCTCTTCTAGTTGACGCTGCTTTGAGAAGGGGGTTGGACTAGAGACCTCCAGGTGCCTTCCAACCTCAACTACTCTATGAAAATCTATGATTTTTTGGTATTGCCTGAGCAAAGGTTAAAACAAATTTTCATCACCAAGTTGCAACTTTGTTCTCTTAGTTTGAGGGGGGAACTAAAACTTCATAAAATTCTTTAGTACTCCACGTATTGTCTTGTACAGTTGCAATATCAACAATGGTACAAAGTTGTTATCCACACAACCAAAGCTTCCTACTAAGCCTGAATGTTGAAGATSCAGCTTTTCCTCAAACAGGCTAGCTTTTATTTCTTCCTAAAATTTAAATATGCTGGTATCAAACCAATCAAAGCATTCTAAATACTGGCATAAGCATTTATTTTCTTACATAAGAAAATAACGTAGTTGGTTGTCAGCTTAGTTGCCAGTGACAGATGTTAGTTAAAACTAATCAGAGATTGACCTGGAATGCATCCAGACATCATTAGCAAGTTAATATTCATATTACAAGCATGTGGAGATAAAACAAAGACCACTCTGAAAGCTCAGGCTGCAGTCAGAATTCTTGATCTAATTCCAAGGTTCATTTTCTGCTTCAAGATACTACAGTAAGTGCAGAGAACAAGAAAGCCTATGCAACTGATTAATACAGATTTTGCCATCTTTGTAAACTATGTATTCATTGCTGTGTTGACATACTGTAATAAGTTCACTCTTTCCAGAGGAAGCAGCCAGCATCATTCTCACTGAGACCCACATATGCTGAGCATAATAGTTGAGATCATTAACAAGTTTTAAATAAGACACACATTTAATGGCAATTTCTTTTTTATTTTAAAAAAAGTTGCAAAGCCAGCTAATGTGAACAGGAAGCTCTTTTTTCTTCTTTTAATAGGAATGCCTGCAACCACATAAAACCGAACAAAACCTGAACAGTTTACACACAAAAAAAAAAATCAGTCATTTTTAATTTTATTAAGCTAACCTCAGTAAGAAGCGTTATCTACTAATGCAGTAGCATTAGAACTGAAGTTCTTCTAGTTGAACCGTTTGTGTGGTCAATCAACCAGCAGTTACATTTTTATTTGTTGCAAAGTCATGAGACACGGAATTAAAGCAAACTAAAAAAACCCCAAAGCATTACAACTCCATGCCTTTATACCTTGATGTAAGACATTCAATGTCCTCCAGAATTTCTGGGCTCTTCTTGAGAAGTAGGCACAATACAGTTCTCGTATCTTAACCATACAGATATTTCATCCAAAAGCTAAACAACTGAACTAGGTATTATTTACAACCGTGGATGGAAACTGTTTCTTCTGCATCTTCCAGTAATTAAAAAAGTGAAAATAACCGTCAATACTGTCAAATCTAGAAYGTTTTACTCCAGAGCATCTTTTCCTCCTTTACAGCAAGCTCAACTTCACTTTCCGTGGACCAATTGGCCTATCATTCAGTTCATTAATAGCAGCCATAGCTTCCTCATAGTTTGTCATAGCAACGATAGCATCACCCGAAGGTAATCCTTGTTCATTATACTGTACAGAAACTGACTCTGGTATGACTCTGTAGCCATAGAAAAAATCCAGAATCTCATTAGGAGTAGCTTTAAAAGGTAAATTTTTCAATCTAATAGGAACAACACGTTCAGAACCACCACTGAAATTTGGATCCGGCATAAATCTTCCTTCAGGAAAACTTCCCATTTTATTATTCCCAAACTCCATTCTGCCAAAAGGTTCACTGTCACCACCAAAATCCATGAGGGGTGGTGGACCTCTAAAATCCTTAGGAGGGCACATGAAGTCCTCAGGGGGGTGCCTAAATTCAGAAGGATGCCTAAAGTTCCCAGGGGGACCAAATGAATGCATGGGTGGCCCTTGCGGTGGCCCAGACGGTGAACCAACTGGACGGGAAAGCTCACCTCTGTCATATGGATGTGAATGACTCTGCATTTCATTTGGTGCAGACAATGGTACAGTTACACCAAACTTGTGCATCTGCTCTTCAGATATAAGTCTTATTAATACCTCCGTTCCCAAGAATCTTCGACGATTTAAGTTTTCTGCTTTCATGGCTTGTTCTTCAGATTTAAACTTCACTAATGCTTCTCCCAGCCCAACTCCTTTGTCATCATAGAGCAAGTAAATATCATCTTCATCAATATCAAATCTCGCAAAGAACTTCTGCACTTCAATTTTTGACACATCAAATGGAAAATTCCTTACATAAACACACAACTTAGGGCCAGAATGACCTTCCCGATAACTTTTTTCTGGTATGGCCTGTCCAGGATGATCTCTGTCCTGTGATCTTTTCCTCTCACAAGAATCAATTATTTTCAACATTGACTTTCTTGAAATTGGAAAAATGTAAACAGAACGATTGAGAAGAACCTTTCTATGACATTCCAAAGCAGCCTGATAATCTCTCTCACTCCTTAACACCACAAAGGCATCTCTAGTCCTCCTCTGATGCTTATCCGTTAGAAGCTTGATCTGTTTGCTGCATATATCCAGATCAGGGAAAAAAGCTCTCAAATCTCTCTTCTCCAGATTAGTAGATAGATTTCTTAAGTGTATGTAATATTCCTGGTTGGGAGGTGAACGAGAACGTGTTCTTTGTCTCCTTGGTGATCTTGAATGAGAATGCTTCCTTGTATGCATGTAGCCTGAACTTCTTGGAGAACGGTCTTCACACAAAAAGCGATCGATTTCATTTGGCATGTCTACCCTCCCACCATATTCAATCCACCGTTCCTCTGTAGATGGGCTTATTTCTATGAACCTCTGACCCATGTATTGTCTATGACGTTTAAGTCCTTCTAAGGCATCACCAGGAGTAGCAAATTTTACCAAGCAATCACCATTGTTTAAACCATTGCGATGCTTTATCAGAATCACTCCATCCACATGTATCCCAGAAAGGAAAGCACGTACTTCATCTTCTGTTGCAGAGTAAGGTATACCACGTAGAAATAAGTAAAGATCATCTGGGTTAAATGGATGAGAATCCTTTCTTGACTGATAACTTGATTTAGGCATACCTATATCACCACGTCTTGTGCCATTGGTATGGAAACCAGCCTCCAGATGATTTGGTGGACCGTAACCAGGTTTATTTATTCCTTTTGGAAAAGCCGTGACTAAACGTGGCATGTCTCCAACACCTGATGCACCAGAACCATTAGTACCTGTTCTTCTAGAGCCAGACATAGTTTCTCGGCCCCCACGGTCAAATCGTTTCCGGCTCATTTCTATGGTATTCTGCATTTCTGCCTTGCTGCTGAGAAACAGCTCTATGCGCGAGTCCTTGATAAAACCTCCTGAACAACTCATGGCACGCCGTGCATCTTCGTCTGTTGCAAATATAATAAAAGCCTCCCCAATCTCTCCTCCAATAATATGCACACCTCCATCAGGAATATTCAATCCCAAGAAGAAACGACGAATATCTGCAGGACCCGCAACAACAGGAAGCCCCTGTAAACGGATGACTACAGCCATGCTGAGCTCAACCCACAGCAAAAATCACCTGCAGACAAAAAGGTACACATGATAGCACGTCTTTAGTACTCAGCTATTACAGTATCTTAACACTTAAGAAGCTAGAGCCTTTTTAATGAATGTCCTTGTCTCAATCAAGAGAGAAGGTACCAAAAAACCCACAAGTTCATAAGAACAAGATTAAAACAAGATTCACTGAAAGTTGATTAGTCAGAACAGTTAGCTACCCCACCAGCACATGTGCACAAGTCTATCAATATTCCCTATCCTAAATGCAACAAAATCCACCTAAGTCACTCCTCACCATCCACGATACCTAAAGAACACCTGAAGTCTTTCACGGCATAGTTACTGTATGCCAGAGATCTCTGCCCAGTCCTAAGGAACGAAAAAAAAAAAATCCTGTTTACTTTTGAACAGGACACTTGTGATCCTAACACAGAAAATACTAGATGRTAAAAGGAGAAAGGAAAAAAGATAACTACGACACTGGAAAATGAAGTAATTCACCAAGTGATGACTTTACTGCTTTGACAAGTTGCTCTACCCAGTGATCAGTTCTGTTCAATAACATATGTTTTCTCAGCGTTCAAAAATGTTGTCTCTTTCATGTAGTCAGAGTGTTAACTGCAGCAGCCACATGCATTCAGGAGAGCATATCCTAGTTCCCAGCCACAAGTCTGTGAGGAAAAAAGGCTGTGTACGATCCTGTGACAATACTCAGCGAGAAGTGTTAAGCTTTTGGCAGCTTACCTGTTTCTGCTTTGAAGACCTGATAAATTCTGTAAAATCAACTTAACTGTGGAAAGAAAACGAAACATAATTAATGGCTGATATCTGTACTTCGCTTTACATACTGTGCTACACTGCTGCAGCTCATCCATAGCAGTGGCTAATATTAAAGCCAAGCATGTAATGAACCCACAATCTGGGATACTATGAAGAACTCCTTCCACGTTCCAAGATGCTATGCACTGCATCTTTGTGTTTCCATTTTAGAAGCAAAAAAAATTCAAAATTTAAGTTGACTTCTGCAAATGATGAAAACACGATGAGATTACTTGGTCATCAGTTGTGCCACACTGAACTGTTGAAATGAAACAGATTGACAGTAAATCGAGGAAAAAACTCTCAATTCAATTCGAGTCCTTGAAAGATGCGTAAGTCCATCTCAAGATTACAGTACGTGTCCATTCTTCTGAAATCCACCTGCTTTCAAAGTTCACAACAAGAGTATGCTACTCACCAGTCCAGCGCTGCACTTAGTGTACACAGTGAAGACAATCAAATGAAAGAGCAAAAATATCCAACAAGGAGAAACTTCAGAGAGTACAAAAAATTTACAAAGCAAACTTCAGTATTTTCCCTATGTGTTTACTGCCTTTCAAACATAAGAACGAGAATCACTTTAATACACCGAATTGAACATATCCTGATTTTCAACATTATCTAACACAACACATTACACAGTACTCGCAGGACAAACACAAGCTTCTGTAGCAAATTACTACATCCCTTCAAAAAAAACAAGAGCCCAATGCTCCAATGACAAGTGTTTGCAAATATCCCTTGTACAAACCCCTTGTTCAATAACAAACGTAAAGCACTAGATCCTGATGCTGTTATCTGTTGATCACAGTAACTACCATTCCACCTGAGCTTAGCAAAACAAGAGCAAAGCCCAAATTCTGTAACTAACAAATTCTATGTCACTTCTACATCAGCACTTTGTAAACACAACAAAACCAAAAACAACTGCCTATTTAATAACTGCACTGAAGATCATCTGCTCTCTGTATTTTTGTGGTGGGTTGACCCTGGCCAGCAGCCAAGCACCCACACAGCTGATCATTCATTCCTCATCCTCACCAGCAGGATGGGGAAGAAAATAGGAAGAACAAAGTCAGGAAAACTTAYGGATCAAGATAAAGACAGTTTAATCGGTGAAGGAAAGAGAAAAAAGTGAAACAAAGGTAATCACTCACCACCTCCCACAGGCTGACTGATGCCCTGCCTCCAAACAACAACCACCTTAGAAGCCAATAAAAAATATCCCCCCCCTAAAAAAACGATCAAACAAAAACCTTCTTCTTCCTCAGGTTTTGCTGCTGAGCATGATGTTACATGGTATGGAATATCCCTTTGGTCAGTTTGGGTCAGCTGTCCCGGCTGTGTCCCCTCCCAGCTTCTTGCCTACTCCCAGTGTACTTGCTGGGGTGGCAGAGTGGGGGAAAAAGAGAAAGCCTTCATACTGTGCAAGCACCGTTGAGCCATAGCCAAAACACTGATGTGTTGCCAACACTCTTTTAGCCACAAATCCAAAACACAGAACTGTATGGGCTGCTACGAAGAACGTTAATTCCATCCCAGCCAGACCCAGTACACTTTTTAATGTATCTTCTCAACAGATGTGACGGCAATGCTAAAAAGCAAGAATTCAAGGGCAGAATTTTTTTCTTAYGGGACCTTCGTGTCTTGAAAAATCAGATCCGCTGCCCTGCTACTTCATGATGTATTTAATCTGTAGTATTTCTGAATTTCACAACTCTGCATTCTTATCCCAATTTTTAAACAGCATTCAGAACAGATCTCCTCAGTATTTCTTCGGTGATAAACGGCAAGTTCTCCACAACGTACCATGGATACAACATAGACCTTTCAGTGGTGAAAACTAGGACACAGTGATTYTAGATCATAATGTGATATTTAAGAAGTCCACAAACAGAAATGCAAGTTCAAATAATAAGCTTTTACTGACGACCGAGAATTGGTAGAAAGCATAGACAAGCCATCCAACAATTTAAAGTGAATGACCAAAAAGAGTGACTTTGGGATGAAAGTGCCACACAAAACTAAGACCAATTCATTAACTACGCAAGGACTTCAGAGAACAAGGATTTAGATAATAAATAGATTGACACCTTTATGCCACCAATTTAAAAGCACAGAAGCGTGCACACCATTTTAAGAAATTTTATATTTGAACTGAGTTAACCAGAAAACAGTACTATACCTATACTTCCACAGCCTCAGCAAATTCCAAATACCATTAAAACTTCACTAAAAAGAAAAAACCCAACTTGCAAACATTGTAGGAAACTAAGCCTGCACTAGACTAGTATTTTTACCACAACGTTGAGAGATTACAGTCTGCATGCAGTGAGCATGCAAGCTAGAAAGAACACCTACAGAAATATCCCAACTATAAAACTGGACCAATATGAGACTAACTGGTGGATCAGAGGACGTTTTCTTATTCTAATCTTCAAAATTAGCCTTAACAGTCGAAGTAAGCTGTTGCTAATGACAGTTTTCACATCGCTGAAGGAAGATGCGAGTGAGCTCTGCAGCTGGGCCCGCTGCAGGGCGCCGCTTCCGAGCGCTGCGAGYTGGGGAAAGCCCGTGAGGCGCCCTGCCGCCAGCAGCGCCGCTCGAGGGCCGGCCCGCACCGGCCCTTACACCGCTCCGAACACAGACTGCGCGGCACAAGCCCGGAAGGGGCGAGCGGGCCGGAGCCCGGGGCCGCCGGCGGCGGGAGGGGGAACAGGGAGTGAAGGGAACGGGGTGAGGGGGAGGCCGCCCCGCGCCAAACGCGCTCCGGCCCGCCAGAGGCCGCTTGTGGTCCGACCCCGCGGAGAAGCCCGGCCTCCCCACGGCACCGGGGCGGGAAGGGTGATGGGCAGCCAGGCGGCATGAGGAGGCCGCAGCCCGGGGAACCGCCGCGCAGCGGTTCCGCGAGCTTGGGCTACCGAGAACCGGCTCACGGCGCGAACCCCGCGCCCTTGGTTACACGCAGCGCCCCGGGAAGCCGGGCGCTCTCCCTCACGCTATCCACCCACCGGACACGCCACTAGGACAGGCCCGGCGCCGAGCCCCGCTCCCCGCAGTTCCCGGCACAGCACCACCAAGATGGCGCCCTCCGTCGCGCCCCCCCCACAACACTCTGCGGAGAGGCTGAAGTGCGCCTGCGCGACCCCCTCCCCTTCGCCCCCACGGGTGACCTCGCACGAGTCCTTCCGGCCCTCGCTCGCCCCGCCGCCAGGCGCCGAGCGCGACCCTGCGCGCGCATGCTTCGAGCGCGCGGAACCCCAGAACACCGCCGGGAGGCGGGGCGGAAAAGGCCGCTTTCGTAACCCTCGCTTCTGAACGTGCGCATGCGCAGTCGCACGCCTGGTTCATTTCAATACGCATGCGCGGCGCTTTGGCGCGCAGATGGGCTGGGTGCTGGCGGGGTGAGGAGAGCCGTTCTGCTGCTATTGCGCACGCGCCGTCGGCCGGGTGGCGGTCCCCGTGGCATCCCTATAAAACGGAGGTGTATATCGGGGACAGCGTCACTTAGATCACCGTTGTTTTGGCGTGTTAAGCGTTGTCGTCAGTCTCTCACTTCCATTAGTTCCAGTGCTTTCCCAGCCGGGGAGGAGGGCAGGGAGGAAGGCAGCTTTGTGGGGGCCCAGTGCTGACTGGCCTGAGCCTGCAGGAGCCTCGGGCACCAGGAGGGGGTTTGCACCCACTGCTTCTCTTCCAATGGCTACAGACACGACTTCTAACCTGGCTCGGGGCTGGCTCAAGTCTGGGTTTTGGGAGGAAAGGCAGGCAGGGACGGAGGGGGGGAAGAGGAGGAGGAAAGGTGTAAGGTCGTGTACAGGGAAAGGGAGAGGCAGACTACTTTGGCTGTGCAGGTGAGGTAGTTATTTCATCCTGGTGTTTATCCCACCTGCCTTTCCCTGTCTTTTATGTATTCTCCCCTATATTTCTAGGCTTGTTCTGTACTTGTCTGCTCTATGTATTATTTATGGTAGATTCACCTAGTAACTCCGCCTTTAAAAACTTGTTGAACCCAGCAGAAGAAATATGATGCGGAATAAAGCATTTGGTGTGATAAGTGTATAGGCTTCCAGGCAATGCTAATGCGGAGAATCATTATAGTTAAGCAATTAGCACACAGGAAAGGGGCAGTGAGGAATAATTAAAATTCAGGACATTAAGTGCCCTCAAAGTTTTGATAACGTTTGAGGAAATGTGAGCAAGAGCATCCTGGCAGGTGAAAAAGCAAAAGGGGGTAACTTTGGCTGTGCATCCATCTGCGCCACTAGGCGTTTTATGTGTTTGCCTTTTACCGGTTTCCTCTCAGGGGGAAGTATCACACACCTGTTACATTCGTGTTTTATGCTGTGTAACAGTTTTAGAGATGAGGTACCGGAAAGTGCAAACTGGACCTCTGTCTTCTCGTCATTGTTTTTCCCGCTGATCTCATCCAGCTCCATGTTCTAAAACGGGCCAAACAAAACCCTCCTAACTCCACTTCTCTGTTTCCAGGCGCTCCACCCCTGCCGCTCCCCCGCCCCGCCCGGTTTCCCCCAGTTCCCCGCCCCTCTGTAGCCGATGCCCTGGATCCTCCCCCGGGCTTGTGCCCCCCTCGCCCCGCCCGCCTCCTGCCGCACCACGGACGCTTCGCCTCCTGCGGCGGGCCCCTGGCGCTTGCCGTACGAGAGGCGGGTGACCACTGAGGGCGTGCCGCAGGAGGCCGCGGGTAGCCATGGCGACGGCGGGGCGCTGGGGCGCCTCCGCGCTGCTCCTGGCGGTGGCGGCGGTGCTGCCGCCCGCCCGCGGCTTCTCCCTCCCGCTGCAGCGGCCCGCCGACTGCGGCGGCGCCCGCTACTTCGATATCTCCCGCCTGGCCTGCGGGCCCTGCGGGGCCCACCAGCGACAGAGCGCCGGCGGTGAGCGACCCGGCCCGGCCCTGCCGCGCGGGGGGAGGCGGGGCGGCGCGGGGGCCGTGCGGGGCTGGCGGCGCTCGGGCAGCTCCGCGCTGAACTCCGCCCCCAGCATCGGGAGATGCAAAATCTGGGCTCAGGTGTTGGCGGTAAAACAGCTGTCCGCAGGGGCGAGTCTGAAAAGGCAGCGAAAAGGGCCAGGATCCCGCAAAGCCATAATGGGCACAGCACAACTGTGATACCTCTGTTCGGAGAGGTAGCCCAGAGAAACGTCTGTAGGCCTTTTTTTATAATCGTTCTTTTCTCAGGCATTTGTATGGTTGTAGGTATTCACATTTTCGTCAGCAAAATTCCATAGGGGCCTGAATTTCTCTTCTCGAACAGTTCCATTACTTAAAACTCCTTGTCAAAACTTGAATGTCTGAGATGCTGAGTATCTGAGATCTTCAGGTTATGCGCATACTAATCCAAATCCCACGTGGGAACTTGGAGCATACACAACACACCTTGACAGTACTAAATGAAAAATACAGATGGTAGTTCACTTTCTTTAGGAGATAAGATGGTATGATAGTGTCCATCTTTTATAAACACACAGTCCAAGAGAAGTGGGCGTTCAGTGTTGTCTGTACAGAAGCACATTTGAGACTAAGACCCCACAGCGTCTCTCTTCAGAACTGGTACCTCAGTCAGATGCAGTGATCTGGATGGCTGTGTTCACAACTCCTGCGTAAAAGCTGGTCACCCCTTCCTCCACCATCATGGTATCTTAAAAGAGTAACCCCGTAGTTTAGTTTACTTGCAGAAAAAATGCACTGTAATAGTTTTCAGACCCCCTGATGATGAGTTATGGATAACTCCCTTTTAGGCTTGAATCTTCCTCTAACTCAAGGGCTTCAAGGAGAGGTAAATTCTAGGGGGAGGTCAAGGATTTAATTTTTTCCACAGCATCTGACTAGAGCAGTGTAGGTAGCTGCCACTCAGTCTGCTGTTTGCATCTTGTCCGAATTCCACTTGGGATTCCACAAGTCTGCCCATGCAGTCCATGGCTAGCTCCTCACAGTGGATTTTGCTTTCAAGCAACATGTCTAAAACTTCAGGTGTTATCACAGTAAATGTCACAACTCAAGTCTCTTAATTGGTCTAATCCTACTGGGCTTTTTCTTCTTTATAGTTAAATATGAATGGTTGATCATTTTGACTCCATGTTCTTCTGTAAAACTGGTCTTATGAGGGTGTACTTTAAGGTTATAAAATTTCTCACAGAATTTTACATAATTTTTACATGCACAGTTCAATAAGCTTAAATAATAATAAATACATTTTATTAGTACATAGAATGAATTTTGGTTTGTAGTATGTGTTTAAAAGTACAGAGAGAGGTCTGTGATAGTGAGACTGAAAGAGTTTCTCAAAAAAAAGTTGTTGAGTGCTAGCAGATATGCATTACGACGTGCCATGAAAATAGTGTTTACTTTAATTTCATACTAAATGTTAAGTATGTTCTGTTATTCACAGAAAACCATTCAATATAAAGCTTGATCCCCATGCTCAATTTTAAAAGCTTTGAGTTTAAAATAACTTTACAAACTACAGTTATATTTTGAAAAACCTTTGCATATAAACATGTTTTGTTTTTAGGACTGACTTCCTATTCAAAGGATAAAAACTGTATACAAACATGTAATGCTGGTGGTGTAGAGAAGATGGGCTAAGAATGGCAGTGCAGCAAGATTTGGAGGGAGAGATTATATCTGTTATTAGACCAACTGATATAGTTTAAAAAAACCCACAAAAACACAAGCTCTGGGTTCCTGTTCCCTCCCGGTATATCAGTCAGCCTAGTAACGTTTTCCTAAAACATCTTTGTACAAAGTGTAACGTGAACATTTTTTAAAAAGCAAGGTGATTTTCATGCACACCTCAGTCAGATGTTTTATTTCTCTATCTAATAATCTATGTTGATCTCTTGAGAACAATAGCAGTTGTTCTTAGTATTCTGTGAAAAAAAAATCAGTTTTATATAGACCAAAAAGTGCATTTTCTTTTTCCAGGTACTTCATGTGTATGTCAGCCAGGGTACAGGATGGTTTCTAGTAATGGTGGGTCCTCCATTATTTGTGAAAAATGCCCAGAAAATATGGTAAGTATTGAACTTTTCATATTTTGCCATAATAATCATGCTTTTTAAAATTTTCTCCTGACCACAAGTTATTTTTCATTAATTTAAAATAAGTTTGCATAATAGTCTTTGCTTTGGAATTTTTAAGACTATGCTTATAGGCAGTAATCTTTTTCTCTTTAGAAGTGTTTATTACTGATACTTTGCAGGCATTTTTTCATTATAAACTTGACCCCACAGACAAAGTAAGAGTATTTTAAATGTTTAATTTCTTTCCACTGCTTTTCTTTTCTGATTCATGTTATGTTATCCTTGCCTTGGGACCACTGTTTTATAGAATGCCAAAGACGGTTTTCAGCTCAGAGGTATCTTATTTGATTATTTATATAAATTCTATTATTGTAATATTTAGGCTGTATCTTCGTAGTCCCTGATACTTTATCTTTTTACTTTAAAATGAGCTGTTGCTATTATGTTACTTTAATTATATATATCTTTGTAGTTTGTTCAGTTCTTTCTACCTTTCTTGACAAATTAAGCTATAATTTTGGGTCATATTCACAGCGTTGAGCCAGAGGCACTAGACTTAACCAGCTTTTTCCCGCTATAGTAAATAGAGAAATAATTTTTGTCCAGCAAAAACAACTTCAGGGTGAGAGCCTTCCTGAATACTTCTTTCTCTCCAATAACTGTAGAAGAACTCTAAAGAGACCAGCTTAGTTGCATAAGTAAGTTAGGTGTTTAAAGGCTAATGGGTAATGTAAGTAATTTCCCTCTTCTTTCCATCTTCTTGCTGCATTAGACAGACATTGACAAATATCCATTTGGTGTTTTGATCATTCTGCAGTTTCTTTCTCTTTCCTGTAATGGTGCCATTCATCTTTGATCCTATGGCAAGGTTTATGCAAAGATAAAATTATGATAGTGGAGAAGGGAATAACTTCTATATCACCTGAGGATGAGCAGTTATCTTCATTTTCCTCATTGGTTTTGATTAGTAGTGCAGCTACTTTGTGGTATAAGTGTGGATGTGAACTGTTTGGGTACGTGCAAAATTCCATGCAGTTATATGAACTGCTTGACTTAAGACTCCTCCATTTCCATTACTTCTGTATATTTATATGTATATATGTCTATTTATGCAGTTACATTTATCTATTTTTTTTTTCAATGTAGAATCTCTATATCTTTTTTTAACATTCACTTTTAATCAACTCTTATCTTCACTAAAGGGTATTAGCTAAAGGGTTCAGGAAAACTTAAGAATACTTTTTTTAGTCTATGTCTGCGTAGGAATTACTTTTGCCAGATTGCTTAGTCTTTTTTTATCTTTAAAAGCTTCATTAATGTTATTGATGTTGTTGTATCTGAACAGGTTTTCTAGTAAATAACATCTGGATCAGGCATTCTTCACAGATATTTGGTGATGTCTATATTTTTGAAAATCATAAGAGTTTTGCATTTTATTTTAGAGCGGAGTTACTCAAGATGGGTGGAATTGTATTACTTGCCCTAAAGGCCTAACTTCGGAAGGAAAATGTAAATGCCTCAATAATGAAGTATTAGGTAAGAAATATATGCAAGTTATGAGATATTAGTGCTTATTTTAGATATCTGAGTCTATTAAGACATGCTCTTCTGTTAAATAAGAAAGGAAATTTAACGTATGTTTATCTAATGTAAAAATTCAACATTCCTCTTGATCTTAAACCTCATTCCTGAAAGACAGCAGATAAATCTGTACCGTTGTTCACTGCAACAAAAACTATTATGCAAACATTCAAAAAATGATTACTGGTGTATCACTTCCTTTAAGCTGGTTGGCACTGGGTGGAGGCATTAAAATGCGGATAAAAACAAAGTCAATATGACTAAGAAAAAACATTAAAATGTTTTGAAGGATGTAATGTGTAGGTGCTTCACAGTACAGGAATTATACATGTATGAGTAGGTGGAACAGAATAGCCTGAGCAAGCCAAGCAAACTGCTATGCATTAATATCAGTGGATTTCATGCCTCCCCAAGATGCATGCCTGTATCTGTGATTTCCTGCGACGTGCTTCCCTATATCTGTGCCTCTTACTTCATGCTCTCTAATAGTTGCAGATGAATTTCAGTAGACACAGAAAATTAATTTTAATATTAACTTTAGTGTCGGTATTAACTATATTTTTGTTTATCTTGCATAATAAAAAACTAGGAGCAAAGTATAAATTTCATCAAGGGTGTAAAACAAAAAGCTCTTGGGAGCTCTAGTTTTCCTTATTTTCACAGACACAGGATGGAAAAGACTTTCCTTGTGCCTGTAATTCTTTATTTAAGTATTACTAATGTCCACTTTGGTTACATTTCTGACAGAGTATATGGGAGAATCACTGTTTTCCAGATTATTAATTTAAAAGGAATTGGTAAAAGAGCGAATACCAAATCATCGCCCTTAAACTTTATGAAAGTTACAAAATACATTCTGAGCCTTTATGGTAAAATATTGAGAGCAAAGCTGATTCTGTAATTTAACATTTTAGCAGAAAGAACATAAGTATTGTAATTCTTTTGATTCTCTTTGTATCTCTTTTTTTTTTTTTTTTCCATAATTAGACTTGAAATCTCTTGCCAGATGATTTAATTGCTGGAAGATGCGGTTTTGAAACTTTGAATTTGTGACATATACATGAATCATTTCAGATGAAAAATAAAAATATTTTTTTCCAGTAATTTGTAAACTTGATATTTTGAGTTTTAGCTTTGCAGTGAAGCCTTGGTTCGAAATTTGGTTCAGAATAAATAACAAAGGAACAGCAAAACTGGAAACGGAAATATTGAATTTCTCATTAAAACTAGACTGCATGTGCATAGCTATGAACAATGCACATATACATATATGAATGTGCATTTATAGTGGTTGCTATTTGCAAGTTGTGCTCTTGATTTTTTTTTAAATAAAATCTTTGCATTTATTTTAGCTCTGCATAGACGCTTTATTTTTTCGCACTCTTCTTAACCTGTGTGACATACTGTGCATCATGCAATTTTATCACAGTTGCTTTTCTTTTTCACTTAGTGGAAAGAAGCATCGATGGCATTTTACTTAATGAAGCATTGTGCATACATTGTAATGGAAGTGAGCAATCGTTCTCTGCTTCAGATGCATCAGGAAATAGGTGAGTATTCTTTTCCTTTTGTGATRGTAAATTTGAACGTGTCATGTTCTGTTTAAATGGAATATTCTTGAGGAACAGTCTGGACCTTTGGGGTGACAGTTTTAAAAGCAGTGAATTGGAAATCCTCAACCCCATATCAAACTCAGTATGTTTTGTGTTCACTGAAGTCCTTATATGACCAGTGGCTTGGTTTGATTGTTGGTTTTGCTCTAGTGTGACTACAAGTGGGCTTTGGATTGGAAGCAGAAACAGAATTTTTATTTTGATAATTTCATTTCTTTTTCTAGTTCACTGACAGTAGAAACAAATCGGTAATGTCTTTTGAATTTCAGTTCGAACTAGTGAAGATGCTGACAATGTTATAAGATATATATATATATATATAAAACTATATAATGCTATGTAATCAGCTTTCACTAATTACTGGATCTCATACTTAATTACATTTTAAGTGTATTCTTCATGTTTGTGATCCATAGGTGTGTAAGATGTGAACAAACATTCATCAATGTAAGCAAGTCTTGTGACTGCAGCAACCCAAACGTTTTAGTAAGTAGAAGAATGCTTATTGTATTGAAGCTCAGAAAAAGAAAAGTCATGTTGACAAACGTATACATTTCCATTTTTTTATTTCTGTTTGGTTTTTTTTTTCCAGACTGGGGGATTGTGTTTCAGTGCTAGTGACAGCTTACCCCCAAAGGGAGTTGCAACTGTTCGTTTTGGACAGCTAGTAAGTGTGTTTATTCTAAAACATTTTCAAGCTTCTCATTATTTACTTCCAGTAAGTCTTTTTAAATTCCATTCCTGAAAAACAAAGGTGGTGGTTTGTTGACTGATAAAGGTTATTGCAAGGTAATTTACATCAAGATAGAGTGTAGACATGTAGACTAGGCAAGCATTGTTCTAATGGAATATGTTTAAGAAAATTCCTGCCCTCTTGGAAACTGAAAAAGGCAAATAATTTACATGAATTTACTATCAAAACAAGTAGTATGTGATCTATTGTATTAATGGTATGTTTTTAAAACACACACTTATATCACAAAAGCATGCTGAAGGGTTCATGAGAGCCTCTGGGCTTTTTAAATTTCGTATTCTTTTTACTATGTAAAATTGATATTCATATAAAGTATTTGAAAGACAATATAAAGACTGAAAGGACATTTTTAGTTGTCAGATGGTTAGAGCTGATAGAAGAAAATGGACACCTATGCAATTTGAGATTATGTGTGAAATTGTTGAACTCCTTGAATTGACTAATGATTGAAAGTATGTTCTATTGAGAAAAATGAAGGTGTTTTCATTGTTTTAGCTAATGAACTTGTATTAGTTGTGAAATCTGCTCGAAGTTAGGACCATTTTCCATGTAGTTCTGAATTCAGGAAATGCTATGTGGCCAATAAATGTCATTTGTTCTTAAATGAATCAAAGTTAAAGGCTACTGCTTGAAAGAAAGCAAAAAGCAGTCTTCAGTTTTTCTGACAGCAAATACTGATCTTGCTTTCTGAAAATGCAGTCTTCTAAATAATATTTTATTGAAAACATGTCTTTTCAGTTGCTTACAGTATGTACGAAAGATATGTTTAGTTCAGATATGAGTAGTTATAAAAAGCAGGTTGTGAAATAGTTAATTTGGCAAATTTGGTCCTGAGCTAAATTTACCACCCAGACAACACCTTACCCTTGAAATCGTTAGTACTTCCCTTGTGTAGTCAAGAAAACTCCTTTGTCACAGAATCCATATTCAAAAGTTAAATATTTCTGCTCTTGTTCTGTATATTTTTTCTAATTTAGTGAAGTGAAACAAATTATTGCATTATGGTTGTATTTTGAACTGAGCTGGTTTGATTTAGACATTTACAAATGACAGAAAGCTCTTAGAAAAATATAAGTAGCATCTTTTAGCTGACATAATTTTCCAGACTGTTACGTTATGGATAAATTGTTTGAACAAAGACAGTGAAGCAGTTCCTTGTTTACAGGGTATAACACTGACATCAGCATGGTTTCTGAAAAACCTGCAATCCTCAGCCTCTGCCTGTTGGGTGAGTTTCATTAATGTTTGCTTTTTTATACAGAAGTGATACCCTCTATAAAAGCATGGCACTTTAGTTTTGGAAGTTAGCTTGCTTATTTTTAAAGAATCTTATTTTGAGATGACAGTAGATAAGAAAGAAATAAATACACAGGCTGTTTAGAAAGGATATTGAGCACTAGTCAATGTTAATGCAAGTCTTCAGGGTTGGAATCTTCACAAGGTGAATGGTGGTAAACAAAAAGTCCTGCAATAGTCAGTAGGTAGGTGAACTGTTATTGAGTATATCCAGTAAGGGATCACTCAGAAAATTAACTTTTTACATATTCGGTATTGATTGGCAGTTAGTCTTCACCTCTTATTTGGCTTTCAGTTAATCATTCTGTTTTGTGTTGGAGAAGGATAACCATAGAACCATCCTTTCTAGCTTTGCTTTCATTTATGCATGTAAGTGTTATTTACCATTGTATTGGTCTGGGTGGCAGTAACCATGGGTGGAAGAGTGGCTGCAGCAACAGAATCATGCACACTTGTGAAGGGGATATGGCTCTGCCACTTTTTACCAACTCTGTTATCACACATCCTCATTTCCTTTCCATATTCCTCTCCTCAAAATCAGATTTTAACTTCTCAGGCCCTGCTTTTTCTCCCAATCTGTCACGACCCAAAGGGTTACCTGGCCTACAGGTGTATAAGATCACAACAGTGGATTTGCAGAATTCCGTAATGCACAAGCACATGGGGTCTTTATTTCTTACATTTCTTTATTACAGATTACTACAAATTGCTACTAGTAAAGTGAGTATACTTATGATTAATAAAGCAAGTATATATGTATTACAATGGTAGCAGCAATCAATAGTAGCAGCATATATTTCAGTATTACAAGTTACTACAAAATTATCACTAGTAAAGCAGCAAATACACTTATAATCAATTACATATGTGTGCCTATGTATATATATTATTCAAAACAGTACCAGTACAGCGCTCACCAAACCACTCCCAGGAGTGGGGCCTTGAAATCGACAACGGACAGAGTCTCACTTCGAAGATGATGAGAGTAAGACTTTGTCTCACTCCGCGTCGCAGTGTCTGGAGTCAGTCAGGTGTCCCCAGCGATGGTTCGATAACTTGCCTAGGAGAGCTCATAGAAAAGTTTGTGCAGGAGGAATTCTTTCTGTGTGTGTCTGTGTGTGTGTGAGAGAGAGACAGACAGACAGACAGGCAGACAGGGGCAGATTCTCTCTCCATTTTGGGTAAAAAATAAGTAATTTTTATATCACAGAGACATAAGGGGGTGTAGGACAGCACCACTTGGAGCAGCCAATAGATGATGATGTTTTATATTCTCTCAGACCAGTTTTTATTTTTCCTGACTTTTTTTCTGCTCTTTCAGCAAGAATAGCCAATAGCAGTTGCCAAGTCCTACTTTCTTAGAATATTTTCCCTCTTTTCCAGATTATTTTTCACCTTTCCAGATGATAAGTTGCTGTTACAGTTCCTTGGTTTTGTGCTTATCGATGGTATCTCAGGATGTCTCCGGTGTTTAGGTACCCAGCTGCACTTCTCAAGGATGTTTCTGATTCCCAGGCCTAGTTCCCAGGCTAGCAGTTCCCCGGCTGGCAGGCATTCTCTCTGTCAGTATTTCAGCAGACTTCTGTTCAGTATTTTCCCAGATCACCTTTGTGGCTGCTCCCATCACCATCTCATACACACAGCTCTAAGATGTATTTCCTACTTATCCCATTCTTTTTTACAAACTGCGACTACCCTCATCACTTACATAAGTTTATCCTGTTTGTCTACCTCAGCCTGCTCAGCTATGGAGGGGTGCTGCCTGAGTGTAACGTGCACCTGCCGATCTGACCCACACAAAGGCAATAGGTGCTGGCAAGTTAATACCAGTGCAGTGATCACTGCACACAGATGCCAGGCATCGCTTCTGCCTATCACATGGCAGTGGTTTGTTTACCAAAATGGAACAATGGTATAAATACAACATAGTTTAGGAACAGCAGAATAGAAAAAATGCTAAAACTGAAAAGAAGATATTTACGATACATGCAATTATAGTTGTCAGTCTTAGGTCTTTGATGAAGTCATCTTTGTCATACAGCCTAAGTGATGTTAAACATTTTGATTCTTACTTCGTTTTCTAAATGCAGCTTTTGACATTTCTGTCACATCATACCATCTATCTGATGCAACTAAAATAAACTGAAGAAGTGAGAGCATTGATCTCATGCTGCCATCTGCAGACCTATAAAAATATGGAACCTGAATAGCTGGAAGAAAATATTAGGTGTTGACAAAACGAAATCACTTTCAAATAAAAATGAGGGTTTCAGAGTGGCTTATTAAAGATAACGTTAATTTTATGACTGCCTCACCAAAAGGAAGGGTAAATAAATACTTTTCTGTGTTCTTGTGTTTCTCCACTGCAGTTGTACTCCAATCTAACAGCATGCCAAGCTCTTGGAAATATGTGTGTAATGAATATGAACTCATTGAGTTCATCAAGTACTGATGCCTGTGGTTTATTTCAGTATATTTATGTCAATACAGCAAGGCTGGGCATTGTTCATTCAATAAGCTTCTGGTAAGTTGCCTTTTCCATAACTTCAGTCTTTAATAGTGTTTTATGGAAATTATTATTCTAAATGTTCTTTGATGCAAAACATTATGTTTCTTTAGAGAAAACATTGTAATTGTTTTCAGGAGGCATAATCTTCCATGGCTATATTACGGTGATCAACCAGGATTAGCATCCCAAGTGCTTGAGGCAAATCATTTCCCTACAATCTTCAGTTTTAAAGGAACAGATAAGGTAGGTGTTGGATAGTAGACGTGGGGAAACAGGCATTTGGAAGAGGCTATAATCACTTAAAGAGTTTTAGATTCATTGCAGATATGGCTCCACTAAAGATAATTTTTAGGCAGTTAGTGTAACAAAACTCAGCATGAGATCTTACAGAAGAGGAAGGTGATATTTATGTAAAAAATCTCTAGGTAAGATGATTTTACTGACTTACACTCACTTGCTCACACATTTATTCTGCTCACTCTCTCATACCCACGTTCTCATAAGGCCAAGATGTGCTTGCCTGAGCGGTCTGACCAGGATCAATTGTGTGTGACACAAGGAGCAAGGGATGCCAGCTATTAAGTTCTCATTATGTCCCCAAGGTTCTGGATTGGCAGTGATGAACTAGTAATTAGACAAATCTTTTATACCCCTTAGGAGTTAATAGTTGTTTTGGCATTGTCCTTTGCTTCAGTCTGGTTTCTTTCAGTCTCCATAAACCTGAAGCAAAGCTGGTCTTTGGCTTTTTCCCTTTTTTGAAATATATATATCCTTTTGTCAGTTTTCCTGGTGAGCTAATTGCAAAAAGAGGGGTATATGTGATGTACTGTAACTTTGCTGCCATTCTCCTGGTGCCAAGGTACATGATCTTTTGCTGACAAGTTGTCTGTGCCACGGATTTGTCAGAACCCATTTCTCAGCTTTGTTGCCGGGAAGAGTGTTCTTCATTATTGCTATGCGGTGCTTAACCCTTTCCTTCTGTTACTCCTGGTGCTTACACACACATTTCTATCCATACTTCATTTATACCAACCTTAATATCTCTGTTACAAATCTCTACAAGTCGAGTTGTATGAGCGATGGATTCAGTCTATTACTCCAGATTTTTCCTGTTCCTACAGTGAATTAGAAAAAAAAAAAAAAGAGGTGAGGAAAAACAATCATTTCAATGTTAACAAAGCCAGGTATCCATCCCTGGGAGGGATGGACTCCTTAAGTAGCTTGTTAACTGCCACAGTTCTAAGAAGGAATCAAACAGTAAATCAAACAGTAAAGCATTTTATTTTGCAGATTCATTGTAAAATTAGAATAACTGGAATAGTTTATTTAGGCTAAGCTAATCACAGCAAGTAAGTAGTGCTAGTGATAACCTGTTCATTGTTTATACTGCCAAATTTATCTTAAGTTTTATTATTGACTCAGAAATAAAATAATTGTTTTTTTCAGCCATATTCTAAAAGGTGTTTTAAATTAAACAATGTTGCAATACAGCTTCTGTTTTAACAACTAAAGTACTCGTTATTCTTCCTAACACTGAAGGTCCTGGAAGCCCTCAAGATCCCAGCCTGGTATACAGTAGAAATCTGCAAGGTTTCTGATTAATTTAGGGCATGTCTACCTGTGTAGAAGTTCCTTTGGAACTTTTTCCACGTCACCAATGAAGCTGTAGAATTGTGAAGTATGTTTTTTTTTAAAAAAGTAAACTACCAAAACCAAGATTAAAACATAAAATCAAAGGGAAAAAATGAAGCATTATGCTGGAAGTTTTAGGGAAGCATCAAGCGATGAAACGGCAGTCCCTAAAATGTGTATGTCCACTTTATAGCAGTTTCATTGTTTCTTTACCTTTTTTCATCATCAGGATGTAAAGCTGCAATTTATCGCAGCCTCATTTGATGCAGCAGGAAACTTTCTTAAGTGGCAAAATTTGGAAGGAGGCATCTTACAGGTACATTTGATTTTAATTATCTTTTGTTGATACCATAACGTTCTGATTGCCCTTAGCCAAATTAAGACAAAAGCCAAGAGTTTGGCTACTACACTAGTGACAGTTCATAAGATAACCATAGAGCCTAGATTACGGAAAGTAGCCCTTGGTTCTTGCTCACGATGATCTCTACAAAATCAAGAGTATAAATTCAGGAACATTGCCCTCATCCATTGGACCAATATAAACTTGCAATATTGGAAAGCTCTGAAAAACAGCACTAGTCATTTAGAACCAACTATCTCTTTCTTCCATTCAGCATACAGTTACCCATGTACATAATTTATTATTAGCCCTCTTTTTCTTCGTGAGAAAAGTATATTCTTTAGCTCTCAGTCCGCATACATTTATGGAAAATTCTGGCAGTATGTCCCTGTTGGATGTTGTCACCTGTTTTCATACATTACGAGGATGCCAAGAAAATCAGTGATTATGTCACTATCAAGAGAGGTAGGAAAACTGATCTACCACCCCATTTTCTTTCAGTTCTCTTGGGATTTTTTGTTTGTTTATTTCTTTTGGTTTTAATATAAAATACACATTTTGGTCAGCATCTGCCTGGCTTTTTCATAACAGAAAGTTATAAAAACTTGCTGCGAGACTTTACATAGAATTGGGGAACGCTGGCTAGAGGATTCACAGTACCCTTGGACACTCTACCCTCAGATTTCAGT
Source organism: Oceanodroma leucorhoa (assembly GCA_030449065.1). Classification (NCBI taxonomy): domain Eukaryota; kingdom Metazoa; phylum Chordata; class Aves; order Procellariiformes; genus Oceanodroma; species Oceanodroma leucorhoa. The sequence continues at coordinate 14,653,563 of JASVER010000004.1, read as the reverse complement.
GGCACACGCACATTCTACTTCAGCAGTACCATGCTGTATAGGGTGTGAAAAACGCAAGGAAGAAGCAAGTGGAAAGTGCAGTAGTAATTAGCCTAACAGTTAGCAGAAATTGGCAGCTGCGAAACATGTTACAGAGTAGAATTTGTTTAGCAGTCCAGTGGTGATCTAGGCACTCTCAGCAATTCCCTAGGCTGGCAACAATAGCAAGAACAATTGGGAATTGTCTGTCTCCTTTTCTAGGCTCTTCATGTCACTTTTGGAGCACATCACTTCAAATGCTCCGATATCTACAGAAGAGCAGCTGACATTCAGAATTTAGATAGTGACTGCTATTTCTTTTGKTTTTGTCTCAGGATGAACTGTCTTGCATCTGCCTCTCAAATTTTAAGGAAAACTAGTGTCTGAGAAGACAGGTTACTACGCCAATTACTGTGCATAGAAAATGAGTCATTCTTACATAGATTTTAAGGTTTATTGGGACACATTATTTTCATAAATGCAGAGCTTTTAGTAGCTATCAAAAATCAATGGGAAAGGAATAGCTTTTCCATTCAAAGCCTCTTTTAATGTAATAGATTGTGTGTGATGATAAGGCATCGCAGTGCTAAAGCAACTTCAATGCATAATTTTAGCAATTCCCAGAATTTCAGTTGCATACTAATAGAATTGTGTTTTATGTAAATTTAGACTTGATTTTCATTTTGGGAAAATGGCTATGCCCTCCACTAAGTGCTATGCTCATTTAATTAGAATTTGGCCCATTTTTCTGGGTCCTGCTTAGAATGACTTGTTCTTTGCAGAAAATGTAAAAGTTACATTGAAAAATGAAAAAAAAAAATCTGTTACTTGCCATGATAACTTCGATCCTCTGAGAATGCTAGCTTAAGAGAAAGGGGGCAATATCAATGTGGAGTTCTTTTCTCACGGGACTCTTGGATTTAGAAAAAGCCACAAATAAAGCTTGAGGCAGCACAGTGTGTTGAACATTCAGTCCCCAGAAAGGTTATTCTTGCCTGGTTGGATGCTGCTGTCCACGGATTTCAACTTCAGTGACGGAACTGAAAAATACTATGGAAGTATGAATAAGCTAAAGCAGCGTTTTAAGAACACCAATATTAGTACAATAAATAATCGTGTTTACTCTTCAAAATCAATCCTTCTCTCCTTAAAAAATAGAACAAAATATCTTTTGTGAGAACTGTGAATACATAAACTGTTTGGGGTACCTGTGAATATATTCATGTGAGAAAATGATACCTTTGAATTAACCTAGTTATAATTATGTTTTGTTCAGCTTTGTCCTGATACCCAAACTAAATTGAATGCAGCTTATGCATTTGGAACAACTTACCAACAAAGTGTAAGTAAGAGATAAAATGCTATTCTGAATTTTGAATTAAGTTGCTTTATACATCATCAGTAATTCAGTGCATATTGAAGGACCTTTGGTGTTTAGCCGTAAGCTGCAACATGGACTTCTTTCTTGTGAAACTGTTGCTTATTTTAATTTCTTTATTATTGAGTGAAATAAATGTATTTTTTTTTAATTATTTAACTATACATCACAAAACTTGTTTACTACGTAGGATAATCAAAATAAATTGAGCTGTCATTTGTATTAGTGAGGCTGCTGACTTATCAGTGGAGGAACACAATGCCTGAATTCTGACAGTCATATACTTTGTGTTGTAACTTCTAATTTTCCTGCCTCCATCTTTGGCCAGGTTTCATATGGAAAGAAGGCATATACAATCATGCCATGCCTGTATGTTGTCCCCATTAACTCTTTAATGTATTCCCTCATTTCAGTGAATTCAATAAAGAGATTGAAGGCAAGTTTAAATCGAACAAATGACTCATCAGAAGAAAGAGATTCTTTAGCTGTCTTAACTATGGGAAAGACTATTGGAGTTTTCATACCTTACTAAACACTAGGAAAGGGAGAGGGGATAGAGCACTTGAGCTTGTGTATACTTAGATGCTAAATTCAGTCAGCCACTAATACGGTTCTGCCAGCAATAAAGCTGCATTAATTTTTGTCACTTATGTGTTAAATGGGGAGGTGGTAGTCTCTTTGGTGGAGGGGTGGAGAAATAACATCTTTATTTTTATAAAACTCCATATGTGTGTGCAGCATCTAATACCTATATATCCATTAATATTATTTATTAACTCATCTACATTCAAAACCTTTCCCCACATTATGTGTTGCAGTGTAAAATTATATAAACCCTGGCTGGGGTGGTGTGAAAGTCTTGTAGTGTAATAGCTGTCAAAGCTATTTCAAAGTCCTTGAAAACTGAAGTGTTTATCAAATAATTTTGACAAATCTTTGTTAAATATTTTTACACTTTCATATTGTTTAATGTTGTTTAATCCATATTTCAGTAGAATGGAAACTTATTTCCTGTTTAGGATCATTGAACTGGTAGAGTATGGTTATTCTTTTTTTTATACTTTCTAAAATCTTATGTATTTGCTATATTGAATCTGTAGAACCTGTTGTTAAGTATTAACAACAGTTAATATTACTGAGTTTAAATACAAATACCAATAAATATTAACTTACTGGGTATTTTTTAATATAATTTTTTTCATGGATTGTATGCATCGCTTTTTTTTCTTACAGCTTTGGAGAAAACATGGTGGACATGTTATATGAGTATTTAAAGACTGCATGGTTGTTCACATATGCAAAAAACTACCTACTTTCACATTTAATTTCTTCACACAATCGCAGAACGGTTAAGGTCGGCAGGGACCTCTGGAGGTCATCTTGTCCAACCCCCTACTCAAGCAGAGCCACCGAGAGCCGGTTGCCCAGGACCGTGTCCAGACAGCTTTTGAATGTCTCCAAGGAGTGAGACTCCACAACATCTCTGGGCAACCTGTGCCAGGGCTTGGTCACCCTCACAGTGAAAAAGTGTTTCCTGATGCTCAGAGGGAACCTCCTGTGTTTCAGTGTGTGCCCATTGCCTCTGGTCCTGTCACTGGGCACCACTGAAAAGAGCCTGGCTTTGTCTTGTACACCCTCCCTTCAGATATTTGCACACATTGATAAGATCCCCCTGAGCCTTCTCATCTCCAGGCAAAACAGTCCTAGCTCTTTCAGCCTTTCCTCACAGGAGAGATGCTCTAGTCCCTTCATCATCTTAGTGGCCTGCGCTGGACTATATCAAGTAGCTCCATTTCTCTCTTGTACTGGTGAGCCCAGAACCAGACACAGTACTCCATGACTTCAGTGTTTATGTTTCTTGACTTTAGTGTTTATGATGTTTTAAATTTTATGTCTGTGAAATTTGCTAGGATATTTTTTCTTAATCTGTTCAAAAATGTTAGCAGAGCGTCATTCTCCACATTAGTCATTCTAGTCAATTGGAGTAATTTCCAAGAGGTTTGTATAAAATCATTAGTACTTTGTAATTGCTTGCAAAGAGCTGGAATGCCTTGTCTTTTGCAAAGAAATGGGACCGATTCCACAATAATTTTGTAGCGGAAGAATCCACAACTTGATAAAATCATTAAATGGCTAAAGTGATCCTTTTGTTTTAACATTTTTTTCTTGTAGTGCAAAATTTCAGTTTCCAAGATTTTATTGGATTTTGCTAATCCAATCTTTTATGACCTATTCCTTGAATATAATGGTGACAATGGACAACAATATCTTTGGGCCGTGCCAGTTTTAAACTTGAATCTTCAATACAGTGAAATGTTTGTTAATCAAGGTAAGATTGTCACAGTAACATTTCTGCAAATTAAAATAATCTGAATAACTTCAAATAGAAAGAATTTGTATTAATTTGGACATGGTTTAGTGGGCATGGGTACTGGGTTGATGGTTGGACATGATGATCTTAGAGGTCTTTTCCAACCTTAATGATTCTATGATTCTATAATTACTATTACTGAGTTGTTTTTAAAGATACCACAGCCCACCATAACTTGTTCATGCTTTAAGAATTTAATATTTTGTGGGCAAGTTCTGATAGTGTTAAATGCAAGCTTCGGTTGCATATACCATCCCAATCAATAATACGCACAAATAAAGTAATCTAATTTCATTACGTATTCGTTTAAGTTGAAAATAAATAATTTTACATCCTGAATACAATTCTATGTATCATAGAGTTATATGTATCGTTTCTAGTAGATTTCATTCTTTTTGTGTGTTGAATTAGTTTTTTATATATTATGTGACTGTCATGTTTTTTCAAAGGCAGTAATATGAACAACTGGCTTTTGACTCGTCGATTTTTTTTGGTGGATACACTAAGTGGAAGAGAGAATGACTTGGGAAAACTGCCAAGAGTAATTCGAATTGCTAGCAAAATAACAATAAGGTGATTAATTGCATATAATATATAGTCCATAGAAAATAAAGCCAATTTTGTGCAGTCTGCATTTTATTGTCTTAAAAGAAAATTGGTTTATTGTGTTGTTTCTAATACGTCCTGTGCTGCTTTTTCATTGCATTCTTAGAAATAGCAGGAGTTTCCATAGGTTGTTCTGTTGAGTGAGTGAGAAAACATAACATTGACTTGTGGGGGTTAAAATTACTGTGAGTACTTTCCAGGTAAGATGCATCAGCCTATGTATGCATAATGCAAGTTAGCAGGCATTTAGTCACCTCTGAGAAGCAGGTGTCATCTGGAAAGACCTAAAAACTCCCCTGTTAATTCTTTTTCAATGTGTATGTTACTGACTATACAAGGATGCTATTTCATACTTCATATTCTTTTTTGCAGTATTTTTACAAACTGTTGCCCATTCTGTTGTACAATCCAGAATAGGCTTGTAGTCATTCAACTGAAATTGTGAGACTACCTGTTAGCGTCATTACTGATAGTTCATCTCAACTAGAATATGTTTTGGAAGAACCTTTTTCTCCTCCTTCTTTATGTAATGTCTTCCTCTGAGATGACTGTCAAAAATTTGAGATCTCCCTTTTCGTTTTGTTCTTCTTTACAACTTGTTAGTTAAAAAGATTGCTGAGTAGCACTGAGCCATACAAGTAATTGTCTTGAAGATTAATTCAAGGTACTAACCCCATTTGCTGAAAATTACATATTACGTTATTTTGAGAAATAAGGATTAGCTTATTATTAGGAGAACCCCCTCCCACCCTGCCTTGGAAAAAAGGATAATGCCAGAAATGAAAAATAAATATAGAAAACGCCATTCTGTAATGTTTTGAGGAAAGTTACCTTTTGGAATTGACTTCAATTGCAGCTATCATAATGTGAGCAGTAGGTAAAGATTGATTCAGGTATTTTCTTACAAATAAGCAATCCTTCCCAGCTTTTTCATTTTATATATTTTTGTACATGCCTTTGTACACTGGTTGCTTTTAAAATGTGAATTGCCATGTCATTGGGTTTGAAACTCACGTTTTATTGATCAGGTTGCTCTGTTCATTTAGTATTTTCTTAGTAGTACACGTTTCAGTCAATACTTTCCAAGCAACTCATCCATTTTCTGTATTAAAAATAATATTCTGTTTCTATTTCTGCAGTATTCGTCTGGTATCCGATACTCAGAGGGGAACTATCTACCCTCCTCTACTTAGTGTTGCTTACACAGATGTGCTTGTCCAAACCCCTGAAACCCAGAGTGTAATGGTGAGATCTTTTTGCTATCTTAATTGAACTGATTTGTTAATCATACTTTTAGTTCTGTGGGAATTCCAGTTGAGTGAACATTTGGGGGGGGGAGGGGGTGTAAAAATCTAATAAGCAGTTTCTAGTTCTGCTCAGTTTTGAAGTTGCAAGTTTTCACTAAAACTTGAAGCTTTTAAAACAAAGCAGTTAAAAGTATTTTCTTTTTAATTTGAGTCTTTTTTGACTTAAAATACTTAGAATTTTACAACTGGTTGTATAATGCTAAATTAGGCTACAGTTCAAATAAAATTATACGCTTGGAAAATAACAGGAGAAGTACCCTTTATGCAATGTATTGAAAGCAGCAATTTATGCAAGAAATTGATTTTTTTTTTTATTTAAAGCAATGCATTAAGAGGAGGTTGTTATGACACAGACATTTCAGGTCACCTGTAGTTTAAGTTAAAATATTGGTAATATACCTAAAACACCCTTTAGTGTTTGTCTGCTGTGTATTATTTTATAGCACATCTCTAAGAATTAAAGTAAAATAATCCAAAAATCTGTAGCCAGAGGGGCTGGAGACCAGTGTGGGGCATCATCCTCTACTGACAGCCACCTCGTTCTGCTGTAGCAGATGCAGAAGGGGCATTTCCTACTCGCCCTTTTGCCTGCCACGATGGGCAGCAGCTCAGATGTCCCATTCCTGTGCCTTGTTTGCTTGTTAGATCATGCTGCTTTAAAAAGTGAAAATGTTGAGCTTAATACAGTACAATAATCATTCTGCTATTAAAAAAAAAATAATATTAACATTTTCTGCTTATCAACCTTCAACAGTTCAGGCTTCCAGTGCAGATAGACATCTAGCTAGAAATTTCTGGTGCTAGAACCATTCCTTGTGTTCCATATTAGCTGCATGAAAGGAGAGAAGAGACAGGGAATTAGAAAGATAGAAAAATTAGTCAGACACTTCTTTTCTGCCTAAATGATTTTAACCACAGAAAACAGCACTGTTTTTAGAAAATCATTCATTCAAATGGCAATGGCAGGAATAATTGTTTTCAGTTTCTCTATTTTATGTTATACTATTTCACCCTTACATCTACATCTGATCTACTTACGTGTTGTCATTTTTGGATGTATTGTTGCATTTAACGGATTTTATGCAAGTAAAAAGACACATTGAATTTCATTCCAAGTTCTATAAACACTGAGCTTCTAGTAGCTGAGCATATTTAGACTTAAATCCAAGTGAGGTGACAGAGTGAGCTCTGACAGGAAAAAATGTTTTGGGAGGCCAAGGCGGAGAGGAGGAGGGATTGGTTTGCAGAGGTTTTGTCCTTTTTTTTAAACTGAATTAAAAACACTATTCATTACCATACTTGTGTTAACTTTAGTCTTGCAGTGACAAAGATTCAGGCCAGAATGTTATAAAACCAAGACAAACATTTTCTCTTCCTTGTACAAATTTTTTAGACCAAAGTCAAAATAGGTCTTGGGTTAGATATAGATATTTAAGCTAGAGGGAGCAATTTTGATGCTGCATGGCAATTTTTATTTCATTCAAGCTGGAAAAAAAAATTGGTGTCTGAGCTATGTAAGAGCTCACTTTATGATTTTGCATATTGATGTAATTACATTAAAGTTACTTCTAATCAACACTGATAAAAGGGAAAGTATCAAACCTTTGGTGTCTCCTTTCAGAAGGAAAAAAATTATGCACATTTGAAAGGATTATAATTAGGTACAGCTAGTAACTTGTAGATAGCAGGCATCCATCCCCAGCATTACTGTTGGTGAAATCTGGACTAAGTGTAGCAGAGCACATGCTAGTACTAAGCCTAACACTGTAGCACACCAAGTCAGATGTATACACTAAAAGAAGGTATATATTGTACTTGTATAGTAGCCCTGGATGGGAATTCCCACCAACTAAAAGTGTGAAAACTACCACTGTCTATAATGGTTGTAGCATTTCAGAATTTCTATGCATATTTACTTTCTGTATCTTAATATTCAGGTTTCCTTCTCAGTCAATTATGAGATGAATCAGTCAGAGGCTCAGATTCAGACTGATGTAAGTTGTATTGCCCTTTAATTTGTTGATCTAATGATTTACTTCTATTTTGTGGTTTTCAAAAATATCTGCAAATAATTTTTCATTCTCTTCAGATCACGTTGGGTGTGTTGGGTGGGCTTGCAGTGTTATGGTCCCTTCTCAAGACTGCAGGCTGGAAGAGGCGCACAGGAAGCTCTATAATTGACTTGCAGGTATAAACAGCTGGTAACCTAAAAAGGGACACGTCTTCCTCTCTTTAAGGAGACCTTTGCTATCATTCGCTGTGATACAACTACTATGTTTCTTAAGATAACTGAAATAATTTCTAGCCTAGCTGCATAGAACCGTGAGCTGGAGTTAGGCTCACTTGAGGAAGTAGGTTTTTTGCATTTTTTGGGATTCTGATGTTATCATTTAGGAAATATTTTTGCTRAAAATAATGGTATTTACAGAGCTATTCTGATCAATTGAGTGGCCTTGGTTTTCAGATCAATTCTTCTTTGAACAAAGACTAGCATGTAGGAGTTTCAGATACTGAATATACCGTAAATATATGACCATAGTAGAAAAATTTTGTTTGGGGCTACTTTTCAGTACTGAAGTTTCCTGCAGGGTGAGCTGCATAACATTTTATATGAATGTACATATGTATTACTTAATTAGTTTTACAGGTCTCTACAGTGCATTTTTATAATTGCAGACGGTTTTGAAGTTCTTACTGTTTTATGCTGGAGACCTTGCCAACGTTTTCTTTGTCATCACAGTGGGCACAGGGATTTATTGGCTTGTGTTCTTCAAAGTAAGTGTTTTTCCAGATTTGGGTGTTATGAAAAGCTATTAATGTTGCATATGTTTTTACACAAAAATTCATTTTCTTTCTTTTTTTTCTTTTTTTTTTTTGCCTTTCTGGTCAGACTATTGAGGCAAGTTCTATAACATGTTCTGTTTTGTGTGCTTAAATTTCTGTGTTCACCTGTTTCTTTTCCTTAGGAGTCATTGTGCTTGCAGTCTGCTTAATAGTCTCTTAAAATATTTTACAAATTCAAAATGATTGCACATTAAATACTGATCTTTTTCTGCAAAACATTATTCACTCTTAAGCACTTAGTATGTTGTTGCATATGCTGTCCATACTGTTTCAATGTAACTTCTCAATTATAGGCTCAGCAGTTTGTCTCTGTCCTTTTACCGCTTCCATCTCAAGAAGAAGATTTTGTTACATACATAGCATGTGCGTTTAGTTTAAAGGTAAATATTTTTTCCTCAGGCATTAAAGACATTTCAACATATGCTTCTTTATATTTTCAGTAGGCTTGTTTTTAAACATCTTGTACAGTTCATTTTATTAGTGTAAAGATGTAAACAATTATTTTATTTTAAGAATTAAGTCATTTTTCTATAGACATTTATTTTGTGGAGTCTTTATAGGAGATCAAATGTCTAAGGAAGATGGTCTATGGAAAATTATTCTTTCAAGGATAAAGGTGTAAAGAAGCCCAAATAAAATAACACGATATCAAGAAAGCAAGTGCTTTCTTTTAAGCAGAATATAAGTGCTGTCAGGTCCTGATTAAAAAGAAGACAGATGATTAAAATAATTATGTTCAAGCATACTTGTAGAATTCCAAGATCTACAAGTATTCTGTCTTCATGGGTCATACAAGTATTTTATTAATTATGGGTATTATACTGAATTGGAATTTGTAATACAGGTTAATATGTTATGGGAAAATACTTAGTCAATTTTTTTGGAATTTGTTGCTTTGCTGTATTTTCTTCATTATTTTGGACATCGTCACATGACTTACCATTACTCCAAGCTTTTGAATTTTTAAAAAAAAGATGTATCAAAAGTTGGTAACGAAGTCGGAGTCTTGAGTATAGTAAAGTATATTACTTCTTCTGTTTAATGAATGACATGTGCAATGACTGTTCTTCATCTTTGTCTATATGCTGTTGCTGTCCTTACTTGTTATATTTCTCCTTTTTCTTTCTTAGGCTCTGCAATTCTTACAATTACTGGTTTCACAACTTACTATAGATATTTTCTTTATTGACTGGGAAAGACCTAAGGGCAGAGTTCTTAAAGCAGTTGAAGGTAACTCAAACTATGCTTGTTTGTATAAACAGCTTTGCTTAGATTCGGATATTACTCTCAAGTATTAAATTTCAGAGCTTTATTGTATGTATTCTTTTTAGGTGAAGGTGTTATTAAAAGTGCTGCTGCACCTGTGAGCATATGGAGGACATATTTTATAGCAAATGAATGGAATGAAATTCAGACACTGAGGAAGATAAATCCCATCTTTCAAGTGCTTGCAGTTCTTTTTTTTCTGGAGGTATTATTACTACAATTATCATTGTTATTGTTACTAATTTTTTATGATTTGCAACCAGAGTGTAACATAAATGTCTGGTTTTTAATTCTTGCGTTCTCTGTGGTAATAATGGATGACCTTCAAGTTCACTTGAAAACATGTAATTTAGTAAAATAATTATTTTAATACATTTTTTAATTTATATGTATGTATGTATAGGTTATTGCAATATTTCACTAAGGAAGACTTAAAAAAAAACCCCAACTTTAATTACCTTAGAGACCTTTGTTAGTTTTATTTGGTTTTTTTAAGGTAATGAGTTACTCTAAATGGCTTAAGAGACTGATAAATCTGTGTACACACTCAGTTCTTTATTTGCCTATTGGGTCCCTCCTGCCACAGTCTACAGCTTGATTTCTAGTTTCATATTTATCTGAACTGAGCTTCTTTCCTGCTAATAGTAGCTCCTCCTTTTGGCTGTAGTGACCTTTTATAAAGCAGAAAATGAAATGTGCCAGTTTTGTTCCTGATGGCATAACACAAGGCGGTATGCCTTCAGTTACAGCTTAACGGTATGTGAGAAATTGTGCTTTAGCTTTTCAGAAACATTTTGGTTTGTTTCTTCTGTAGTTTGGTAAGTACTTTTATTTTGGGAAGTTTTCTTAAAGTGTGTAGCATACAGCTGTTTATGTGAGGTTCTTTTACATATTTTTAATACTTCATTTTTATATTTCTGTTTTTAAATTTCCTATTTTTCTTTTAAATTATATGCAGTAAAAAAGCCCAAACTTTCCTCATTCACTACGTCAGTATTTTTGCTGTTGGTAAATATTGGCCAGGAGCAACTTCTGTGCCATGCTACAAGGAAGGAATGGGAGAAAAGAGAGCATGTATTCCCAAAACTAACTAGTCTCCTCACGTTACTCTTCATAGGCTCCTGATATTACTAGAAGGGAGAGGCTGCTCTTAGTAGAGAGTGATTAACATCTTGCTTTATAATTCCTGCTATAAATTTCACTCTGGAGAATCCCTTTCTTGCCACTGATGGTGGAGGAAGTCATGAAAGATACCTAAATAGGCTAAAATTGGTGTTTGTGAAAACCTCAGGTAATCTTTATAACTTTCATTGTCATGCTGGAGTTTGGAATGTAGTTTCCCTAGAAATATAATGCACGGGGTAGATACGGCAATCAGCTGCTCGCTACAAGGGGGGGAACTTCTGTATTGCTCAAAACCTGTCTTCTTGGGCTACCAGTTTTGATAAAGTGACTGTTCAGTTCTCATTAATCATAGTGACCAGCTGTACAGTAGTAGAAAGCGAGCCAGGAAGAGTAATAGTTGGAGGAAGTTGGAAAGCATCTCCCTCCCCTCAGGCCTCACGTCTGGCACCAAAGCAGCCGCTTGGCTGGCACTGGTCACTGTGGCAGCGTTGACTACATGGGTAGTGCAGATAGCACTCTGGCAGCGAAAGTGAGCTTTGCAATATTGTACTGGGTCTGGCTGGGATGGAGTTAATTTTCTTCATAGCAGCCCACAGGGTGCTGTGTCTTGGATTTGTGGCTAAAACAGGGCTGACTGATAACATACCAATGTTTTGGCTGTTGCTGAACAGCGCTTGCACAGCATCAAGGCACCCAGCGAGTAAGCTGGGGCTGCACAAGAAGCTGGGAGGAGAACACAACCAGGACAGCTGACCCCAACTGAACAAGGGGATATTCCATACCAAATACCATCATGCTTAGCAATAAAAATGGAGGGGAGGGATTTTCTGGGGACCGGCTGGGCATCAGTCTACTTGTGGGAGGGAAGTAGTGATTGCCTTTGCATCGCTTGTCGTAGGGTTTTTTTTCACCTTATTTTTCCCTTTTCTTTGCTTATTAAACTGTCTTTATCTTGACCCACAAGTCTTCTTGCTTTTGTTTTTCCTGTGCCCCATCCCACTGTGATGGGGGTCAACCCACCCCAAATATGTTTCTGGTGCAGTTTCAGTTCTGAATGATTTTTCACAAAATTTTCACCTCTTAAGTGTTTCAAGACAGTGTTTCTCTCATCTTTTTTTATTGGGGAACTTTTTCTAGATTGTTTGTTTAAAATAGATTCAGCCGTAAAGACAGTGGAGGGAAATACATTTCTATTAAATAAAAACAAAAAAATCAGTTTCTTTCAGTTGCAAAACAGATGAAAGATTTGTTTTAACACTGGAATATATAAGACCAAAAAGCTGAAATTTGACAGAAATAATATCACTATGCAGTCTAACAGTAGAGTCTTTTGGAGTTTTTCAGTAAAAATCAATGTTGACTTGTCGTGAGATTTAGGTGCATATATTTTTTAATTTATGTATCAACACATATACGTACAGTTTATGTTTTTAATTATGTTTCTCAGTAATAACACTGGATCACACAATTGGGCTTTATCATAGTGAACACGCTACTATTCCCAGGTCCATTTTTCCTAATATTTTCTTCTTACTTCCTGTTATGATGGAAACAACTGGGTCATAATTAATACTATTCATTGCCTCATGTTGTTATATTGACTTTCTTATCTCTTCAGGTGGTGGGATTTTCAAACCTGGCTTTAATGGATTCTTCTTCCAGTCTTACAAGAGGCAGTGAGAGTTACATAGCTCCTTGGAGCCGCATTTTAAGATTTGGTGTGTCTGCTGCACTCTGGCTAGCCATTGCCTTCTTACAGGTGTGTGAAACACATGACATACTGAATTATCATTGTCAGGCTGGTTCTTGGAAGATAGAATATATCACTACGCCACCCATACTATGTATCATAGCATTGGGTATATTCTTAACTGTTTTGCTTGATCTAGACTTTTAGCTGCTTTAGCATGGTACACCTTTAGAATTCAAAATTAATCTTCTGAGCTATGAGACATCTTACTTTGTAGTCAGAATTTTAATCCTCTCAAAGATGTGAATTTATGCAACTACTTTGTTTTGTTTTAAACAACTTTGAAGCATCTCCAAGTTCAAAATGAAAAGCAGGTTATTGCTACAATTTACTTCTTAGAGGAAGGATGTCAATCCAATTTCATAGAGTCCAATCCAATGGTGGCCACTTCAGAAGTCTGTGATTTGTGGGTGTTAAAATGTGAAGTTAATTGCTTAATAAAGTCAAATCTGATGAACTAATAAAAGAAAATTTGGTTGATTTATTTCAGATTATATTTTTTTCTGTGTTTTATGAAAGATTTGTTGAAGATAAGATAAGCCAATTTGTTGACTTGTGTTGCATGAGCAATGTAAGTATTTCTTTGTCTCATTTGTATAGTGGCATTTTTAATAGAATAATATATATGATAGTTTTAAGAATATTAAATAATTCATTTAATCGGAGATTACTAGCTAACAGCAGAAGTCAGTGTTTATTACAGCTCACTTTATTGATGCAATCTAAAGAAGTTTCACTTAAACTTTAATTGGAAAAAGATTCTGGAATCATAGGTATGAATATGTTCTTCTAGACGTGTGGTTTTTAGGTTGTTTTTTGACGTTAAATTGGTTACATAGGCTCATACAGAATTTAAAAGTTAAAATTATGACAGAAATTAGGTGTGGAACCATTTGCTGCCGTTCTTTCTACTGGTTTGCATTTTAGTACTTTTGTCTTACAGACACAGCTGTCTTGGTTTTATTTAATATGTTTATGTTTCAGTTTCTGCTCCTATCTTGTGGTTGTCCTTCAACCGCTGAACTCCATGGTTGTCCCTCCTGGACAGTTATCACCTTTTACATGCATTTTCACTTACTCACATCTGAACTACTTCCCTTTCTCTAGTTTAAGTATGGGCCTTCAAGGTTTGTACTGCAGGAATTCCTTTTTAACCAAAGAAGAGTGCGGTCAGAACAGGTTGGATTAGCTCATTTGGCCAGAACTTTTTAAAATATAGAGATTAACCCCTTTTATCAGCCTTTCCAGCCTTGGTTATTCCTCTTCCATGAAAAACCCATGTAGTGCATGGATTGTAGAGAGAGTTAATTTTGGTTTTTATGTGATATATAAGTATTGTATCATACTGAATGAAATTCTATTAAATACAGTCTCCTAGGAGCTCAACTGGAATCATGCATACCTATTATGTATCACAGAAATAACTTTTGAATCAGAATAAAAGCCAATAACTTTGTTTTAATTTTTTGGCTCTGTGGAATTAAGTAGTGATCCTCGCTGTTGATAAACTAAACTTGAAGGTGGTGTGTGTATCTAGTTAAACATAGATAAAACTAATCAGTAAGAGTTGTTAAATATTTTTCTGCCGTATTTATTTTGGTACCTGCCTACTTTGTATTTGTAGAAGGGCTGGTCTTGCTGATCTCTACTGTGAATTCAAAAGTTCAAAAATAAAATTATAATGTTTAATTGAAGTATTCTTCTCTTCCTCCATCTCTTTTAGATTTCAATATTTCTCTTGTCACACAGCTGCTTTGGTTATTATATCCATGGTCGCTCTGTGCATGGACATGCAGATACCAATATGGAAGAAATGAATATGAACCTAAAGAGAGAAGCAGTAAGTAAAAGTAGTAAAGTTTACACCTGCTCTAATTATTTATTTTATAAAAAAACCCCACATCTTTGCATTATGAATCTGCACTTGTGCATTACATTGCACCAAGTTACGATACTTAAAAGATACCAGCTGTTGGTAAGCTCATGGCCACATTCAAAAAGGTGCATACCAAGAAGCTTTCATAAAGAGACAAATCTGAAAAACTCCTAATAAAGAGACGTCTACTCTTCCAATAAATTCTTTTATACCATTTCTTCTCCTCTGGTGATATAACCTATTCTTTACAGAAATTAATTTCAATAAGTATTTTTTCTAGTTTGTCCTATGTTGTATCTTTGCTACAAGATCAGGCAAATGTAGAATCATAGAATAGAATCATGGAATAGTTTGGGTTGGAAGGGATCTTTAAAGGTCATCTAGTCTAACCACCCTGCCGTGGGCAGGGACATCTTCAACTAGATCAGGTTGCTCAGAGCCCCATCCAGCCTGACCTTGAATGTTTCCAGGGGTGGGGTATCTACCACCTCTCTGGGCAACCTGTGCCAGTGTTCCACCACCCTCATTGTAAAAAATTTCTTCCTTATATCTAGTCTAAATCTACCCTCTTTTAGTTTAAAACCATTACCCCTTGTCTTGTCACAACAGGCCCTGCTAAAAAGTCTGCCGCCATCTTTCTTATAAGCCCCTTTAAGTACTGAAAGGCTGCAATAAGGTCTTCCTGGAGCCTTCTCTTCTCCAGGCTGAACAACCCCAACTCTCTCAGCCTTTCTTCGTAGGAGAGGCGTTCCATCCCCCTGATCATTTTTGTGGCCCTCCTCTGGACCCGCTCCAACACGTCCATGTCTTTCTTGTGCTGAGGGCTCCAGAGCGGGATGCAGTACTGCAGGTGGGGTCTCACCAGAGCAGAGTAGAGGGGCAGAATCACCTCCCTCAACCTGCTGGCCACGCTTCTTTTGATGCAGCCCAGGATACGGTTGTCCTTCTGGGCTGTGAGCGCACATTGTCGGCTCATGTCCAGCTTTTCATCCACCAGTACCCTCAAGTCCTTCTCTGCAGGGCTGCTCTCCATCCGTTCATCCCCCAGCCTGTATTGATACTGGGGGTTGCCCTGACCCATGTGCAGGACCTTGCACTTGGCCTTGTTGAACCTCATGAAGTTCACATGGGCCCACTTCTCAAGCTTGTCCAGGTCCCTCTGGGTGGCATCCCGTCCCTCAGGTGTGTCGACCACACCACTCAGCTTGGTGTCATCTGCAAACTTGCTGAGGGTGCACTCGATCCCACTATGTCATTGATGAAGATATTAAACAGTACCAGTCCCAGTACAGATCCCTGTGGGACACCGCTCATCACCGATCTCCATCTGGACATTGAGCCGTTGACCACTACCCTCTGGATGTGTCCATCCAACCGATTCCTCACCCACAGGACAGTCCACCCATCAAATCCATACCTCTTCAGTTAAGAGAGAAGGATGTTGTGGGGGACCGTGTCAAAGGCCTTACAGAGGTCCAGATAGACCACATCTGTAGTCCTTCCCATGTCCACTGATGTAGTCACTCTGTCGTAGAAAGCCACTAGGTTGTTCAGGCAGGGCTTGCCCTTGGTGAAGCCATGTCTCAAATCACCTTCCTGTCCTCCATGTGCCCTAGCATAGCTTCCAGGAGGATCTGTTCCATGATCTTTCCAGGCACAGAGACTGAATGGCTTGTAGTTCCCCGGGTCTTCCTTTTTTCCCTTTTTAAAAATGGGGGTTATGTTTCCCCTTTTCCAATCAGCGGGAAATTCACTGGACTGCCACGACTTCTTAAATACGATGGATAGTGGCTCAGTAGCCACTTCATCCACCAGTTCCTTCAGGACCCGCAGATGGATCTCACCGGGTCCCATGGACTTGTGCACCTTCAGGTTCCTTAGATGGTCTCGAACCTGACCTTCTCCTACAGTGGGCAGCTCTTCATTCTCCCAGTCCCTGCCTTTGCTTTTTGCGGCTCGGGCTGTGAGGCTCAAGCACTTGCCGGTGAAGACAGAGACAAAAAAGTCATGTCTAACACAAGATCGGAGCACTTTGCACTAAATTCCATGACACCTTGCATCTTTGTAGGGACAAGTAGGAAGAAAGTACCTTAGACAAAGGATATTGCTATTTCAATGATAAGTGGACAGAAAAAAACATAACCATGTGAAAATTAAATCTCAAACATTGACATGTAGAGGAATCTTTTTAATAACATTTTTGACTTGTGTGTTCCTATATTTTTTTCCTAATTGCTTGTTTTAATATAATTTTGGAAAAAACAGGGTTTTTCTCTATGGAGATGTCACATTTTCTATTTTCTTGGGGTTTTTGCGATTTATTAAATGTGACCTGAAAAATGTATGGAAAAAGCCAGGAATCCAGAGCACAAAAAAAGCAGGACAAGTATAGAATAAATGATAAACATAAAAGAAAGGGCTTCAGAATGAATGTCAAGAGATGTATTAGAAGGTAATGAACTGAACACAGGTGAAAAGAGGAGTATGTCTTTGTGACAGCAGGGGTCAGGATTTCATGTCCTGAGAAAATCATGCTATAATAGAACCAAGAGTGCAGTGAAGTCAAATATTTAGAGCTATTAAGTACTATGTGTACATGAAAGAGAGTAAATTAAAAGCTTTTGACTTTTTTAGGTCTATGAATGACATTAATAATGTTAATTTACAATTGCTTTAATTCTATAGGAAAATCTATGTAGTCAGAGAGGTTTGTTACCGAACACAGATGGCCAGACATTTCAGATTTCCATTTCAAGAAAAATGCGACTGCAATATGACAGGATTCATGAAACCCTATCAAGAGTAAGTGAGATATTTGTATTCTGTAAATGTTATTTAAAATACATAATTTTTCTGCTGAAGTCCTGGTCATGTTATATTTCAGAAACGTGGTCCTGCTAGGCTTTTGGACTCATCTGCAAATACTTTTGAACAAAGCACAAGGGCATACAACACCATGAACAAATTTCTCAGTTCTTTTATTGATCACGTATGTATACTGACGTTAATATACTAAGGAAAATATAATTTTAGTAAGTGGAGACTAAAAATTGTAAATCTGAAAGGCCATACTTTCCCTTTAAGCATATGCGCTTAAAGACTTGTTGTTAAAGACTTTATGGCAACTGGAATAGTGCTTCATTAAAAAAAAAGGAGTAGTACTGTCCAACAGTGCAGTCTGCTCTTAAAAATGACAAATCCTTTTTTGTTATGTACTTATTTTTGTCTTGGAATAGACCAGTGCTTTTTTTCATTCATAAAGGTCTAAGTAGCTGTACTTCACTTTGTAACAAGTACTTTTTCTTTGAAATCATAGAACAAGAAGTACTGTTTTTCCTTTTCTTACAGGTTCATAAAGAAATGGATTATATTGTTAAAGATAAGTTGCTGCTTGAACGGATTCTTGGCATGGAGTTTATGGAACCAATAGAGAAAAGTATTTTTTACAATGGTAAAAAGATTTGTGACTTGGTATTTGTACTATTATAAGTATGTAGGTTTCTGTGTAGATTTCTTTCCCAGGATTTACAATCTAAACTGGACTTCACAGCAGGAGAGGTCATTAAATGACCGCTTGTGAGAGAGGTATTTAAGAGATGTTCTTCAGGTTACAGAAATCCTATTTATAATTAGTTGCTCAACTGCAATGTTTTTTCTTYTAGGCAACTGAAAGGATACTGTGTAGTGACATGCACGTGTTTATGAAGTGCTCCTTTGACTTGCTATCTAGATCCAATATCCACCTTGTAAATGCAAAGAAAACCCACAATATTTAAATAGCTCCATGCTATTTTTTTTTATATAGAACCAAATTTCTTACTAAACAACTAAAAGTACAGATAGACAATTTCTTTAAAGAGGATATTGATCACAGTGAGGATCTTTTAATGGAATACTTGATGTTAATACACTGCTCATCTTTGCAGACTCCATTAAGTAATTAGGGTTCTTGAATATTTTATTTTGAAGCTTTTTAAGCGTTGCCAGTACCTACAGCAAAAATGAGTATTCCAGCAGAAACAGGGATGACACCTGTTCTGATTCTGGTCCCTGGAGCTATGCAAAATCAGTCAAACCTGGGTTCTCCAATGCATCATCCTGAATCCCAAGCCCATGCTAAACCTAGCCATAAGTATTTCCAACTGACCAGTACATGTGTTAAAAATAGATTTAGTGAAAGTTCTTGACCATATCTCAACCTTCAACCTAGGTTCCTAAAACTGAATCCCTGAAAGATCGGTGCTGTGAAACACCAAGGCTCTAAAAACCTTAACCTATTCATAGTTACTGCCAGGTGACCAATACCTGCATTACTGGAATCCTCATCCAGTGTTAGGTCCTCCACTTCCAAGGTTCTGAAACCCTGAGTCTTAGTCTCCTCCTATTAACAGGAGGTCTGGGGACCAGTATCCACACTGCAGTGAAATATGAGCTGTGAACTTAGGCCTGATACCAGTCTSCTTCCTCAGTCCCTGAACTGTACAGAATCCATCAAAAATTATCTTTGAAAACCTTAGTTCAGACCCTGATTCTACCCCTAATCATAAACATGGCCATCACCTGCATGAAAACTAAACATTAACTAGTGATCCAAAACGACGCAAGTCCTCATTTTGAGTCCCTTAAGTACTTGACTCTCCAGCCTCACTGTTCAGAAACTCTAAACCTTATCAGAACCGTAATCCAATCCATAGATATTACCAGATGACCATTACACATCCTAAATATGTCATTATTGTTATATAATAGCAATCCGCAGATTACATCACTGAGCTGTGCAGAACTTTTCCTGCTCTATGACACCAGGGCTGCAAAAGCTGAAGCCTAATTTGAATCTCAAACCTTGCTATATAATCAGGAATGCAGCACATGCTTTCAAACTAGCCATGGTTGTAGTCTGATATTTTTGCTCAGTCTAGATGCCTGAGCTACACCTAATTCATTAAAGGTTTGGGCTGTCCTCCCCTGACATGGTGAAGCATGGCTGGATAGCCAATATCTGCCTTAAAACCATAACTAGGTCTTTCTTCAGCCTCAGTCTGTGATTCCACACCTTGCAATATCAGTCATTCCAAAACCCTATTCTAAACCCCAGGTCTAATCAGCCATAAATATTGTCAGGTATGCAATGTCTGAGTTAGAATTAAGTGTATAAGCATAATGTGATGTCTCCAAATTGTGCAGAATTCAACAAAGGTTTGGTGTTTTCACTGTTGTTGTTTCAAAGTTCATAATCGTAAGCATTGATAAAAATATATTTTTGATGGTTTAGACTGCCATGGTTCCCAGAAGTTTAGATACAAATCAGAATTTCATAGCAGTGGGACATGTACCATTTGGAATGAAAATAAGCTGTTTCCAATAAAACTTGCATTAGACATTTTTCTGAAAAAGTAGAAAGAGGGAAAAGAATCTATTTTCTGTAATTGTTTAAGTGTTCTTTTCTTTTTTGAAAGTGGTGCTTTTTGATAAAATAAGTGGATAACTGGTCTAGACGACTTTGGCTATGAAAAAAGGTATTTTAACCTTAAAAGACCCATTTTCTGGGAAACTGTTAACCAACAAACAAAGATAATATTAAGCTCTGAACCTCCTCCTAAGTAAGGCTTTAAGCATATGTTTTTACTATTTTGTTGAGTTGGGGCCAGAGTTAACACTTGATAAAAATTACAGTGACAAGGAAGTTACATCTGCTTCTTGTTCAAAGCAGCCGCCTTTAAACAATCTGATTGAGTTTTCAGGAGTGAATGTGTGGCATGTGGGCTTTTCCTATTGTGTTCCGTCAGTATTAAGCCATTTTAGAAGTGAAAAGGTTTGTATTATTTTGCTTAAATAGAATGACATAACTAGCTCTTATGGTGCCATAGAATGGCATAACTAGGTCTCGCTCTGACTTTTCTTAACAGCTTTCTCAGCCTGGACTGATGAACTCCACAAACTTGCACTTCACAGAAATAATCATTTTTCAAAAATTATTTTCTTTCTGTAGATGAAGGACACTCTTTCAGTGATGTTCTCTATTATGGCAATGAGACAACACTGCTCATCTTTGATATCCTGTTTTTCTCCATTGTGGATCTGGCTTCCCAAAGTTTTGCTTTAGCAGCTATTCTAACATATTTGCAACAAGAGGTAAATTTTAATTTAAGAACAAAGTAATATTTAAAAAATGTGGGTTAGTATGGAAGTTTATATAGTTAACTAGATAATTAAAGCAGTAAGTTAGCAGTTTATAAAGCAGTAAGTTAGCAGAAGATTATACTGAGCTTATAAAATAGTTCTTTTTTTTGTCAAATAGGCTTGTGAGAAATTAATTTTATTCACATGCCTGTCATGAATAAAGAGGCTACAAATAACTTTCAATAGAAAACACAAATATCTGTTGAAATGAATCACACATAATTATATCCTAGTTCAGGGTGGAAAGATATTGGAAAATATTTCAAAAATGCTAAAGGGAGTTAAGCACCTAATTCACTCATGTTATTTATGATTTAAAGATAATATGGAATTATTATTTTATGTTAGGTACTGAAACACACTGTTTTAAGTATTTCTTTGTTAACTCATTTTTTCTAAAATGTTCTTAGATATTTAGGTTTATTCGTAATACACTTGGGCAGAAGAATTTGGCATCCAAAACCTTGGTGGATGAAAGATTTCTCATTTAATTAAGAAGATAAAAAACCTTGTTGAGGAGTTAATCCGGGAAATTATGTCCACAATCAAAGCATCTCTGACCTACAGATTATTGTAGTGCACTTTTCAATAATAATAATGTAATGGTTTTGAAATTTATCATTTTTTATATTGTGTGCTATTAAGCTTTATTTTTGTGTATTTACAAATATTTTTTAATTTGTGAACACTAAGCCATAGGCCTTTAAAAGGAAAGGTTCCTGAAAAGAAGACAGAAGTAAACTTAACTGTTGTTATTATTAGAATAAGATAAAAATTACTTAATGGCTTTTGCTAAGATATGGGCCACTCACTTTGAGGCAAAAATTTGAGCATTCCAATTGGCAGGAGAGGTCGTCAGCTCTTAGGTTTTCTGAAAATTCCTTAAATCTTTTTCTCTTTTTTTTGGTAATTTATTTTGAGGTATAGTGTTTAGCAAACATATGTCCAGTTTCACGCAGCCCAGGACTTATTCTGAATTAAATTAATATTTCAAGAGGACTATTTAAAGATCACTTATTTACAGCAGCTCCAACGTGAAATTTTAACTTTTCTTTATTGTGTCATAGTATTGTATGCTTTTGTCTCTTGAAGTTTATCATTGTTTTTCTTGGGTGTGGACTACACATGACAAAGTTTCCTTGTGTTTGAGATACAGTAGTGTTACAGCAATGTAGAAAAACAGGCAGAGGAGAGGTTATAGGTATTTGGTGTTTGTTCCTGATCCTCTGTCATCTGATGCAAGATGCCCAAGGAAATACAGTAATTCTTCTGTGCCGTTTCCACAGAAGTGAAATAGAAACAATTGTTCTTACCTTTTTAGAAGTGTTTTCACAGGTGCCTATATATACTCATGTACCTCTGCCTCTCTAATTTTCTGGCTTTATTATCTTTAGATATAACACAGAGACCATAATCATTTTACTGTCATCATATTTTTGGAATTTAGACAAGTTAATAATTATTCAAGTGCCACTTACTAAGTGTTAAGGGAGATTATGAATGGCCTTCAAAACACCTTAAAGTGAGGTGTCTACCTCCCATTTGTATCTCTGAAAAGTCTCCCTACTTTTTTAAAAATATGTTTTTCAGTAAATGATTAAACATGAATAGTGTTTTCTGGTTTTATAGCTGTTACTTGTCTTTAGATAATTCAACAAGGGACCTTCACCAGCAAAGACACCATAAAAACATAAGTCAAGGTTAGCATGCTTATTCCAAAACAGAGGACACGATTAGTTGGACGTAGCAGATTTTCAATGCAGATATGCTTATCTGAGTTGAAGCAGCATTGTATTGCAGGTGTTTCTTGGTTACATAAAGAGCAACATGTTCTCATGTTGATATCATATCATATCATGATGTTAAACTTCTGGTAACGTGGACATAAATCTCAGGGTCACTATTGCTCTAATGCATTTGCTTTTGGTGTTGCAAAACCTCTGTAGCTTGCTAGCCCAATATAGTTGCTATTAACTGATAGAATGTGTGTCTGCCAGTAAGGCTTTAACAAGGTAGATAACTGAAGAGTTGATTTTCAGCGGGACATCCATTTATCAATATGCAGTTTAGCATGGGTATTTCCATGTCATGCTTTCCTTACTTCGGTCTACTTCTGTGCACAATTCTTAGTTTGTTGGCGCACACTATGCCTCAAAAAAGGTGTGAATACAAAACTTCCAACAGAGTGAAATGTCCACTATAAATAAAATTAAGGTTGTTACCTTTATAGTGAATGAAGTAATTAAAGTGTCCATTAGGTTCTGTATCTGTTAAAACAGCCAAAAATCTTATTTCCGCTGAGTACTGTGACTGTATGACTTCACTAGTTGTGAGGTTTCTGTCATATTGCCTGTCAGTGATGTACCAAGTGCCAAACCTGTAAACTAAGCTAAGGAGACATCTGAAAAATGGTCTGCAGTAGGACAAAGTTAGGCTTGCATGATGCAAGCAGAGCTTAACTAAACAACTAAACTTTCCAGATCTTGCAAGTCCTACTGAAATATCAATGTACAAGAGGAAATACAGTCTTTCTCATATGACTGTATTTATTCAAGAGGACTGATGTGACTAAAGGGGTGTAGAAAGGTGCTGTGATCCATAAGTGAGCAAGTATGACCCTAATGAATTACCCTAATACAGGTCTTTTCTTTTTGTCACTTTCCAGCAATATAAGTGTGCATCATTGTCAACGGTAACAGGCTTTTTCTCTGTGCAGATTCTCATGATGTGTCCATAGTCACGAAGTTATTCTGGGGAACAGAATCCCACTTCAAACATACCTGCTCCAGAATGGTCTGATTTACGACCAACTTCAGTCAGGATAACTAAAACGTAGTAACCAGACCTGGGTAAACCAGGGAATGTCTGCAAGCRAAATGAAATGTGATGGGGCCATCTGTAGAAACAGCCGTGTAGTTTTAATTTAGTTAGTCTGGTACCAGCAGAAATGGAGACATTTCAGCATGTGGGCTCTCACTCTGTACCCTATTGTCAATGCTTTTGCTAACCAGGCACACCTTTCCATGCAAAAATCGTGCTTTGAGTTTGCTTTAGATATGCCTTTAATTATCTGCTGCTCAGAAGGGCATGTGAAAGCTTTAATGACCTTGCAATTTGCAAGAACTACTGCTAACGGCAACTCTTGTTACAGATAAATGATAAATTAATCTAAAATGTTCTGTCAAAACAGTTCAGTCGCTTGGTCCCCTCTTTCTCCTCAGTGCACACACTACTCTGTTGTGTTTTATTTTTCCAGGTCATTTATCTAAAATGTTAATATAGCTAACATAGGCACTCTACATGATTTAGGAAACAATTACAGGACTCTAAAGCTCCAGGAATTCATAGAAGCTTTTCTTCATTCTTGCTGTCCAGTGAACACTTGAAACAGGTTGACTGCGCTTTGTTCTCCTATTGCTTGATATTTGTTCAAGAAATAGCTCTTGTGATTGTATTTCCAACTTAATGTTTTTCCTTTTTAAAATTAATATGCAGATACTATGTGTCGTTCATGTGATGAGTGTCTTTCAAGTTTCTAAATGTTTTATGTAATCACATGGTATTTCGAACTCTCCTCACTGTCCCTCAGAGCAATAAAAAAAATGTCAAGGACTGGAGAAGTTTTTTTGCACTTGTTAAATCGGTTGACCCAAGCCTACAACACGCTATTCCTTCCATGAACGTGAGAGGTTTCAGAATAGGGCAGAAGGCTGCTAGTGGCTCTGCAGTCCATAGAAGCTCTGTCAGGACAAGCGTAAGAAAGGGATTTTGTAGTCAGTGTGGCAATGGAGGGATATGGTTTTGGATAATCACATAATGGAATGAGATGCTGCTTATTGCCGAGTATCGTAGGGGCTAGATGCCAAAATAGTCGGTTCTGCAAATAATTATAACTCATGTATACAGACAAGGTACAGTAATTTCAAGACTATGTTTAAAATTCACAGGTTTCATTTACTATTGAGGACATGATTGATTTGTATTTTACTACAGCATTCATTTTAATGGTAGGGGCAGGTGTGTGATTGAGGTAAATCATACCAGAGGAGAGAAGTGCAACTGGCACGAGGCTCAAAATTTCATCCCACCCATCAGATTGCTGCAGCGTAAGCGGCACGGCGATGCCATCCGAGCCAAGCTCGTGGGGTTTTCTGTTTGTGGTCAGTCTGAAAGGGAGTGTATGAGCAGTCGGTGACGAGGGGAGTGTGACATTGTGATACACTCCTGTGAAAAT
Organism: Oceanodroma leucorhoa; assembly: GCA_030449065.1. Taxonomy (NCBI): domain Eukaryota; kingdom Metazoa; phylum Chordata; class Aves; order Procellariiformes; genus Oceanodroma; species Oceanodroma leucorhoa. The sequence goes on along the minus strand of JASVER010000004.1, from coordinate 14,628,608 downwards.
CACGAGTGAACTGGGATGGTGGAAGGAGGTGACTATCAAACATCTCAAAACTGGCCTCCCTCAACAACTTCTGCTTTCCCCTACAGCTCTTCTTTTCTGTAGCCAGGATCCCAGTATCGCCTGCTTTTCTTCTGTGCCTTTTCATACAACACTAATCCCCTCCCCCCTCTGCTGTGCCTGGGGCCAGGTGGTGCCTGCCACAGCCTCCGCCTTCGCCCCACCGCCTGCAGAGCCTGCCCCTGCCCCCTGCCCGCCGGCCTGGCAGCAGGGCTGCCGCCTGCCCCCTTCCCGGGGCACGGGGGGCAACGCCGCCTGGCTGCGCGGGGCTGAGCGGAGGTGGCCTTTGCAGGAGAATGCTGCCAAGCTGGGTAGCAATGAATTGCGTGCCAAGGTGGGCCTCGGGGTAGCAGCACAGGTTCTTCGGTGAGAAGAATGAAAATCCAAACAGAGCATTAGAAATCAGTTTAAAAGCATGAAGGCCCGACTTCCGTGTATGTCTAAAAGGAAGAATAAATGAAACAAGACACCTCCAAACAAACTGCTCTTTGAGCAGTGGCTTCCTCCAGCGTTGCCTCCTTTGTTGACTACATGCCATCTCCACCCCAGCACTCCCAGCTTCCTCGTGTGACTCTCAGCAGACAGATGACACCTGCCACAGGTGGCTTGGGCAAACCACCCTCCTGGCTGGCCCGTCGCCGGCCGCCAAAGGGAGCGGGGCTGTGGGCGTGGGCCGGCAGCAGGACGGCCGAGCTGCTGCCAGCCCCCGCGGTGCCTGTGGGGAGGTCGCGGATCCGCAGCTCAGGCCGGGGATCGTGGAGCCTGAGGGACGTTCCCCGGAAACCCCACGGGAGATGGATTTGCCGCTCTGTAAGATGAACGTTTCCATCATATCCTGGCAGAGCTTCAGTAAGCCTTGATGGTCCAGAGCCCTGTCTATCTGTATCCCTCTCTGATCCAGAGTGCTTTACCAACCTACTGGTGCTACTCGAGACTTGTCACCCCCTTAGTTTTCCCAGGTGACCTCCGTCACGGCAGGAGTAGCTGTAAGCCTGGCAGCTGGGGAGAAGTGAGGCAGCCCTTGGGGTTAATTAGGAAATAATCGATGTTCGAAGCTCACTTGGGGAATAGTTCTGAGGCTCAGAGACTCTGCAGACGTCAGGAGGCAGCACCGCATTAGCTGACATTGAGAATTTCCCTTTAAATGTTCAGAATTGTTCTTGAAAGCTGAGCCCGCACCAGACAATCTCCTCACAACCTGTGGTGGTTATGGTATGAAAAGCAGAGGCTACATCTATGAAGAGAGCCGGAAACATATTCATCACAGCACAAAAGCAGCTATGCCTGGAAAACACGCAACAATTAAGAGACAGATCTAGATGGTTTCTTTTTTTTTTGCATAAGTGCCTGCTATTACAGCAGTTATCAAATTCCCATCTTACAGCTCTGTGCGTCAGGGTGTCAGAAGGGCTCACACAGTATGGAAGAAACTGAAATGAAAAAACCGACCTGTACCCCCATGGTCTCCATGACCTTTTCACCCTGGTTTACAACTGCGGGTAAATAATCCCCTTCAAATCATGCAAAAAATAAGTCTCCAGTTCTTCCTGCAAATGCTGGATGGAGATATTTGCTTTTGGCTTTGCCTGATCCCTGGGACAAGAAGAGTTGCACCGACCTCCCTCCCAAGCAAATGGCTCGGTATCTCCCGGAGCCTGACCTAATCCCCCTTCCCATCCATGCCCCGCCAGAGGCAGCCGAGCTGGGATGAACGGATTTTGCTCTTTCACGTGCCCATGGTTTCCCCCTGAATCCTTTCCACACGCTGTGGAGCTGCTGGGGCACCGTGGGGGCCAGCACCTCCCTCCCTGGCCTCTGGGAGGATGGATCCAGGAGTCAGCTTTGGGGCTCAGCCCCAGGCTGCTGCCCCACCTGCACCGGCCCTTCCCCTCACCTCTTCATTTCCAGGTTCACCTGGGCCTGCAGAGAGGCAACCCCCCGAAATCTTGGCAAGGGAATGCAGGAGTCATGCTGATATCTTTATGTTTAATAACAGCTGTGCTGAAAGCTCAGTATTTATTACATTATACTGGAAGGTCGGAGCAGAGATGATGCTGGGAGAGGGACTTTTCAAGTGTTCATTGCTCCTAAAAGTGTGCGGTCAGAAATCCATTTCTGTTTGTTTCACGGTTTGAGAAAAAGTGCGCTTTTTCCTGGAAAGGAAAAGGCTGCATGTCCCATTTTCAACGTTTTCTATTTCGTCTTTTTTTTTTTTTTTTTTTTGTGGATGTAAAGATCTGAGCTTGACCATTGGAAACCAGAGTTGCTCATCTGTGCCTTGTATGCAGTAGTTTTCTTTACAAACACCAGAAGATATTACCGCATGGTCAGACACATGATAGGACATGCAGACAGTATTTTCTGTCAAGATTGCTGTGCAGAGGTGAGTTGTGTCATGGGACGCCCTCATTCAGAGCAGAACTTGCTGAGACTCCAAGTTCCCCCCACAGCATCCCAAACCCGCAGGGACAGAGAGACATCCCTCTCCATAAGCATGGAGACAAAGCCTGACAAATCCCTCCGTGTGGACATGATTATAGTTCTCAAAAAAGGAAAGAGAGAGAATATGGCTGCACAGTTTGCACAGGCAGCTGCAGCTCTCATTCCTGACTAACACCGATCTTATTGCATGTTATTTCTCTTAGATGGCATCCTGCCTTTGCATTTGCAGAGTGCCCAGCAATATGCTGTGTGGAAGGCAAAATACTGAATCCCTTTGAAGGCTGGAGATGCTGTGATGGGTCCCAGGGATTTGTGAGCATGGTGATGGGGAAGAGCTGAGTCAGGACTGTCTGGGCTGGCAACAGAAACAGCAGGACCCCACAGCCATGCTGTCCGGTTTGCAGCCGCAGATGTGCAGCTGCGACACCCCTGTTACACAGGCTGGTGTAACGGAGGGTTGGCTGCTGTCAGCGGGGAAGTGTTGCTTCCTCACCCCAAATACTGCGAGCAAACTGCAGTTTCCTCAGCCCTTTTTGCTGTTTAGAGCTAGCACTGCTCCCCAGTGACTTATTCTGATGGTATGAATAAATGCAGAGCGATACTTCGATGACACACTTCTTGGAAATAATAATTTTCATTGCCCATACTCACCAGATGTCAAGCCAGAAGAGACCATGAGGTAACGCAACCTGCCTTGCTGGTGCCACCCGCTGCTCTTGGCTCCTCCAACCCAGCCCTCCGATTGCCCATCGTTTGTCATCAAGGGCAACGCTGCAGCCTCAGCAACCATTGCTGGGGAAGGGCTGGGACTCTTAAAGATGCAATTAAGTAGCAGACACATTTAAATGTATCTAGATGGAGGAACAGAAAGGAGTTGATCCCCTCTGGTGAATGCCTTTTGTTTCCTGAGGCTTTTAGCTTTCTCTGCTTCCCCTCTCTCTCCAGCACTGCTCACTTGCAGCTGCTTCAACTGGGAGAGCTTGAAATGGGTGCAGCTGGTGAAAGCAGCAGTTAGAGAATTTGGGAAGCTTAACCTCCCCAGTCATTGTCATGCCACCGGTAGTTATAAAAGCTGTACTGGAAACAACAGTGTACAATTAGAGGAGGTGGATGTTTCCACATTCTGTGCCTGTGTATATGCCGGAGTGCAAAATCCTAGCTGCTTTTCACACTCCTTGTCAGTCTCTCAGCTGAAGGACGGTATAACAGGAGTCTCCAAGGAGAGCGAGCCAGCTCTGCGGGTGCATGTGCTCCGTAGTGAACACCCCTAGAAATCAGCTCACAGCTGGAACGAGCCCTGGCCCCAAACACCGTCTGTGCAACGGCACTGAAATGGATCTAAACGGGCAAGCGGCTGGGAGGGTTATTGGTAAGCGAGGAGCCCCGGCAGGGTTTGCTGCCCTGCCGGGCCAGGACGATGCTGGTGGCACCAGGTGAGGAGAGGAACAAGTGGAGGGGCTGGGCCTGGGAAGAGGCGCCCGGGGCAGGGGGGCCCAGCCTGGCCCAGAGGCACCAGGGTGACGCACAGCGTCAGCTCAGGTCCACCAGCTCTTTTGGCTGGTTTTTTGCATCGCGCAGGAAATACAAGGCCGACCGTTCTCGTCTGCTCCTTCTCTGCAGCCCCTTTGCTGCGAGAAGGGCATGCAGTAAACGCGAATGCCGAATGCACGGTACCACTGCGATCCCTGGCTGTCTGCAATCTGCCCGCCTGACGCGCACTGAGCCGGGACAAGAGTGAGAGAGCCAAAGCCGATGCAGCAGGGACGCTYACCCTGTGACGACAGCTTCTCACACAGTTTTGTATTCAGACCTTACCCATGAATCACCAGACAGATTCCCTTGTCTCAGCAAATACGGCGTTTCTTGAGAAAGCTGCCTACAGTCCTGGATGTTGTCACACAGGGAAAAGCTTGAAGATGGCAGAGGCTCAGGAGACCCACGGTGCATACGTGACTGGAACCTGCAAGTCTGGTTTCTGGAGACTGGACACACTGATCCTCCTGTTTGATCCCTGGGCTCCCTCCTGGGTGTGTGGCCATGTGCTTGGCTACCTGTGTGTGCCCAGCCAAGGCAGCCTGATGTGCAGTCGCCCCCAGAGTGAATCAGGAACCCATGGTGAACCACCAACCCTCCCATTTCATTAGCAACCATAGAACCATAGAATGGTTTCGGTTGGAAGGGACCTTCAAAGATCATCATGTCCAACCCCCCTGCCATGGGCAGGGACATCTTCCACTAGATCATGTTGCTCAAAGCCCCGTCCAACCTGACCATGAACACTTCCAGTGATGGGGCATCCACAATTTCTCTGGGCAACCTGTTCCAGTGTCCCACACTCTGACTCTGACTCGTGCCTCTGCACCTGGTTTTACTCCTGCGTGAGAAAAAACGCTTTTCTGAACAAGTTGCTCCTGCCAAGCTGCTCTCTGCTGAACACTGGTTACACTGGAGAGCATCTGCTTCAAGAGCAATTTAGGCTGAATTTTTCACTCGGGGTGAAACCAGCGGGAATTGCACAGACAGGGTGAAAAGCCTCCCGTGATGCGGTAAACAGCAACAGAAAGTGTGTGCGCGTGTCGGGTTGAGGGCAAGATGGTGTATCTGTGGTCTCTCCTGATAAACAGCAAAACCATCTGGAGCTCCTGCTAAGAAACAGGGAAACTCGGCCGCCTCTCCATGGGACATCTTGACAGGCCAAATCTCTTTAGTTACAAGCACTCTGAAGCAGAGTTTAAGGAACCACGTATTTATTGGGAGGAGATGCCATTTTAAATTAAGAACAGAAGCCAGTAGAGGGTATGTGCATCTAAATAACAGAACACTGCCCAGCCTGCTGGGTAGGTTTGTCACTGATGAGACCAAAATCCAACCCTGAGACATCTGAGGACTTCTCTTCCAGCCCAGGTTCATGGCTTCAGCCCAGGTCACCCCTCGGGACTGGAGGCAGCCCCCCAGCACATGCCCTCCTAGCCTCAGGCCAAGCCAAGTCCTTGCTCCGCATGGCCGGCTGTTGCGGGATCTTCCCAAGAGAAGTGTCAGAAACTCTGGGGATGGCCGGGGACAAAGCCTGATCCCTCAAGACAGGCTGCCTGCTGTGAAAGAAAAGCTCTTTTTCCCTCCTGGAGACTGCCTGGGAGCTGCCCCCTCCCCTGCTTCCCTGCCAGTTCCTGCTGGGAGGCAGCCGGGACCAGTGAGGGCACTGGGAGTCGCTGGCACGTGCAAATTAAACTCTCTCCGGGAGCAAGGCAGGGAGTAGAGAGCACCTCCATGCAGGGCTCCTGACAGCCCGAAGTGCACTTTCCTGCCCCAAACCACCTCTGCAAACAAACCTGATGGTTCCCTGCGGGGTGGCCACGCTGGCGGCTTAAAAGTCATCACCCTTGGGCTCCAGTGTGCGTGTAACCATTAGCCCAAGAGCCAGTAGAGTCCAGTTACCCTCCTGGCCCCAAGGCATTGCTTAAGGGTGTAAAGGAAGGCTGTGAGCAATCATATAAATACCCCAAAGCTCACATCCCCGTCCAAAGTCTGGTGATGCTGCAGCTCTCTCTCCCCTGTTGCCAAGGACTGATTTTAGCTAAAGGAAAGGAGAAATTGCCCTGTTTGCTTTGGCCGGTAATGCTGGTGCCTGTAAATGCTTTTCTTAAAAAAAGCCATCAAGCACGTGCTGAAACCCCACCGGCAGCCCGTTCCCCCTTGCTGCCTCATAGCACAGGCTCTTGCACGGTTTGCTCCCAAAATATTTTTTTTCAGGGTTAATTTCAGAGCAGAGGAAGGTACGCATGCTCCCCACAGACCATGCTGTTAATCAAACCTAATTTTTCTCTGGGTTTACACACGCATAATAAAGGCTGTACTCGAGCCAAACCTGGAACAGAAATGTTTTAAAAAATCTCCCCCTTGTTTGCTCAGTCCCGGAGCAGTATTGACTTAAGACCGGTGACCTGTTAGAAAAGTTTAAATTTCTTTCATAACCTGGAGAGCAAAGGGGGCCTCTCAGAGAAGCCCTTTCCTGGCAGCAGCAGGAGTTGTGCTGGGCGCGCAGCCCCGCTCCCCGGGCAGCCAGCTGTGCCCATTAATTCTGCTGGAAGACTGCACCGGAGAAACAGGCGAAACGGGAGGGCTCTGGAAAAGCACAAAGCAACGCAGCTGATAATTCCCCTTTTGCCTATGCCTGAGCGTGCCGGTTTAAACCAGATACAGCTTCAGAGAAGTGATTTTGGAAGGCACTTGCCCGGGCTGAGCCGGTGCCGGAGCCCTGCTGGGGTTGGGCTTGCTCCTGGGTCAGGGGGCTGCACCCCCGAAACGCAGCAGAGAGCTGGCAGGGGCGATTTCACCGTGGCCGGCATCTTTGGGAGCGTGTGAAAAAGCGGGCCAAGAGACACACTTCTATAAGCTGTGGGGGCTGAGGGAGGAAGGGTGTTTTCTGGCACCCCTTCCTCTCTCCAGCTGCGGCTCCCAGCGCAGCCGCAGCCGCGCTCCCACGCCCCTGCAGCGCCCACCCGCCTCCGAAACAGCCCTTTGGGCATCGAGGCGGCACGTGGATCAAACCYATTGCGCAGCAGCAGCTCTGCTGTCAGGCCGAGCTCTGCTCAGCAGGAAACTCCTCCTCGCCGCTGCAGGGAGAGGAGCTGGACAGCTCTGCCGTGCCAGCCCGGTGCCCAAGGGATAAGGAGCTGTCACACCGCTCTTGGACATATTGTTGGGGGTTGCTTGGCTGTTGCCCCAAGCCCCTCTTCCCTCCTAAGCCCACAAGTCCACTCCTTCATCCTCTCTAAGGACATTTCCCCACCTTATCCACCTGCCTACCCCAAACATTACATCCCTGCCTGTCACCGTACTGCACAACACCGAGCGTCCCCCTGCCCACACGTCCCGCAGCAGGACAGATGCCAGCCCTGCAGTCTCTCTGCAGGGACAGGGCTGCCACCGGGAATGGGTGCTGCCAGGCAGCGCTGGCTACCACCACCCCGTGTGGTTACTCCCACGCTCGGCTGCTGGCAGAAGTCAGGTTGGACAAAGCCAGGCTTTTTCTCAGATGGAAAGCGACTACAGGACCACCTTTGGCCCAGGGAAATTCTGCATCCAGGACTGATACAGGATTTCATTTGTTTCCAGACATAGAGGGAGCTGGGGAGAGGAGGATAAAAAAACTGGGAACAGAGGAGAAATGCCTCTTGATGAAGTTTGCTGTTGTTTTCTGAAAACACCTGAGCTGAAGCCTGAAAGCACGAGTGTGGCCATTTAACTCACTTGATGCCACCACAGCATAGAGAGTTGGGGATGCCTGCCGAGAGTGGTGGCTGAAACACTCCAAGCTCCCCAAATACTTTGCAAAATGTTATATCACCTCTGCCATCAAATCTCCGCCAAGCACTTGGAGACCCCTGGTCCGAGCCCGCTCTGTGCAGCCTGCTCTTGCACAGGGACTAGCTCTGGCCCAAGCGCTGCCTCTCCCGCGGCGACCCCAGCGCTGCCAGCTGCGTTTCAGAGCTGAGGCTTCTTCAAAGCGAACAAACCCACGATCTCCTCCAATCACCCCGTCCTTTGACTGCGTATGGGACTCTGCCACTGCTGGCTGCCGAGGGGATGATTTGGAGGCAGAAGCCAAAGGAAGAGCCTTCCGCTTCTGCTTGTGACAACCTCTGCATTGAACTCCAGCTGAGTTTTCAAGTGTCCTACAAAAGCACAAAATGTGTCTTAAAGGGACTTCAAAACAACATGCATGGAATAGGATCTCATAGGAGAGGTAAACGTGAAAGATTACACAGATATTTATCTATGTAATAGATATTTATCTGTGCAGCGAGAGAATGGCAGATGAAAAAAATATATTAAACGCTGCAAAATACTAGGTTATAAAACTTCCCCCTGCCAGGAAGTGACCTTAAATACTTGCTATTTTATTTGTTATCATAAATTTGCTTATGTATATTTGCTTCAGCCCACTCCATGCTGTGTCTTTGGCATGTCTTATTCTTGTGTCTGTCTTATTCTTCTGCCCTCCTGTGCCGCCTGTGACTCCACCCCGTCCTGTCCCTGCTTTCCGTGCCAAATGAGCAGGTTAAAGGGACAAAACAGCAGAACTGGTGTTTCCAATGGAAAAAATATGGTCCTGGAGCTAATTAAAAACAATATCTCCCTGTAATTATCTCAAGTTAATGTTGGTTTTGTAATGTTGTGCCTACAATAATCTGAGTTAAAGCTGTTACATCGTACTGTTATATGTATATGTTATATATATGTATTGTTATATGGAACGACATGCAAATCACTACAGGGCCATCAGCTTCTTATCGCTGCCATCTACATCTTACGAGATTTATTCAGAAAGTATGAATTGAGGCAAAATAGCTAGACACTACCAAAACCCCAGTTATTTTAGATCAATTATGATCAGAAATATACTTCCATGAAGTCGTATGCTGGGGCCATATACCCACCTGCATATGCATACATTCCCTGTTTATGCATTTGGTCAATTCAGTGGTTAAAATCACATTTTTCTCACCCCCGCCATAGCAAAATGTAAATAGGCAACTTGTTTTTGCTGCTCTGCTCCATACATCAGCGCCGAGCATCAGCCACAAAAGGGTCCAGGAGTTAGCGCTTAGCTGGCAATTTTGCTGATAATGCAGGAGGCAGAGCAGCCTGCTCATTTACAGCCACGTCAACTCTGCTGACAGAAGTAAAAATGGACTTTTGTCATTGTCAATAAACAAATTAGAAACTGCTCTGGAGATACACGAGCCCCGGTAGCCCCATTGCGTCAACAGGCAGAGAAGGGGAGGGCCAGGCCCTGCCAGCAGCCGGCCGCGGGACGTGAGGAAGGAGCTGCCTGCCCGTAACCCGGCTCCTCTCTGGTGCTGGCCTCGTTTGAAGGCAGCTCACGGACCCTGACCCCGCTCTCCGGGCAGGGGGGCTCAGGCTCACTTGTCCGGCTGACACTGGTCGTTGCAGCTCCGCCAGGCTGTAACATACATCCTACAGCTGGAGGGAGTTTTTCCATCAAAACAACAGGTTTTCATCAGAAAAATGGCAGTGGATCAAAATCAGCACACTTTGAACCAGCAGAGCAGCTTTTAACGAACTTCTGAGAAAAAAGAAACAGATTTTTTCAGGACCTGCCCCATTCCTGGCTGGTTTCTTAGGCTGCACAGTCTCCCAGGACTCCTGCATCTGTGGCTCCAGGGGGCCCCTAATATTTCAGACTTTTTATTTTTCAGGGCTGGGAAGCCTGGAAACGCCTAGCAGGAACAGGGCTTAGCTCCCTGCAGCACAGGACGGAGCCTGGCATTCTGGAGGATACCAGGATACCATCTCACACCAAGGACATTAGGGTTCCCATGCCCATGCTCAGGGAACAAGGAGCCTGGACACATTGAAGAGGACTTGGATAACACAAAAGGAAATTCCTGGAAAAAAAGGAGATTTACAGGAACACCAAGCCCTAAGCAACAAACCTAAACCCCAGGATTTCCATTCAGGTCTCATAAATGTCTACATGTTTATCCAAACTTCATTTTGAAATTGGACATATGCTTTGTGTTCTGTGAGGAATAAACCCACCACTCGTCCTCCCACCACTGCGAAAGCAGAGTGCTCAGGGTCTGTAACTCTCCATCCCTTCCTCTCACTTGTTGCAGGAACTGCAGGTTTTCCTGCGGATTTCTTATGGGAAAATATATTTCCCTCAGTGCTGGCTTCACTGTACTGAGAGCACACAATTCATCCTTTTATCCAGGTGCTTCTCTCTCCTGTGCTTGGTGTTTATAAGAGCTATTTGCCAATGATTTCCAAGGTGTCGTAATAACAGGTGTTGTTTCTCTTATGTATGCCAGAGTGAAATTGCCTGTATGAGATCCAGAGATAGGGCGGAATAAGAGATGTACTGCTTCGGCTGCGGCTACGATAGTCTCTTCTTCTGGGTAGAACTTTCCTTCCACCACCCAGGGCAAGACTAGATGTCCAATTGGGCAGGTCTTTTAAAACTGCTGGAGGGAGCAAAGGCTACTCTGCACAGTCCAAGGACTTTTTGTACAAGCTGAGAAACCCACAGCCCTCATTTCCTTACCCACACCGAGCTGTTCAGGTGCCTTACCAGCACTGAGCACCTGCAGCTCAGAGAAACCCCGTCTGCAGGACTCACACTAAACGTGACATTCCAGGGCATTTTGCAGAACTGAGGATACCTAGCTCTGACAGACACACTTCCCAGCCCCCAAAGGGACATACTTATAACCTCCCTCTAAAGTGCTTCCGTTGCTGGTTGATTACCTGTGGTTAAGAGTCCGCTTAGTTATAAGCAGCGGCTTGAATTCCTCATTAACAACCATATCAGACACCCACGTGTTCCTCCAAAGGTCTGGTTTAGCATCGTCTGATGCAGGTGTGAGCAATGGCGCACCAGCTGCAAAGGGTGGCGAACCCGAGCTGAGAGCAGAGAAGGTGCCACATAGCCCCGGCAGGATCTGAGGAAAGGCACTAAATACATCTCATTTCTTTTGCTTGCAGAAAGTAAAAGGAGTAAGTGATATGGGGAACAACAGACAATAGAACATGAGGAAAGATGAGGGGCTTGAGGGGAAGAAAAGGCTTCTCCTTGTCACCACTGAGGCTTGGTGACTACAGCAGGGGTTATGTCTTCTGATGTCAAATATATCCTGGCTTGATGTATCACCCTATTTTCCTTACCATTACTAGATTACCAGACATTGTTGCTTCAGTGCATTAAAAGCATCTGCCAACAAGGTTGTAGTATTGTGCCTCCAGCAGAGACAGTCAGAAATGCTCATTGTGTTCAGTGTGGTGCCTTTTTTTAGTCCATCAGAACTTTACGCAGCTCAGATGACCCTGCTGCCCCCTGTAACCAGGCAGCCACCCCCTCAGAAACAGAATGGGCATGAAAAATAACATGTTTAGAAGAGGTTAGGATTCAATAAATGGAGAGACTAACACTTTGATTTGGGGAATGGTCCATCCTTTTCCCACCCTGATGGACATGGACTTACTGAACTCGGAGACACACGACTGATCAGTCCTTCACCTCTTTCTCTTTGGTCATCTGCTTTTGCTGTGTTTGCTGCTGGCAGAGCAAGTTCTGCGCTTAGCCGCTCACATCCAAATGTCACGAGAGCTGATCAGCGTCGTGCACAGACACGCGAGCACAGAACGTGCCCCACCTTACCAGATGACCTCCAGCTCCAGCGCTATTTCACTCTTAGCCTCCTCAGATTTTCACTACGAGAAAGTTTGGGCACTCCTTCTACTGCTTTGGTTTTAATTAAAAACATGGTTTTAATTCCACTCATTATTTTGAAGAACTTGGATAGTTTTAACTGAGCTAAACACGCATTTATTCCTTTAATTTTTTTTTTATCATATGACTTTTCATCTTCCAGTTACTCCATCAAGGCTTGAAAAATTACAGATTTCCTACGGTCCATGTCTAAGATGAGGGTTCAATGCTAGTTTGCTGCAGGGGGTTAAATATAAAGCAAAGATGAAAGAGTAAATGCAGCCTTCTGTGTTCAATACAGAAGCCGACCGTACTGTTTCAAGGCACGTTTCAGACAGAGCCGAGCAAACTGATTTGGAAAGGAAAACTCAGCTGTAGGCTGAGAGAATTCAGTGCTAACTGCAGCAATGGTATCCCTCTCTGTCTCTTAACTAAACTTTATCAGAAAAACAGAAACATCCTTAATATTCTTAGCACAAACCAGGCATGGATCCAAAAATATTTTACCTCTGAGTAACTGGGGAAATGAGTTTTCTACCATGCGTTCTACTCCAGTGACTCACCAAGCGGCTCAGCCCCCCGCGTAAGGCATCCTTGCACGGCAATCTGTCAGCAGCAATGCTCCGGCAAGCATGTGCCATCGCAGTTCACGGGCTGCAAGTAAACTGAAGATTCATTTCAATATGGGTACAAAATGCACATTTCATTATGTCCACTATGCAGATGTGACATGCATATAATCCCCAAGAGCTCGATTTTAATATTAAAGCTTGGAAAATGCTGGTTTTCCTTAATGTTCTACCAGTGTTGCATTGAATATCGTGTTCAAAACAAAGCCCTGTTCATGTCACGGTTTGTCCCAAATGGCCAGTGGATCCCTTCTGTAAGGTACAGACATGCCTTATTCCTGTCTGGGGAAAAAAATCCCGGGAAAATGTTCACAGGATGAACATTGGCCTGTCCCCTCTTGCCCTCCCACCCACTATCTCAGGAGAATAAAGCGTATTTATTCTCACTACTGTATTAAGGATAAATAAAGCGCATTATTTATACACACATGCCTTATTCCTGTCTGGGAAAATAAATCCCAGGAAAATGTTCACAGGATGAATATGGCCCTGTCCCCTCTTGCCCTTCCACCCCCTATCTCAGGAGAATAAAGCATATTTATTCTCACTACTGTATTAAGGAAGAGATGCTGATTCTTTAACAAATCGCAACACACACCTTTAAGCTCAAAAGGCACAGCTTGATGATAGAGCGGAGCCAAGAGGAGAGGCAGACCTGCTTCCCTCGCTCCCCCTTGCTTCTCCCCGGGAGTCAATGGCTCCCCTTGCCCCAGCCCAGCAGCCCTCTGCTCCTCTCCGGGCAGGRTGCAACTCGCTGAACCAGCAGTATCTAACACAATGAGAACAAGCGGAATAGTTTATCCCCAGCTCTAGGAGTTGCGTTGTCCCGGCAAAGGCTCCGCAGAGCGTGACGGCCAGCCCAGGGAAGGGGTCTGGGCTGTGGGTGAGAAATGCGGGCGGCAGGAGGGAGGAGCGCRGTGAGGATGTGTTACTGCAGCTGTATTGCAGGGGCACTGCCCCGTTCCCCGCTCAGCCCCGTGAGCGGCAGCAGCCCCCAGCAGGGATTGCTCCCAGCGGCAAGCACGGGGCAGACCCAGATGTGCCTCGGAGGCCTCACCTGCAGGGCGGTACGACCTGGCGGCTCCCAGTCTGCTTTGTAATGACCCAGGAGCCAGAAAAAAACTCCTGAATCATTAACAATTATTCATGTGTCATTTTCGATGTGTTAGCAAACAGCTCATGGAGACAAGTTGTTCTGACAGTAAGACAGACATCTTGTCGTCCCTCATCTAGAGGAGAAGGCGCTGGCTTTTCAGTAGATATTCCAGGAAGTCCCTGACGATTCCTGCTTACCAGCCACCATCTTAAGACCTGATCCAAACCACACAGAAATCAATGTTGAGACCTGCTGACTCCAGTCACGCTGGGACCTTTTTTTTGGTCCAAACAAATGCCAGTGTAATGCAGGTCTGTACATGCAATACATCCTTTATAAAAGGAAGTCGTGGGCGTACCTGTTTACTTTATGGCGTATATTTTTGCAATGAATTAAAATGCCAAACTAAACTTCAAGGACTAAGCTGAAGTTATGCACAGAAGATATGCAGACTGGATGCAGGAAGTACCATGTCAGTCACCGGTTTCGGTGAAAACAAGAGAATGGAAAATGTCCTTCCTCCCACATTTGCTCAAGCATTTTTAAATGAATGAGCAAGATCTTTCACATCATGGTTAACTACAGAGATGGAAACGTGTCTTTCATTGTATCAGAGCACGATAAGCGAGATAAGAAACTAGAATTACAATACAAGAGAGCTAATTTCTGAATTCATCTGTAACTATGACAACCTTCATTCACAGTATTTAACTGAGAGTATAGAAAAATAGCACACTCGGGAAGCCTGAATAAATTATCTACATCATTGGCTTACAAATGTTTCAAAGACATGAACTTTTACAAAAATTAAACTTTCTAAGAAGTTCGTATTTGCAGAAATCATTTGACGTTACCTCTGCATGCCCTGTTCATGTTGACTATAGGGACACGTCTTTCTCGAGTAGCCAGGCATTCAGGGAGATACATTTCAAGATGACAGACAAAGGAAAAAAAAAGGTGAAATCCAAAATTAAGTATTAACATAAATTCTAATACAATGATGTCCTGTAATTGTGTAGATAGCATTAAAACTGGCACTATCAGCAACAGCATTTTAGTTTTCCTTGATTGTACAAAAGCAATATTCCAAATTGCTTTGGAATATTGCTTTTGAATTTAGGGGCCAAATTCTTCTCTCACTTAAATGTATGTTTTTCTCTCCCACCTTCGCTGGCGTCAGCAGCCTTGGCTTGCTGCGCTGTCACAGTCCCCAGTGCTCCCCAAACGTGAGCTTGAATAAGGGAGTAGTGTGGCATTAACAGAAAAGAAAACAAAACAGAAGTAATGGATCAATATAGTGACATTTCCTCTCTGCATCCAGCTCCTCTGATGTTCTGGGCTGCCAGGAAGGTGCTTCACTCGCCGACTGCTCCCTGGCACGTGGCGCAGACCTGTCATTCAGCTGTGCTTCAAACAGCATTTTTCTCTATTTTTTTCTGGTGCAGAAAGCGGATGTAGCCGACAGAGGATAAAGCAAAAGGAAGAAAAATAATAATTTTCAAACACCAAAAACAAACCCTTCCTCTTTATATATTTGATGTAGCTGCCTGGTCAGAGGCAGCTAGTGAATGAGCTTTCACTTGCCATTTATTGGTGACCAAAAGAAGTGGAAGAATGCTCCAGATCCTGTATTTACTTCGACATTCATTGTACCAATGCACCATATGGAAGCAACTGCACCATAGCTGTACTTGACAAACCCTTAACCTAATCCTTAGACACACAAGTTTTGTTAGTGGCACTTGGACACAAGAAAGAAGGAATTTCTAGTTCACAGGGATGGGCAGATTTCTGGCAGGACTCTTATCACTGAAGCTCTAACAGGGTCAGGGACATGTGGCTTCCCAACACCACACTACACCTGATGATTTGGCCTTGGAAGCAAGGCCAAACAGGCTTGGCCATGGTCACAAAACACAAGGTAGAGGTGGCAAGGCGCCTGGCAGAATTACGATTGTTGCAGGCATGCTAAAATCCTGAAAACATGAGGGTCTGGCACTGTGAGTGCTGTAAAGCTGGCCTTAAAGAATGACCCTGGAAAATGGTACAGCATGGGGAGAGATTCAGTCACGCTACAGTCACTTTTCCCTTAGTCCAATTTTCCTTGTTTCATACACAAAATCGCTATTCACAAGAGGGTTGGCATGCTTGGTTACAAGCATGCAGGGAGGCATTTGAGACCCAGAGGTTTGTCTGTTCTCATAGGTCATCCTTAAGTATTTGAAACTAGCTGCCTCTTTTTTTTTTTTTTTTTGAGGAAGACCTGGCAGCAAAACAACATTTTTAAGATTTTCTTTCCTGACATGACTGGAATGTTTGGGTGTGAGCCTTGCTGCAGCAAGCGTTACAGCCTAAATGCTGTGCAGCAAGTCCCATGTCTTTGAGCACAAGCTGGACACGGGGAGTGCACCACTTCTGCACATGGGAGTCCTAATATATCGCCGTCTGGAAGCAGTTCAGAGCCGTCGACGACACAGATTTGCTAATCAAAACTCCACACGGCTGAAGGACACAACACGCTGACCTTTACTACAGCCTTGGGAATGTTGCAGCAGCCTGAAATGACTTTCTAGAGCTGCTCCCACTGCTTGAGTCAGAGAAGACTCTTCGCCAGCACTGGTGGGGATACTGTGCCTCTGAACAAAGCACCCTTTTTATATGTACTTTTCAGAGAGAGAGGAGGAATTATCTCTGCTTCAACAGGGTTTTCAGATACCCTTTCCAGATTACCACAGTGGTTTCGTTCAGTTATGCAGGCTTTAAATTAAAAGTTAATGAAAACTAACACACTTCTCGTTTCTCCTGAGACACATTTGGTCTCTTATTTAAATGGCTGAGAAAGGTAAGTCAGAAGAAAACTCCTCCTTGTTCAGCAAAGGGTGCAGGGACTCTGAGAACTGCCTGGCAGCACATTCCTCCATCAACACCATTGCTGTCATTTTGCATCAGTCGTGCTCATTTTCCAAGTGCGTATTATAACAACCTCCCACACGGCAGCGCGTGTGCAAGTAAAGTATCATTAGCTCTGATGGGCACCCTTTGTCTTCCCAGGAAATGACTAAACGGTATCCTCAAAAAGCGGACAATTGGAGAGCAGTAGAAATTACAGACTCATGTTTGGCACAGAGTGTCGTATTCACAGCTGTACTGACTGCCTGCCAGGAGCCGTCTGCCTACAGAACATGCCGTCTTCCACTTGCTTGACCTGAGATAGTTCAAGAGGATAAGAAAGTGTTAGAGAAGCGAACAGCCTTTCTTTCTGCAGACTTCTCTTGCTTGGTTTTATAGCTCTCCTCTGGAGGAAAGCGAGCTTGTTGCCAGTTTCCAGGTGATGGCAGATTCAAGCAGTGGTTTCCAGATTAACCTAAGGCACTGCTTTTTGACTCTGGATAAGGCATCCCTTCATTATTAACATGCAAGAAACACACTAACCCTTTGAATTTTACATATTTTACCCACTGATACATGCAAATACAAACCAGAAAGACTTGAATCTAGAAAAATCACTGGGATTTTTTTTTGCTAACATCTTTAAACTCTTACAGTTTCATAGCCCCTGCTCTCCCTTTTACCAGCTCTCCTTTTATAGCCATTCCTGTTTGATCCTAGCAATCACCTGGTGTCATGATGCTGGTACTAGGTATACTGCAATAGACTCAAGTGTTATTCTTTATACAATTCCTTTATTTAAAAAGACATGTACAAAGTTCTTGTTTTTCTGAACACAGCAAAAAGCAGGCAGGCTAACCGCAGGAGCCCACCTGTGCTCACATTCGAGCCTTTTCTGGGAAGACCTTTGCCTTTCAGTGTCACGTCCCTGAACTCATTTTACTGTGCCCTTTGCATTTCTATCCTGTATTTTTTATGGGGTCTTTTCCTCTCTTACACGCACATGTGTGACTTCACAACTCATGGCTTAACCACTTTCTGTCTGTATCATTTACCAGTACACTGTATTACCAGACTGTAGGGGACATGCTATGACTTAATTTTGTGATAGTGGTGCAAYATTTTGGGAGGTGGATTGTACTGTTTTGGTTTTCAGTAATCATTTAACTGCTTCCTCATGCCAAACCAATTTAATGTATTTTTYTCATCCCATAACTTTCTCCTACTATTTTCAGTAAGAGTTGATGTGATCACAGGCTGATTACATTTTGCTGCATGAAAATGGAAGTAAATTACAAATGCACGTGAGATTTTGCAAATGGCCAAAATGACGTTGGGATAGCTGCATAGGGTGATAGACAGAACAAAACTCACTGCCAGGGTGTGACTCTGTATTCCCTCCTGCTCCCCCAGCCCCACTGCAATGCCCTTCCCTTCTGCCAGAGACTGCTGCCTGCCCTGCTCTGCCTGCTGAGCCGTCTGTGGAGCCGTGCCCTGAACTGCTCTGTGAAATGATCCACATTTAAAAAGTGCTTTTTTARGAGTAGTTCAGAGCACTTCCACTTTAAAGTATGGCTGGACACACTCTTGCATGGGTGGTGACTTGGAGGGCCTGGGAGGGGACATGAAGGAGGAAGCAAGAAAGAGCTTCCTATGACTGAGGGTACAGCTGGATGGCTTAAACCAGACATGCGACAGCGTTAATAGAAATATACGGACCTGCCCTAGGGACCTCCATAGTGATCTGTTTTTGTGTCTTTTACCTGAATGGCATTGGTATGACTAAGACAGATTACACAAGAGCGTGGTGACACATCGCAACCCAGTTGTCCACTGGGTGGAACAAAGCACTCAAGTATGCACTTCGACCGTGGATCTGATGGTTTCCATTGAGAAAAACAGTAAGGGAGATTAATTGCTGTGAGCACTGAAAATGAATGAGTATGAAGACTGTGCCTACGATGGCAATATTTGTGAATGCATTTGTTTTCTGAGGATTGAAWGTAAATGTTTTATTCATTGTCTCATGTGTGAATGCATGATTATATCAGCAACACATATAAAAGAAACATGAATACTGTGTGCTACTGCAGTTTGCTAAGGAAACAGAAACACTGACTTGGAGTCAACCAGTCCTTGATAACCAAAGCTGTAATTTAAAACGTAAATGCCTTTCCGAGCTCATCTATTCTAAGCTGGGTAGAGCCCAGCATGTTTCAGTTTTTAAATAACTCATTCCCATGACCTTTGCAACTCACTACCTTACACAACAGTGCAAAAAAGAGCTTCATACACATGACTCAGGCTGCCTTAGGGTTGCTGAAATTTAAGAAGGCAGCCTACATAACATGATCACAGGCAAAAGGAAAATAAAAGACATTATATAACATCCAGCCAAACTGAACAAACCTCTGCAGTTATACAAAGCTGTGGGCTGCCGAGATGCATTCGAAGTTCAAAGAAGTTTTAAAGAAACAGACTGATGTGGCTGGTGTTTAGCCCTAGTGTTTAGTATCAACGCTGGTAGAAGAAATCATCCTTCCTCTCAAAACACTACTCTAAAACACTTAGCTTGTAATCTGGATGTATCCAGGACATTTGAAACACACTGAGTTAACATGACCCTGGGGAAAGAGTAAAGTGCCTGGTCTGCTAACCTGCAAGCCCAAAATCATCCACAGGAAACATACACCGTGAGCTCCTGACAAGCAGAGCAGCAGTCACCTTACACTTATTGAATGTCTTCCTGATGCTCCCAGATCTTTCTGGAGGTTCCTCAGAGGCACAGCCCATCTGTGGGGAAACCTGTGACCTTGCACCACCTCCCCAGCCTGTGCCACCGAGGCATCATTGATCTGTGCAACTGAATATGCAGGTTATTCGGACTTGCAAGCTAGATCCAGCCCAGGGCTGGAATCCAGAGCCAAGGAAGGCACCCAGGTGCCAATCCAGGGCAAAACTAGAGTTGGGATCCCTAAATGACCTTCTTAAAAACTCCCCAGGACAAGAAGGGCACCCCTAAAGCAGGCCTGCTGGAAATGGTCACAGTCAAGCCTTCTCTTTTGATTAAAAGCCTGGAACAGGAGCACAGCTTTGTACTGCTGAGATTGACAGGATCTCTCAGAGGGAGGTGTCCACCCCCAGTTCCTTAACACCATAAACAAAGCTCCAACTTCTCTTGTAAGACATAGCGTTGCTCCTTCTGCTGGTTCCTATCTTACCATGTAATAGCCTAGTGGCTAAAGCTTAGTCCCTGTAACTGGAAAACACTGGTATAATTTTCACCTTCAGTCCACACTGCCTGTTTTTCCAGGCGAGTACTGTTACTGTCTGGCTGTAGGTCAGCTGAGGCGACGGCAATCCTTCACCCTGCAGTGAAGACTGGTGCCCGACTCACACGGGAACCCACCACTCCTTGGCTCAGAGGCAGCAGCTGGGACTCTGTAACCTTCTGCTTAGGGTACCTACCTGGAAGAACAGAATACTGGATCTAGACCTAAGACTTCAGATCTTTTAAAATTATTATATTAGTTATATATTAGTTAGACTACATTCTCAGTTATTTGTCTGTGGCTAGACCCAAGCTAACTCCTTTCCAAGCCACCAGGAAAGTATTTTCCTTGTTTTGAGAAGCACACTGTCTAGGGACAGGCAGACAAACCAGACTGAAGGTAAGAGGACAGAACAAATAGATTTTTGGTTTGTTGTTTAAAAATATAAACTAAACATACAGTATAAAGCAAACAGTAAATATTTATGTCAGAAGGTTCACTTGAAATAATAACTCTATTTATTAACCAAGGAAAACAGTAACCTAACTCACCTTTCTTCTACAGAAAAAAATAACAAATGCTTATGTTTCTCCATCAAATACAAATTTCAAACCCTAAAGGATACAGCTGGGTCTTATTTTCCCAGCATTTAGGCAAGGGTAAACTGCAGGAAAGTAAATAGGAGTGAGAAGGAGGTCACTTTTGCCTGCTATTCTTTCTAAACTTCCTTGTTACAAGTGGAAATGGGACCTGATCTAACCCCGGGCCTCGAGACATCTAAGAGACCAAGAGACTTCTAATTTTATCTTCCATAACTACTTTCCACTTCAAAGTACACCCTTATGCTAAGAAGATAACACCAGTACTTCTAGTCATTGGCACTGGTTGCTCTTCCTTATTGCTGGAGAAATTATTACTCTTTAACATTCACATTTGCCTAGCAAGATCTCAACTCAAATCAGCCAGCTGTTTCTACAGACCATCCGTTGGCTTTCCATCTCTTGACTCCAGTGATCTCAAGTAAAGACGAAAGGCCGTATCCAATTACCAATCACTGAACAATCTTTAATTTCAGAAGTATCATATCTGATAAAATGAACCCAGGATATCATTSTTGCAGCAGTATTAGGTAAATAATACTTTGGCTGTTGCGAAGCGTAAGCTATTCTCTTTCTGGAAAAATGCAGGCAGATTCCTCTCCCCTCCAAACTTTAACCTCCACTACTTCCCCTAGAGCCTACTGAATCTTTTGCACGGCAGCCACCATAACTGCAAATGTAGTTACTCTTTAAAATGACTGTAACAAACAAATTTGAAAAATGTACACGATGAACTACAGCTGGAAAAGGGATCAGCCCCTTCAGAGCCAAGATAATTGTTGGAGCCAACCTCCTGATATCCTGAAACTGCTTCCGCATAGCACAGACACTGATAATGTCATAAGTATCATTCTTGAAGCTTGCCAAATGCCTTTTTCCAATAAAATTTTACTACAGAATTTCCTTTACTTCAAGTTGTCAGAATGTTGTATTCCTCAAACTGGATACCAAACCCTGAAAGACCAACCCAGGTGAAGGGCGCAAACTAGTGCACAACTCCTACCAAATGCAAAAAACGCATTTAGTTCTCTGCTAATGAGATTTGAGGAATATAATAGGATGGTGCAAAGAAGTCCTGAGGGGCAAGAGGCAACAGATACAAAATGAGCAAGGAAAATTCTGATTAACTATAAGGAAAAAATCTTCACAATGAAAGTGGTGAAGCACTGGAACTGGGGCCCAGGCAGGCTGGGGCGCCTCAGTCCTCAGAGACGTCCAGAACGGGTCTGGCCAAGTCCCTGAACAACCTGACCTAGCTTTGAAGTTGGCCCTGCTCTGAGCAGGGAGTTGGGCTACATGACCTCCAGAGGTCCCATCCAACCTCAATGACTCCACGATTCTAGGAAGCTGGATCCCAACTGCTGAATGAAGCCAGACCCAGTGCTTCATTTCAGAAAGGAACCGAGAGTGAAGATACAAAGGGTCTCCCGGGGGGGTACAAAATAAATCAAACTATCCCTGGGTCCCACAGTAACAGCAAAATACCCACTGAAAGCAATTGTCTCTGCAATTCCCCATTGGTCTCCCCTTTAAAAAGGGCGGGGGAGAGACGAGTCGTGTGGCTCAGTGCTGCTGGTTTACTCTCTGGCTGATACTCTTAAGAGATGTTTTTAAAAAATCACCTTTTGCAAGGCTCATTGTTAAACTTCCGAAACACTCACCATACCCAGGAACCCAGCCGTGTTAAAGGAGGACGGATACACCACCCACAGCAAACGCTCCCTGAGAGGGCAGCAGAATACATGAATGTACAACCAAAACCTTCCTTTGAAGCAGACTGAAGATCACGGGCCATGGCTGTTTGCAGGTACTCCGTCTGCTCTGAGCTCTACTGACACATTTATTTTTGCCATGTAATGCTTCTGATTTCTGCTAAAATTACTGCTCTGTGGAACACATTGCTGTCTTTACTTCTGTAATGCTTTCAGGAAAGGAAAGAAGGTAGTTTAGTCTTGTCCTATTCTTCCTGTTTATTCAGTACATGGCATGTTTTTCTCCCTTATTTTCCCCTTTGTTAGGCTTTTCTTTCTGCTTTCAAAACTTGTACGAGACACWCTTTTTTTTCTTCCCCGCTCCAGGTTGGTATGGCAGCATGCCACGTGGAAGTGTTTGATCTGTGCACACAATTTTGAGACAGGCCTTATGAGTGACTGCTCTTTTCAGCAGGCACAGGAGCAAAATGCCATTTCTGAAACACTGTGTGCAAAGATACCGTAAAAATATTAAGCAATCAGGGGACAGAAAGTCACYTGAAGTATTACCCTGTGCTCCTGAACTGGCTTTCAGTAAAACTGAACCAATACAATATTTATACATTAGGCACAAGAACTTACTTAAACTAGGTTATTCCAAATGCCTGATTTAAAATTAAAATGGATTTTGATAATCTGTAATGGTGTTTCTCTGGAAATGTGTGTAGAAAGCTTTAGGATAACTACTGCAGCACTTTAGCTGCAGTGATAATGCATAGCTGCCTATCGATTCTGCAATGCAGAATTACCCACTGTCGGCAACAGGCACAGTAGACAAGAATCGATGTCCTTTGTTACACTCAGATAATAATCCTTCCATCCAGGGGAACAGTAAGACTTCATATACCTTGAAGCAGTTTACAATTGCTTTTCCATCCATCCTTGATGTAAAATGTTAAACATGGAACAACATGTTTTTATTCATTAAAATAATTGTTACTCTTTAAAATCAGCAAAAATGGACTGTTGCTKAAAGTGCACAAAAAGGTCCTGGCAGCAGCAAGATGAAGAAAARGAAAACCTAACTTTCCAATCATATTGCAACATCCAACTTCTGGCACACCAGCAAACTCGCATCAGCTTGAGGACCAAAATGTCAGCCAAGCTTTAATATTTCATCTTTCATTTGCGAGATTTATATGCAGCTTCTAGGGCCAAATTCTCTTCTCACTCARTATTTCAAAATTTAAATTCTGTCTTTTGTTCAAAGAAGTATGTGGTATCAACAGGAYACTGTGAGACAGGGAGCCACAGCTTCCAATACCAGCTCTAAAAGTAGCTCCTCTCCTGGCCTTAAATCAGGAAGAAAAAGGGATGAATAAAATAAATAAACAGGGAGCTGTAACACTAACCTTTCAATTTCACAGCATGTTATAGGGAATTGAACTAACCGTCACAAGATGTTCTGAAGACCGAAAGTGCTAAATGCTAATTATTTTGTGGATTGTTTTTTCTCAGTAGGCAACTCTAGACAGCAACATTCTCTTCAGAAGTCAGACATGAATCCACTCTACAAACCCTGTACTTCCAATCAGAAATAGGAGGTGAACAGTGGAAACTTCATCCCAAACCATTTCTGTGTATCTACCCATACAACTATCACTCAAATACACCCAGGCACAGGTCTGTCTTCCCACAGCCTTTTACGTTCTGATGGGGTAAGAGGATGCCTTAATTGTGCCATCTTACGTAGCCTTTAAGAATATTTTTAAACTTGGGTGCTTTGCAGTCACTCTTGCTGCAAGTAGAAAATTATGTAAATGGTTGTTGTTACAGCACACTCTACCAATCTATTTCTAACCACGTGCTASCATTAAAAAGGAATGTAAATTATTCATCTTCCATGCTGTCTAATGAAGTCTTTAATGTACAATGGTATCTGTCAGATGCTTTTTTTTATTTTATTCTAAAATAAGCCTCAAAGAGAAGATGATGGTGTACCGTTCTGGATAAACAAATAAATGTCACAAAAGCCACCCAGAATATCAGTAAATGAACATTTTAATACTTTGTGCTTTCAACTACTACCGTGGAAGACTTGCATTTTTAAGGATGGCATCATTTTATCTTTCTAGATGGTTTTCACAGGACCCTCTAGCTGGAGGGTCACAGGGCAGTACTTTTATACCCCAAGTGGACCTCTTGAGTCTTCTGGGCACTAAGTGCAGATTTTCCTTTGTTTCCTCTACTGGTTTCAGTATACAGCTGTAAACACAATAAAGATGATACAGATGCAAGTATAGTCAAAGTCTATGTTTTGTAACAGCTGCTAAAGGAATGTTAATTGCAACACTCCACAGGCTAGCCAAACATCCGCTGCCAGCAACACACAGCAAAGTGGGCATCCCAGCCACCCTGAAAATAGAAAGGCATGAGAGCATGTGCATCTACAGAGAGAGAGATCATCAAGGAAATCAAAATGTTGTCGAATTTATACACTTTCCGTATTCAAAAATTTACATGAAGAACAAGGCTGGATCAAAGTATCTCAAAAGCATATGCAAAATTGAACATTGCCCTAGAGATGTGGAACCGGGACAGGATCGTATCTAACAGAGGGGAGAGAAAGGAAGGAGGGTAGGTTGCCGCTCCTGCTGCAGTGTAGGAGCGACAGGTGCTGCTCTTCGGGGGAAGAAGGACTGTTCCTTCTTAGTAGCCATTGCCCTCAAAMCATTTCTTGCTAGCAGCAGCAAATGTGGCTTTCTCAGAAGCACGRGGCAGGGAGGTACCTGGTTGTTTGCATTCCATGGCAGCCTGCTTTGCCTGGAGTGATTCTGGTGAAGACAAAACACCAGGGAGCAAATGAAGAAAAAAAAMCACCAAATGTTGCTGCAGTAGTCTCTTGCAGAGTTGCAGAATTAACGTAGTTTGTGACTGTTAAAGGCACTTCATGAACATTCCAAGGGAAAAAACCACACATTTCCCACTCTTTAAAATTAATTCAGAGTATAAGTCAATATGCCCTACATAAGTTTGCAGCCGTTTTCCCATTTTCAGTCTCCTTAACAGGCATAAGTTAAATGACTCCGACTCCCGACCAAAGGAGAGTGGGGGGCAGGTTGCTGCGAGGGTGACTATGTAGCACGGCCACACTTGCAGGACAACGGGACGAGCCACCACGGTTTTCCCTTCCGTTCCTCGACTTCGTGCCAGGCGCCAGCAGGAAGCCGGGGACGGCGCTTGTCCGGTTTTTATCTGCAAATCATCAGTAATTACCTGTAACATCCGCGTAGCGCTCCGGGAGGAGCTGCCAGCCGCAGGCACGCCGGCCCTCACCTCTGCCTCAGTCCCCGGGGGGAGGAGGAGGAGGCGAGGGCAGGGTGGGCGGCCCAGCGCGGGGTGCTGCAAGGCAGCCCGCTCTCGCCGCGCCTCACTCGCCCACCCTCCCTCAGGAGTGCGGTGGGGCTCGCCCTCGCACCGGCGGTTCCCTCACGCGATGCGGCGACGGGAGGACCGAGGGGCGGCGGGTTCTCCCCTCGCTCACACCGCAGGGGGGGGAGGGGGAGGCCTCGCGCCGCCACGGCCTTCGCGCCTTCCCTCCCCTGCGCAATGCGCGCGCACGCAGCGCCCCCCCTCTTCGCCCCCCACCCCCCCCGCGCTCCCCCAGCCGCCGCCGAGCCTCCCTGTCACGTGCCCTCCTTGCCCTCCCCGGCAGCCAATGGGCGACGCGACGCGGGCCGCAGGGCCTTTATAAGGCGCCGCGCAGGGCRGCGACCGCGGGCGTGAGGCGGTTGCGGCGGTTGTGAGGGCTGCGGGCGCGTGTGGGCGTCTCGGGCCGCTCGGTCCTTCGAACCGTTTCCCCGCTCCGCCCGGGGGGCCGGGCTGAGCCGTCCGGGAAGGGGCCAGGTCTGTGCCCGCGCGGCCCGGGGGGGGGGTATCGTGCCGCGGGCGGCTGGGGAGGGGCGGCCATGTCGGGGCTGCGCGGCGCCTGAGGGGGTAGCGGTCTCTGCCGCGGCGACGCCCAGCGCTGGCTGGCGGGCGGGCCCTGCCCGTGGCGAGYGGGAGCGGCGCCTCGCCTCCGCCGGAAGGGAGAGCGGGACCCGGCTCGGTGCCTGGCGGGGTGGCGGGTGTGGGCCCCGGCTGCCGAGCTGTCCGCGGGCTGCCCCAGGCGCGCCGCTGCGGGGCTGGCTCGCTCCYATCGCCCGGCGGGCGGCGGCGGCGGCTCTGGGCGCCCGCAGAAGGGCTGCGTGCGTGTGTGCGTGTCTCCTTCTGTCTGTCGTACCCCCTCCGTGTCGGAGCTCTCYGTTTTCTCTAACAAACTCTCTGCCTTGCTTCTCCCCCGCCCCCCGGGCTTCTGCTTTGTGGATGTTGGCGGCTTCTTGTTGTGACAGGAGAATGTGTGTGTGTCCTGGGCCCAGGCGGATCGGTACGTATCTCGCACCGGTACTCGCTGGAGCGCCGGGCTCGGGGGTCGGATGGGACCYGGGGAAGGGGCTGCCAGGCTGGGCTGTGTCCGAGGGCTGAGAGCTGGCTGGAGGGAAGGATTAACGGTTCTGCTTGTGTTGAATGTTTCTTGTTCCTCCTCCCCCCCTCCCCATCCTCTCCAACAGGCTAATTCATTCAGGTCTGTCAAGTGTCTGAAAGGCACCTGGGGTAAGTGTTTTCACCTGAAGTCATAGGTATAGGTGTCTTTGCACAGTTAAGGTGGGTGTTTTGGAGGAACCTGTCTGTGCAGCATCAGTTGGCCTTAATGGTGCAGTTATAACAAGCCTGTATTAAAGGAAGGGGTAATATTTTTTCCATTTTAGTAGTGTAGTACTACAAAACCCATAAATTGACCGTCTGACTTATTATTGGCCATATTATATTTGTAGCCTGAAAAGTAGCATTTGTACCCTGTTCTGGGCTTGGAGAGGTATTTAATACTGGTTTGATTCTAATCTCTTGACAAATCTTGATTGGATTGTAAAATTTCTACTTAATCTCTTTTCCTTCTCTGCCATCCCTTGATCAACCATAATGAACTTGGGATCTTTAATTATTTAAGGGCTGGCTGGAGTGTCTGGTTGTATTTGGGGCATCCATGTTGTAGGGATAAATGGGAGAGACTTAGGATAATTTCACTTCAGGTTGGCGAACTTGGAATTTCTCTTTTACTTAATCAAATAGGATTTATTAAATCCCATATGTGAAACAGACTGATATCTTAAGCTGACATGGATCTACTGTAAATGATACAGGCTGTGAAAATTTGAGGCTAACTTCTTACTACTTCCTCTTGGGTTTCATGTAATATTTGATAAACTAGTTATTAAAAATCAGCAAAATATCATCTGRTGGCACTGCAGAGCCACTATAACAGCAGTACACTTGTATTTTTGCTTCATCATGAATCAACAGCAAAATTGTCAGACCAGTTGTGGCACCACGTATGGGTCAGCACTGAACACAAATGCTTAGCAGTCAGGAGAACTTGATTCAGTCGGAGTCTAGCAGGAGACCAGTGCTGAATCTGAGGTGCTGCTGTAGACCAGGCACATCTGTAGAACCTTGATGTTCCCTTTCTGTAAGCAAAATTTTTGCTTTTAAATGTTGTGTGAAGAAATATACATAACTGTTACCAAAATAGCTCCCTTATAATTAGAAGGCAGTGAATAGATTTTAAAGTCTATATTTGGAGTTACAGTTTACTTCTGTCATGTTGTATGCATGTGAAGCCTGGGCTGGAGAAATAGACCTTCTGGGAAGCAAACGGCTAACATAAATTTAGTATGCATCTGGAAATTCAAGCCAATACACTGCTGCTGAGTGTCTGTAGAGTTGGCTCTGGTCCACAGGGCTACAACCAGAGTTCCTTCTGGTAGCTGAACAACAGAAAACTGGCCAGTTCAGTCTTCATAGCTGTCAGTGGGAGACCTGGGAGAGGTCAACAGACAAGAATTTTTGTCTGTAAGTCAAAACTGACAGTCACTCATTYACGGGGAAGCTGGTGGAGTGGTAGAGACATGAATTCTACTTTGCTTTCAGCACTTTGTGTTTTGTAATAGAGAAACAGGCTCCACTCCAGGTTACTTAAGGAGAACAAGCAAGCTTGGCGGGAAGAATGTGACTTGCTTCCTTCTCTTGCAACACAGAGTGAGGTGAAGCTTCATATATTTCCAGACACATTTCAGCTGATCTAGGTGATCAGAATCCTGTGGCAGAGAATCTGTGGAAAGCTTACGGAACAGAGCGATCGTAGAACACAATTCCTTCTGTGTTGCATGATCCCTTAGACTGAATATTGGGCCTTACTGATACTTTCCAAGGGCTGTGTCTCATCTGAAATACTGGTATGCCTGCTTGGCTAAAAAAATAATCAATTTAGTAACTGAAGCACCTGGCACAACACAGCAGTACCTAGTTTTTCAGTAGAGCAATTAAATCTGAGATACAGTGGTGCTGACAGACTGGTGCTTATGACTGCAGTAAGCTTTGTATAAGATAATTTGTAGTAGTCTTTTCTAGGAAGAAGCTTTTGTGATGAAACTTGATCGTAGAAGATGGARAGAGAAAATTGAATTCCCCTTAACTTGTGTGCACTTCACACGAGGCCACAGTTCAATTTTTTTTCCCCACTATGGGACTGTTTTCTCAAGTAAACATTGTAAAAGACTTCCTGGTAATGAGACCTAGTGAATATGGGGTTTAAGAGGCACTCACGCTAATGTTGTGACTGGGTATGTAAATGGAAACAAGGAAGAGTATGTTAGAATAATCATCTTCAGAGGAATCAAAAATTATAAGGAAAGTTTTTTAGATGTGGCAAAAAGTAGTAGAATACTTCTCTTGGATACTAAACTTAATAGTTTATCTTGACACTGAACTAGCTTTAGACTATTGTGCAGGGCTCTATTCTAGGCATGGAAGCAAACATAACTTSCATGTAGTCTTTCAATTGAGTAGCTTTTTAAAGCAATTTATAAACCTAAAATTTACCGGGGTAGATGAGCTGTTGGYAGGAGAGATGCATCTAYTTTCTACCTCTTGGTTTTTTTTATATGATAAGCTAGAAAATTGCTGCATAGACTGCTGAGGCTATTTTGTATATGTATACCATGGTGTCACACAAGTTTTAAGATTTGCATGTGAAAGGGGGGAGAAGAAACAAAACCTGCTACTGACTTGTGATTGCCTAAAGAATATCTGCTGTCTATGACCTGCTGCTTGCTTTTATCATTTAAACCATCTTCATCTTAAACCCAGTTGTATGTCGTCTCAAAGTTGTTTCTTGAATCTTACTGTTAGATGCTTTATTGCTTCTCCAGCTTTATAGAAAGACTGAGTTTTCCTCCCTGTGTGTCACATCTGGCTCTGTCAGCTGGGAATCAGTAGGAAAACAAATCTCCATAAAAGTCTTGTAGAAGATGGCATTACTGTAGAGTGCTCCGTGCTAACAGTTGTCTTAAGTTCTGTTTGAAGCTGCATTGTCTGGATGATGTTCTCTCTTCCTGCCTGCTATCTGAGTGGGTATAAGAGTTAAAATATCTTAAGTATGGTATACCTTTTTTGTTATAGCCCAATGTAGTATCTATAAACAAGAACCTCTTAATGGTTTTTCTTAAGACCTGTGAAGCTATGAGCTCCATATAATAAGCAACTTTGTTAGGGGCTGTAAATGTCTTAACACAGAGTTCTGGGAAACATCTGTTAGCTGTTCCCCTAAGCATAGTTGTTCTCTTGTCTTTCAGCAATTCCAGTCCGAAGCTCCAGGCTACCATTGTTGTCTGATGCCATGCCAGCACCAGCTCATCTGTTTCCATTGATTCGTAACTGTGAGATTAGCAGAATATGCAGTACTGTGTGTTACTGCCACCATAAGCATCTGTGTTGTTTATCATCTCATTTTGCTCACAGTCACTTCAGATATGCACCTCAGAAGAAATTTGCGGCACTTTATAGGCCAAAGGAGAACTTTAATCACTTTATTCACGTGAGGGATTATGCTTCTACACCACAGAGATTTTACCTCACTCCTCCACAGGTCAACAGCATTCTGAAGGCAAATGAATACAGTTTCAAAGTCCCAGAATTTGATGGTAAAAATGTAAGTTCTGTCCTTGGCTTTGATAGCAACCAGTTGCCTGCTAATGCTCCGATAGAAGACCGGAGGAGTGCTGCCACTTGCTTACAGACAAGAGGAATGCTTCTGGGTGTGTTTGATGGCCATGCAGGTTGTGCTTGTGCTCAAGCTGTCAGTGAAAGACTGTTTTACTATATCGCTGTCTCTTTGTTACCTCATGAGACTTTACTTGAAATAGAAAATGCTGTGGAAAGTGGCAGAGCTCTGTTGCCCATTTTACAGTGGCACAAGCATCCCAATGATTATTTTAGCAAAGAAGCTTCCAAGCTTTACTTCAATAGTCTAAGAACTTACTGGCAGGAGCTCATTGATCTCAACAGTGGAGAGACTACTGATGTGAAAGAAGCTTTAATTAATGCTTTTAAGAGGCTTGATAATGATATTTCTTTGGAAGCTCAAGTAGGAGATCCAAATTCTTTTCTCAACTATCTAGTACTGCGAGTAGCATTTTCTGGTGCAACTGCCTGTGTGGCCCATGTGGATGGTGTTGACTTGCACATTGCAAACACAGGTGACAGTAGGGCGATGCTTGGGGTTCAGGAAGAAGATGGATCTTGGTCTGCAGTTAATCTGTCCTATGACCACAATGCACAAAATGAACACGAAGTGGAACGTGTGAAAATGGAGCATCCAAAGTCTGAAGRGAAAAGTCTCGTGAAACAAGATCGTCTCCTAGGTCTTCTGATGCCTTTCAGAGCTTTTGGTGATGTGAAGTTTAAATGGAGTATTGAACTACAGAAGAGAGTAGTAGAATCAGGCCCAGATCAGCTGAATGATAATGAATATACAAAGTTTATTCCTCCAAACTATCACACTCCCCCATACCTCACAGCTGAGCCAGAAGTCATACATCACAAATTACGACCACAGGATAAGTTCCTGGTTTTGGCCACAGATGGGCTGTGGGAGACGATGCACAGGCAAGATGTGGCTAGAATTGTAGGCGAGTACCTCACTGGTGTTCACCATCAACAGCCAATAGCTGTTGGGGGCTATAAGGTAACTTTGGGACAAATGCATGGTCTCTTAACAGAAAGGAGAGCAAGAATCTCTTCGGTATTTGAAGATCAGAATGCAGCAACTCACCTGATACGTCATGCAGTGGGTAACAATGAGTTTGGCACTGTGGATCATGAGCGACTGTCCAAGATGCTTAGTCTTCCAGAAGAGCTGGCTCGAATGTATAGAGATGACATTACAATTATCGTGGTGCAGTTCAACTCACATGTTATAGGCGCATGTCAAAATGAGGAACTGTGAATTGAATGTAGAACTAGTTACCAAAGTTGTAACAATGGCCAGTATGAGCAGCAAATAAAAAACAGCCACCCAACAATAAAACCCAAAAAACCTCTCAGCAAACAAACTGGTTGCTTGCTAGATTCAGCATATCTATTGTTCCTGCCTTCCCCCAGAGCTCTAAATACATGGGAAGTGCTATTGACCTAATACAAACTTGGAGAGGATGCGAGAGGTTTTTGTAATAACTTTGCACTATTGATTTCATGAATGCTGCTAGAACAATGTCTTGAATTTGGCAGACTTGGATGAAGGAGGGAAGGAGGATAAAGAATTAACTATGAAAGATCTGGCTGTTCAAGAAACAAAGCCTGTTTATAAATATCTGTAAATATCTTGAAAAGATTAGTAAAAAGGAGTATCGTTGAATTCTTACAGGGCTAATTCTTGCAAAGTAGATATGGTTATTTGTGAATATATTGTCTACTGTTTCTTCTAAGCAGGAGGTCACTTTAACCAAGTAAGTCTTCAGTGTAACAGCGTTGTCTCACTTTCATATAGACAATGTCATTCACTTAAGGTTATTTGTCTAAGTGTTGACTTTCAATGCAGGTCTAAGCCATAACCAATACCCAAGTTTCTGTTACAGTTTAATCATATCTTGTGCACGGTAACTTCTAAACTTCTTGTGCATTAGTAGTTTCTTGGCTGTGGGTTTCTGCACAACCTGTAGGGCAATAATACATTACAACATGCAGTAAGATACCAGATAACTTTGTGGAGGACTTCAGTTTGCAGTATGAAGAAGCTTTCAGACTTTTCAAAAAGTCAGTGGCGTTGGTTAAGACTGTGTTGGCTTTCCTAAAGGTCATGTCCTTCATGGACTCCACACCGGTCTGGTTTACTTATCTGGTAAATAAATTTTCACCTGAAAAGATCAGGAAATCATTGCTAACCTCTTTGTGGCTTTGTAATTTGCACTCATTTCACTTTGGCTATTTCAAATRGTTACATACTGCATGTCTTGCACTTGAACTCATGTTTGTAAGTTGGTTTAAAAACTACAAATTACAAAAAATTGAAGTATGGCTTGTAAATAGTGTTTTAGTTGGGAAACTAACTGGCATGCATGTATATGTTTAATGGCTTTTTCTAGCAACTTCCTTATTAGCAGCTCTGTATTTCTGGACAGCTGGTGTATGCATGTTCTTACAGTCCAGAATACTACCACAGAGCAAACTCTGAAATGGGTCTCTCTGGCTTGTAATGGTTGAATTTGAACTTAAAAGATTGTCTATAACTTGTGTGCCTAAAGTTGTTGGTTTGGAACTGTAAAAAGTAGGGACTGACAACTAATTTATCAGTCATCATTGCATCTATTTTAGGTATGTTGCATTGTATACAGATTTAATTTAACCTGCCCTTAGGTTAAAAACTCAAATGCTGTCTGAAATACCAGTCCTTGATGACAGAGAAAGCACATGTAACTTGATTCCCGTGTTCTAGAGAACAATGATAGGTCAGCTTATTTCACTTTACCGAGGTGTTTCAGTTAAAATACCTCCCTAGCCTTCATCATAAATCAACACTTTAAAAACCCAGCTTATTTTGGTTGAGTAATGTGGCATTTTCTACTAAGTACAAATATTGCCAATCAATGCTACTGTTACATAGGGTACACTTAGTCTGAAGAATGAACCTGTGCTATAGTAAACATTGGCTTCTCAAACTCACATATGCTATGTGTACTTAGTGTCCTGCAGCTTTAATATGTCTGKTTTTTTACCCAGCCTTAAATATCAGGATCAATGTTGCTGTAAGGTTAATATCTAAGTTCACATTCAAGATGTGAACACAACCCTTCTTTATTTGAAGGGAAAAGGAGAACTCTAAAATGCTTAGACAAGTACTGGCTGTTGACATTGCTTCTGTATGTTGTGTTTTGGTGACTGTGTCATTAGCTAGGTCAACAGACTTTATGTTCTGTCATTCAAATGCAGTATGTATCTAAGCTGTTGCAGTATTTAACTTTCTTACTTTTTTACTGTTAAAGCTCTATTACATGTATTGATATATTTAACCTATGATTATTGATATGGATTTGATACAAGGCATAGCTAGAAGAAATGAACATTGGTCCCATGGATACAACTTTTATTGAGGAAAAGCTGCTTTTTGTAGAAAAGATGCATATGTATGGGGTCAGAGAAAATAATGTATTGCTTGGAGACTTGCTCAGTATGTATGCAGTGAGCAGAAGCAGCATAACTACCTGCTGAACAGGTGATCTGAACAAACATCTTTTAACAGATTCCAATAAAATGATCAATTATGCAGAAATCCATGTGTATTGGTTTGATATAGAATGTGATAGCTATTCTGCTAGGGCTGAAGCTTATGAATTACTTGTATTTCAAGAATGTGTTCTGTTGTGTGATCCCTGTTATGAATAGACCAGATGGCCAAACAAAGCAAAGTATAAACGGAAACAGACTGAGAACTGGAGTTCAGAGCTCTTAAATGCCACTGTGAGGCTTGAACCCCTGCATCAGGCATGCTGGTGCTGCCGCCCTCTGGCAGCAAAGCTCAAATCTTTCTGTCAGTACCACTCGGCATGTCTCAGCTCCCATCATCTCATGATACCTTCGGGGCAGTGGTGCAGATAAAGCAGCATAATTGGAGGTCAGTAAGTTGTGGACTGTACCCTATATAGAGCAACACAACATTTCATAAACAATCTAAAATACTTATGTGCAGATTAAAATGGCATAAGAATGAATTGATGGTAAACTAAATAGAAACAGCTCTTCTGCCACAGGCAGAGGACATGTTCTGTTTGCATTGTCTACCAAACTTGTTGCATTGCAGAAAGTACGGCTACTTTATATGTAAGGGGGATGCTGTGACTACTTTTCCAAATACATGGAATTTGGAGCCATTACACAGCTGCAAATACATGGCTCAACCCAGAAGGATGGCTGAATCTTGACAGTCAACACAAGCCTTCAAGTTCACCTTTAAATCTTAAATCTTTAAAACTGTTCTAGATGAATGTTGACTAGGTGTCAACAGAACAGAACTGTTTGACAGTAATACGAGGTAAGAGAGGAGTGGGAGATCTTCTCTCAGTCTGTGCTTCCAACTTAAGGCTCTGTTAACTCTGTTCCCTTGTTTTCAAAATGGTATGTGCATTATATTTGCTTTTGACAGTATTTTACAGCTACTGTTGTGATAACTTCTGTATTCTCCATTTGCCTTCTATGTGCATGTCTCGGTGAGTACAGGACTTAATAAATTATTGTCACTTTCCACTCACTTCCTCATTGCAGGGCAGAGTTTTGCATATAGCAGACTCATAAAACATGACACATACAGCAAGGAGCATAGTCTCATCATGAAATGTTGTTTGTAATGACACTCTTAAACTCGTCCCTGTACTTAGAACAATTCTGGAGTGAGAGGGTGCCTGGTAACTTTCTAAGTGCTCTGCAGGATAGCTAGGCTGCTCTGCTCTTCCTCAGTGGGGAGGCACGTGTGTAATGAGATTACCTGGCATAGATGGATAATTCAGGTTTCTAGTTCTAACCATGCATGGTGTCCTAAGCTCCCTGATGCAGACAGTCYGTCTGGTTACATGACTAATAAGTACATGCCATCTGATTTGCACCAGTGACCATTGTGAGCATAGACACAGTCATCAATGCTGCTGCACCGCAGTCCAAGAGCAGTGCTAGCACAAGGCATTTTGGGATGTCAAGGGAGTTGGCATCTTTTAGTTGATATCTTTGGTCCTATGTCAGAAACTTGTGTAGCTTCCAATTGTTGTTCAATAATGAATAAATAGAAACAAAATCTGTGGAGTTGGAAGATCTGGC
This sequence comes from Oceanodroma leucorhoa, assembly GCA_030449065.1. Classification (NCBI taxonomy): domain Eukaryota; kingdom Metazoa; phylum Chordata; class Aves; order Procellariiformes; genus Oceanodroma; species Oceanodroma leucorhoa. The sequence goes on along the minus strand of JASVER010000004.1, from coordinate 14,593,462 downwards.
CAAAATGCCCTGTCTTTAATTTCATGAAGCTTAGAATGAGGCAGATCCTATGGGTAGAAGTAGCTTGGTCCTGTGTTAAAACAAATGTGCTTAAAATGAAGTGGGCATTAGAATGAATGCATTCATGGTTTCCCATGCTAGGTTAACTGTTTTGTACTTTTTCCCCTATTTTTATTTGGAAGCCCTCCTTTGCCAAGTGCCTTTAGTTTCAGGATCTTCCCTTTCTTGTTTTGCTTTTTATTCAACAGTGAATGCAGGATGTATTAATGTCTTTCCTAGCACTGAAGTATTTGTGCAGGAAAAAGGCTTGCTGATGTGGTCTGGATTACATTATTTATTCAACAGCTACAGCATATTTAATTGCTGTGCACACAGGTAGATATTGTCCCTTTATCAGGAGCATGTTGTCAAATACAATCTATGCAAACTCATTGGTAGACTATTTTTCAGTTTAGTGTTAACCTGGTTTACCAAATCTTGATGAGGGAGGTATTTCTTGTAGTTTACTCCTTTAAAATATGGTGTTAATTAGCCTGTAGTTTAAAGCGAAACATAGTGATGTTCTATCATCAAATACCTGTGCAGTGGAGGAGACAATAGGTTCACTTTACTTTTCTCCTATAGCAACCAGCTAGATATTAAACATTATTAATGGCTGATTTTAACTGCTGTCTTGCAAAAGCCAAAACTAGGAACTAGTTCCTGAGTTGCTCTTACCATGGGAAGTAGGTTCTTAGGGGAGAGGAAAATAAAAATTGACCAAATCTTGTAATTAATCCTTTAAATAGAGAAAGCAACTTGCATTTGGTCCTTCTGTTTGGCGTCCCATCCGTGTGAATGCTGAAGCACAACCCAAGTCAATTGTACATAGTATGGTGTTCCAATGGAAGAAACTTAAGTAGAAGAACTGAACTCAAAAGCGCACTTGACAGGTTTCAGTAGTAATAAACTGCMCACCCCACTGAGGTGGGGATAAGTGCAGGGTCTTATTTGCAGTGCAATAGATAAGACTATGCTCTTGGCTTATTATGCTGGTTATGCCTTCTGTTTTATTTGCTGCTCGTATATATTTTAATAATAAATTGCTGGGTAGTGGGAAAGGATAACCTGACTTTCATAATTGGATCACAAATGGAGCATAAGTTGGCAGGAGCATTGTGTGGTGAAAACAAAAGTAATCTGGGATGGTTAAATGGTCTGTTCTCATCTGTGCTGCAAGGTCTGAAGGTAAAAAAAGAAACCAAACAACTTGTCTCATGTATTGATCAGCGTGCAAGTCTTCTGAAACTGCATTTATTGCAAATGACTTGCCTAATCAGTCATGAAGCTTTCCAGGATTACATAAAACAACATAAGAAAATACAGGCACTGTTCAGTATACCGTGATAGCCAGGTACTTTATTTTGCTTGTGGCAATTAACAGGAAATGAGATTATTTCTTTTTTGGACCTTAACAAATAAAAGGAATAGACTAAAAAGCTACTCCCCTCAAAAAATCAGGACCACACAGTACAAATGTGCAGGGTGGCACCAAGTGTGTATCTGTTCTTATGGTTCCTAGTCTGCATAAGTAGTCAGTCTTACAGATTGCAGGGGATGTTTTATGCAGCAGGCTGTTTGCTATCATCATGGTGGATCTTCCTTTGAAGAGAAAAATTATCCTTGATTTATAGACTTTCTATTAGATTTCCTATCTAGGAAATCCTATTTAATAAAACTATTAATGCCAAACTATTTTTATCATGAACAAACTGTTCGGTTTTAATATCATGTATCTGTACTTGAGGGTAGCATTTGATGTATTGCCTCACATCTTAATTGCAAAATCAATCCAGTTAGGTCGGTCTGTCACGTCACATGATGCTGAAAGACAGGAACAATGCCTAATGAAAAACAGGGAAATCATTGAAAGGAAAGCAACCCATGAGCTGACACACAACCATGCATTGAGCCTGGTTTCGTTCAAAAGCTCTGTATCATCTTAATGAAATGAATCAGCTCCCTATGACTTTTGTCTTTGTCAGAATTGTTGCAAGCCTATAATCATTAATTCTGTAGGTCTTCCCTATTGCCCATCCCTAGTACTTCCTTGCCTGCTGTGGCTGCTCAACAGCTGCGCTAATAATACTGTTTTCCAGGATTTTATAGGTTATATGCAAGTGGATTAAAATGGCTAATGGTAATCAGTGTTCCCAGTTTTAGGCAGCTGGGAGAGGAGTGAATGGTGCTTCCCTAATAGCAGCCTCTTCTAGAGGGTGAAAAGGAAAATCTTTATTCATCTCTTAACAAAAACTGGCTGCTGTACTGAAGACATAGCTATAGCACAGCAGTGCTTGACATGGATTTATTACTCCTGCTAAGAAGCAAGGTGTGTTAATCTGTACAGCATGCTACATTAGTACAGCTCTACCACTCTGCAAGTAGTTCCGATGTCCGTGCAAAGCTCCTTATTTTCCTATGTATACATAGTCACTGTCTGTTGTGGGCAGATATGGTACCAGCTTTATCTTAAGACACCTGAACTCTGTGTGTGCCTGCGTACTGAGTGTTGAAGTTCCTATTGCAGGTGGTGGAGCTGTATTCAGTGCATGCTGTGGAGTCTCAATAGCTATTCAGCCCACTCCACTCTTACATTAAACACTGACTGTAATAGAAGCTCAGTCGTCTTGTTCACATATAGGCAGCTTCATTTAGGTGTTTTCTGGAAGCAAGTCTTAATCATCCTTTCCAATGTCTTCAAGGATACAGTGGTCCTGCAGTTTTTGCATCTGCCACTTCTGCATAATGACTATCTCTAGGTTTTTTAATTCAGTGTTGTACCTAATGTACCTGCAAATAGCCCTACCAAGGCTCCCTTTGTTTTGCCTGTTACAGAGCCCTGCCAGTGTTTAACAGTTCTAAGTGAGCAACTATGGTTTCCTTGGCATAACCTCTRAAGCCTGCACTTGCAACAGTGTTCAGCATGCCTTCTAGCTTGAATGAGTAGGAATCTATAAAGTAAAGCTTGCAACACAGCTGATCAGAGGAATCTATGTTCTTCTATTCATTCTACTACAAAGCTCAATTGTAATAACAGCTCTATAGAAAATATGATCGAGGCCTTTACATAGTTCCCCTTTATCTGAAAAAGAATAAAAATTCCTAAACTGGGGAGAAAATGCCTTTTTATCAAAGTAGTCCAGCTTGTAAAAGACTAAAATATTAATAATTGAGGAAAAAAACCCAAACAATCCTAACTTGTAGTTAATAGTACAGAAGGGAGAAGAGTCTTCTAGCAGGCAGCTTGGTGGGACTGTAATGTGGCAATGGAAGGCAGACTTCTGCCAGTCAGTGAATCCCGTCTAGAAATGGACACTAAAGTGCCATTCACTGCTCAGGAAACACTGACATGAAAGAGTCTGAGAAGCTGTCTAGCTCAATGTCAGTAAGATAAGCATAAAAAAATATTTGTGTTTGACAGGCATCTGACATTCTGCATGGTTTTTTTTGGTTTTTGTTTTTTTACATTTGCTCCATGTTTATATAACTTTATGCCAAATCATCTTCAAGCAGGTGAAAAGATCTATAGATTTTATAGACTATAGATTAAGATATGCACTTCTTACAGCTGAGGAAAGCTACTGACTACTCCTGGTACTTTGTCAAGTATGTAAGAAACTATTGTGGAAATCCAACAGACCGAAAAGTACAAGGAGGAGAGAAAGTAATACAAGATTAGGCCCTAAAAACTAACAAAACCCTTCCAGGTTGGTAGTTGGCAAGCAGTCAAGTTAATATTACTGCATTTTAAAGCCACTGTAACAAACAAAATTTTGTAAATTAAAATTGCCTGAGCTGTGACAAGGGTTCAAACAGTTGGAATATATCATTACTGAATTCAGTAAAAGACAACTCAGACAGTTTTGATGCTTCCTGTATCTGCTAACCTGTATTAAAATAGAAATGTCTGAGTGCTATGGGCCTTGTTTCCCGATGCAGCAGCTCACAGGAGCCTTTGAAGCACGTCACAGCAGTGAGATTAAAAGTTCAGTTCTGAAGTCAGGGAATCGTGAAAGTCCCTTTGATATGAGATCAAGTGTTCCCAGGGTGCTTGGAAGCTCTGACTCAGTGTGGCAGCAACTCTTAAAAAAATAACACAAGATCTGTCTAGTTAATGAAGAGGCAGAAAAAGCACATCATAAGCTATGAGGCAATGACTGAAATGGCAGTGAGTAGTTAGGAGACAGTTTCAGAAAAGCAACAGAACGTGTAGCTTTTCAGTAGTACACAGAGTGAATCCTAAAAAAAAAAATTCAGAATAAAGTAGGAAAATATAAGGGGGGGAAAATCATGTTATAATGTGTATTTAAAGTTGGACTTACATGTGGGAAAGAAAAGTTCTATGATTGTGTCATAAAACACATGCAGAAGGCAGCAAAATAAACTATAATGATGCTAGAGACAGCTGTGAAGACAAAGGTCTTGTATCAGTTATGGTTGGTGGCATGGTCCTGCTCAGAAAAAAACACGAACAGCAGGCTGCATGTGAGATCAGAAATGGTTGAATGCCTAAGTTGAAGACCAAAAAAGCTGCTGCTTAGGAAAAAAAAAAAAAAAGAAGAAAAAAGCAAGCTGAATAAATTATGGGTGCTGCTGTTTTGATTTTTTTAATGAGGTTTACTTCACCTTTTTTGTGCAAACATGAAAACAGAGACACAAGTCATCGAGACAAATGTATGGGTGCAGGGAATTTTAAAAACCAAGGACTATGCACATTACAAAACAGTACCTTTCYGATTTTCACATTGCCATGGCACCTCAGTGCAGAAGAAAGGAAGCTGCGAGTAAGGAAGAAAGAAAAAAGGATCAGAAAGACTAAGCAGAGGAAAGAAATGAAAATCAGAGCTGAGAAGCACCCATTGGAAAGAAGGAAGAACAGAAGTGGCACACAAGAATTCATTTAGCTGCTTTAGTGCATTGTCAAGGGTAATGCGCAATCAATAATCCATCATGTCGTCTTCTTCCTATCACAGCCTGGTGAGGGTTGTTTTTCTCTGTTCCCTTTTGTTTATCTTTTTTGTCACTTAATTTTTCTATCAAAGTCTTCTAATTTGAATGATGGCTATATGTTTTTTCAGAGATTTTTGGGCCCTAAGGCTGTGCTTGTAGACCGTGAAAAATTATGTTTGGCTTACGCTGTAGTTAAAAGCAGCTATATGCTGACATTTTCACGGTTGTTAAAATGCAAAAACGGAAGTTTTGCTCTCATGCATTCTACCAGTTGCTTCCCAAATGAATACWAATCATTGTGGCATTCCCTTGTTCAACAAGTTTTTCTAGTTCTCCCTACCTCGGGTGAATGCTGCTATCCTGAAGACAAAGTACAGAGAGTTCATTTTGTCTATCTTAAATCGCCCTCACCAGGAGAAGAGCATGCTGCAAGCATGCACCTGGGCATCTGTGTGCCTTCCTTACACGAAATGACCTCAGGGCACGCAGAGATCCTGCCAGTCCATCAGAGACAACTGGGTCATCTGCTACCAAGAGGGGAGTAAATAATCAGATGACAGAGTTGTTTGCAAAACTGGGAGCATCACATGATGCCTGCCAGCTACAGCTTCGTAGACAAAGAACTGAAACTTTTATCATAAGATGGCTTTTGGGGGTATTTCATTTCCAGAGACTTCCTCTGAGATAAATTTAGTTCCCAAAATATTCCACTGGTGGGAGTTTGGCAGAACAGTGAACAAGTCTGTATTGATGATGCAATTGTTTGGGCAGAACCTGCCAGGAGCGTAAGTCCAACATACATTTGGACTTTGCAATAGTGAATTGTTGAATTATTAATTACTATGCACTAAGCAAAAAATGACATTTTAGAATATTGGATTAACAGGGACAATAATACATCCAGGCCTGACAGGAATGCAAAACCCAGAGATAATAAAAAACTTGACTCGGAGCTTTGGCATAATAATTTAATGGGCAATCCTATATGTACAATGACAATACAAACATTATTGGTCTGGATAAAAGTTTGTAAAATGTGAAGTAAAATATCCATTCCAGCTGGAAAAAAAAAAACCAACCCAAAAACCCAACAAAAAATAAATCTCTTCCATTGTAAGTTCAAAGTTTTCTTCTAAAAGAGGGGTAAAAAGAAGAAAATAGTGATTTATAAGGACAGAGAAAATGTTTGCTTAAATTGATACTAGTTTTGATCTACTCCTGATTTTAAAAACCACTAGACCTACTCAGGACACAGGTCTTTGCAGGTGTATTTGTAGGAGGAAACTAAGAAGCAGCGTAAGTTACGATGTCTGGAAAGGGCATCTGGGATTCAAAACGTGTATCCATTTTCATATGCTTAATTGCATTTGCAAGCATTCACACAAATGAATTTTCTGAATTACTCTTCAGAGAAGCAGTGAAGAACAATGGTCCAAATTCTTTAGTTGCTAGTTTTCTTTTTTCTTAAAATTTCAGTCAAGCTAGAACAGTATTTTGTCACTTAAGAATTCGAATAAAACATTCTATATCTGTAAACTCCTCCCAGACACTTTACATCAGCTCTTTACTATTCATTCCTTCATGATCTGTAATTAGTCACTTGAGTTAAAAAAACAGAGTCAGAATAAGGAGGAAATTGTCATTTGAAATTTTCTTGAGAAGTCAAACTTGATTAAAAAAAAAAAAAAGGGCTGTGCAGTTCTTTAATGAGAGGCAAATTCTGGGTGAATTTCACCAGACACTTTATTTTCCTGGAATCGCAGAATGGTTGAGGGTGGCAGGGACCTCTGGAGATCGCCTAGTCCAACTCTCCTGCTCAACTCCCCATGTCAGTTAGAGAAATGGCTGTCGCAGCTAAACCAAGTAAAACAAAGCTCTAGGCAGGTCAAGAGGAGTTTGGACAGACCATGCCTGACAAGCCTGAGTCCTGAGGACTTACAAACTCGGCACAAAGCTTATGGCCTGTTACTAGCAATGGCTATGCTGTATTACAGGGTTACACGGTTACAAAGTCCATGCTGGCTGCTCCCAGTCATCTTGTCCTTCAGATGTTTGGAGGTGGTCTCTAGGAATACTTGCTGCATCACCCTCCAGGGGACAGAGATGAGACTGACCAGCCTGTAGTTCCCTGTGTCCTCCTACTTACCCTTCTTGAATATAGGAGTGACATTCACTCTTTTCTACTGTTCAGGAACCTCTCCTGATCACCATAACCTTTCAAAGATAATTGAGAATGGCCTCAAAATGACATCAGCCAGCTCTCTCAGGAGGCATGGATGCATCCCACGAGGCCCCATGTCCCTGTGTCCCATCCACCCACCCCCCCTTTTTTTCTTTTTTTTTTTTTTTTTTTAGTAAGTGTTTCTTAACTTGATCTTCCTCCACCTCTCTTGCATCAGACTTTCTCACAGGTTTCAGGACCATGGGTTTCCTGAAGGCTGATCTTGCCAGTAAAAAACAAAGCAAAGAAGGCACTGGGTACCTCAGCTTTCTCCATATCCTTTGTTACCAGATCCCCTACCCCATTCAGCAGCAGGCCCACATTTTCCCTGGTCTTCCTTTTGCAGTTGATACACTTTCAGAAGTCCTTCTTGCTGCTCTCCACATCCCTTGCCAGATCTAACTCCAGGTGGATTTTGGCTTTCCTAGCCCTGTCCCTGCAGGCTTGGACAGTGTCTCTATATTCCTTACAGGTCACCTGTCCTTGCTTCTACCTCTTGTACGTTTCCTTTTTATATTTGAGCTTTGTCAGGGGCTTCTTGCTCATCCTTGCAGCCATCTGCTGCCTTTGCTTGATTTCCTGCACATTGAGATGGATCATTCTGGAGATAGAGGAGGTGATATTTGAAAACCAACCGGCTCTCCTGGTCCCCTCTTCTCTCTAGGGATGTATTGCACAGGATTTTTCCAAGCAGATATCTTGAGAGGCCACAGTCTGCTCTCCTGAAGTCCAGGTTGATCCTGCTATTTACCTTGTTCCCTCTTTACGGGATCCTCCACCATTTCATGGTCACTGCAGCCAAGGCTGCCCCTGAACTTCATATCCCTGATAAGTTCTTTCTTGGTTGTAAGTGTGGGGTCCAGCAGAGTGCTTGCCCTCATCGGCTCTGTAATCATCTTCGTTAAGAAGTTCTCATCAATGCACTCCAGTAACCCCCAGATTGCTTGTGCCCTTCTGGGTTGACCTACCAACCAGTATCATGATGAGGCAGAGAGTTTTGTTAGAATGTAAAAATTCAGCGGTTAATCAACTTTGTTGAAACAATCTTGGCTCTTGTGAAGGTACTTGTTTCTGAATAATACAAAGAGCAAAAAAAAAAAGACTACAGCCACGAGATTTTTTCTGAAGTCTTAATCAACAGCTCAGGTAATTTGATTTTGCAGAGTGGGCAGCAAATTAAGAAAACAAAAGTAATCAGGATCACAACAGACAGATAAAAAGAGAGAAATCACCTTACTCTGAATTCTGAGTATGCAAAATAAATGTATAAATAGGAAGGAAAAACCATGCTACTTTTAGAGAAAGTGAGTCAGCTGAGAATTGAGCTAACACCTATTTACATGAAAGAAATCTTGAATGAAATCCTGGCTCAAGTGAATTCAAGAGAAATCCTTGCTGGTTCTCAGGAGGCATCTGGCAGCATTTTACTCATCTTTTACAGATACGGATTTTGTTCCTTATTCTGCCAGGCATGACTGGGTAACCACAGGCAAGTTGCCCAAGATCAAGTTTTGAAACATGGCCACTTAATTTGCAAACGTCAGGCTTTGGATTACGATTTCAAAGCCCGTGCYCATACAGACTCAGAGTGCATGTGCATCCTTTTGACTTCAGATGGCTCTCGGAAGGCTCAGCATATCTGAAAATCAAGCAAGAGAAGTCACAACTGAATGAACAGTTTTCACACTTGCCCTTCTTTCTTGATGTGTCAGTTCTCCTACTCTTCTACAGATTTTTATAGCCATAAAATAGTGATGAGGCTATTTACAAGACACTGCCAAGTTAAACTAAGCTTTGTGGGTTATACTGAAATTAGCACAGTAAATTAAAAACGCAAACTGCTGTTATACATTCATATAGTTACTTTATTTTATTGCATAAAACTTTCTACTAACCTTTGCTGTTTTCTTTCAGCATCATCCAGTAGTCCCCAGGGAACCAATTCTGCTTAATCACACCTTCCTCTCTGGGTAAAATGTGTGTTTGGCATGATAACTAATTGAGTTTAAGAAAAAGCCAAACCAGGCTACAATAACACAGTGACCGGCCTGTTTGATTAGTTAGGTGCTTTTATTTGATTGTATAGACTCTTATTGTAGGCAGTGGTCTTTGATGGTCCCTCTCTTTGGGTTCGTTTCCAGCCACAAAACATCTTTTCTCCACGTAATTGGGAAAAGATGGGGTAATGTAATTAGGCAAACATCCTCTAGCTGGTGAATCTTCTTCCTGCTGGGAGTTTAACTGTTTCTTTTATCAAGCAGTGATTATTCACTAATCTGTTTAGCCTGGGTAGGGGCTGAGCAGGAACTGCAGCCTCTTGTCTTAATGAATTGTTTGTAAATTGGGCTCCTCCTTGTGGGTGATGTTCGCAGCACAGCGCCGGGCAGGCGCCGGCTGATCTGTGCGGGTTGCCTAGGTTTAGAAACAGCAAATCATTAACGATTAACACGCAAAAAGCATTTCTGTCGTGTGTCAACACCCCCTTCACACCTGAGGTTCATGTGCAAGCCCGAGCAGCAGATGGTCGATGTGTTACGTTGATGCGTTATGTGCAAGTTGAGGGCTCTGTGCCCTGCAAGTGTTTTTGTAAAGAGCCAGACCAAGGCGGTGCGAAGGGAGATGCTCTCCTGAGGAGACCGGCAAGCCTTTCATTCACAGCTGCCGTGCTAGAAAATCAGCCGCAGCCTAAGTTGCAATGGCTGCAAGGCGCAATGGCTAATACGAGAAAGTTTGCCCACCACCCTTCAATTAATTTTGAATGAATTTTACGTTAGCTCCTAACAGCAGCAGGCATGGCAGCACCAAGAACCCTGAGAGAAAACACTTCTCTGTATCCTGAATCAAGGTGAAATGGCAGTGACCCAACCTGCCCAGTTTTATTTCACGGTGATTTATTTCACAGTGATTTTTCAGTCAAATATTCTTTTCAGTAAAGCTGAAATAATGTGCTGTGTTTTCAACCCTTAAAATATCATATCTGAATGTTATGCTGAAGTGGAGGATCCTGTTGAAGTGGAAACTGTCCATTCAAGTCTGAAAAATTCAATTTTTTACCTTAATAGAATTTTATAAATCCTTCTTACATGCACTCTATCTTTGATATTCTATCTGCTTATATTTCTTTCTAATCATAAAACATCTGTTCTCCACACAATTATGAAAAGTCAAAACAAAATTAGGTCCACCTGAAATAAAAATTTAGATTTTCTCATTACAAAMCTTTTGGAGTTTTTCTTTTTTATTTAAAATTGAGTATTTGTGAAAGGCAAACACTCTTGAAAAGGAAACTGACACATTCTTTATAGAAATGGTGAAAAAAAAATCTCCCCCACTTTTATGTTAACTGGGTTTTTTAGGGTGCCTTTAGGAAGTAYTGCTTCTCTTTGTACCTAACGTAGATTCTCTGGGCAGGAAAAGCAGCAGAGGATGGTTCTGGTCCTGGGGTTTGTGTTTGTGTGGCTCCCAGCTTTGGCAAATAGCCAGCGTAACATTCACAGTCACTTGGCAAAGAGGGCAAAAAAGCAGCTATTCAACTTCATTTCACTTTAGTTCTGTTTTCACTTTTAAGATAGGAGGAGGAGAAGGAGAAGCAAAAGCATGTCTCTATCCATCGTCTTTATAGTCTAGCAAACATGTAGTCCGGAGATTTGTCACAAAACCTCTATGAAAGGGGTATGCAGGTGACTAGACAAGATCCAATACAAGGAATAGCTCACGCAGTCCTCCTTTGCTTTGCTCTCATTCAGATTTTCACCCTAGACAGACACAAGCAATGATATTTCTGAGAAGTGTGTGTCTTTCTAAGTACGGCTGTGACCAGACATGCGTCTGTACCTGTGAATGTGGGCAGCCACAAGTGCCAAGTCTGGCCCGAAAGCTCCACGCACCATGGATTTGTGTGTACATTTGTCAGCTGCTATGAGCTTGCTTGGCAGCAGGAACATGGTCCAGTGACTTCTCCTGTCCCTTTCCCCATCCCGTAGCTCTACCTTACGGAGTGGTGAGATGCTATCTGAGCCTCAGAGCAGTCACCAAGCCAATGAGCTTAATCTCGCATGGGGATTTAACTGAGTATGTCCTTGGGACATGGTGATGATCACCCTGCTGTTGTGATTTTCCTAATCGCAAATAGCTAGGCTTGATTTTTCATTGAGATAAGAGTTATAAAAACAATAGAGATATGCTATGAAATTAATAATTAAAAAACCTAGCTAAGTGATCTGAGTGCTACTGGGTGCATAAAAAAACCTATGCAGATATGGGAAGCTTTTTCTGTACAAGTCTAAGTAAATGAGCCATTTTTTTTGCTCTTTTTAATGAGAGAAGAGAACGTTCAACAGCTGTGAAAGGAAATAAAAGTAAGAATTATAAAGGATAGGTTTTCTTGTAATCAACCTGTCGATTGCCTCGTCAAGAAGGAATGAATCAGTTATTGTCTTTGTCTCTATGTCATTGTCACACAGATAATGAGGGCATAAACAGCTGAAGTACTTGTAGGATTTTATAAATGCATTTGGAAATTGGAATGACTTCCATAGCTTGAAGATAAAAGCTATTTTGAGCACACTAGGGAGTAAGTTGTTTCAGTGGCAAGTTATTTTTTGACTGCATATTATGGGTTTCTTGTACCTTTCTCTAAAGCTTATGGTATTGGCTGTGGAGATGGTATAGAAGATAGAGAATGATGGAATATGGGAAGAATGGTGTTGTAAATGTATAAATACGATATATGGATTTATTGGCAATTGTATTCCTGTCTCAGTCAATAATCCAAACAAACCTTTCCTGCAGAAGCTAATGTCACTATATTGTAATTAATGCAAATTTATCTTCCTGAAACACTGGCAGAAAGACATCTTATAAAATCCAGTACGCATACTGTTCCTCAAAGGAAGAATAAACTAGCCTGACCAGTTTGAAAAGAACTAACAAGAKAAAGAATTGGAAAATATGGGAGCTGGCAGATCTGATTTAGGACATAAATATTGATGTTTGAATGGATAGGCATGAAATTATGACCAACCTGCCCATCCCCCTGTTTAGAGGATGAACAGGCACTTTGTGGCAAGGCATGCATAGGTGTTCTTTTCTTTCAGTTTAAGTTTTATCTCCATGATTAATACTATGTTTTATGAGAGCTTGATCCCAACATTTATGAGACATTAATTCCATAATTGTCCTGAAAATAACAGAACTGATGGTGCTAAATTCATTCTGAGCTGCTCGGGCAAATGGCACAGCCTGTAACCCAGATCTCAGCCTAGAAAGAAATACTGCTCCCCCACGAGAGAGGCTGACTTTGGAAAGGGGATTTATTGAGACAGCTACAACTGGTCAGAGGCACTTTTAGTACCTCTGGTAAATCAGACACTGATGGTTATCCTAGTGTTTTGCACTAAATTGACTTCTGACCTGAGCTATCTAAAAATTATTGTGTTGCTAAATATGGTCAGTAAAAGTCAGTCTTCCTCTGGGTATCTTGTGGGAATCAGGTTTACCTGTAAGGAAGCCAGATAATTTGTTTAATTTACTGATAGTATGCTCTACTGCCTGCCAGAATACTAGCACAGAATTGAGTTCCTGGGGGTGGGTGCTTTTCACGTTTTATTTGGCAGGTTCCAGCTTATTCATCCAACAGTAGAGCCTGGCTCTGACAGATAAGACGGTTGTAGCCTAGGAGATTCAATTACTTCAAGACTGAAAAAATCTCAAATCCTCTGAATTATACGTGAGTTCACAAATTTGGAAATAAGCCAGCGCATCTTGAATTTTTCTAAACCTTGATTTTGCTGATGTTTACATTTCTAAAAAAACCAGCCATGTAGCAACAATAACCATAGTTTTAGCAGAGGTACCACGGCTTTTCCTTAGATGTACACTAGGTGCTAAATGTAGAGTCAGAGAGAAGCACTTTGTTCCCTTTTAATGGCAGCATTGTTGCCCTATCTGTGTACCTTCTGAACAGAGACGTAGCCTAAATTCAGCCTCTCGCTGGTGACGAAATGACATCATCATTCTCTGAAACAAAAAATGCATTTGTTTGCATGATGCCCGGTGTGCTGCCCTTCGGGTCGTTGGCTCCTGGAAGGAAGGAGAAGGGGCCGAGCTACTGAAGTTACGGGAGAGTACAGTTGTATGGGAACTACGTGTTGCAGCCTTTGAATTCTGCTTTGAATTTTTAAAAGGTATCTGCGATGTTTGAATTTACCCCATGTGACTGCTTGAAAGCAGCATCTGAACGGCATTTCTGCTTGTTATTTCTTACATCTGTCATAACGTTTGGCCCAGCTACTAGCAGGGGCTATCTGGAAAAGCTTACCCAGCTCGCAAGCCTGAGTGTGGATGTGCTTTGGCTGGCACAAGCCAAATGACTCATGTGTCAAGAACGTCTCTTTCCAGATTCAACTCAGCTTTATAGCTTGAGATTGCTCAGCCTTTGCTTTTCAGCTGACATCAAAGAGTGCTAAAATAGATGAGGTTTTGTCTCCAGGCATTTTCCTCGGTTTAAACTGGAATCCTCAATGGTTTCCATTTCACAGAGCAGTAAATACAGTATTTTGTGCCCAAAAAAATTTTTCCTTACATGGCGCACATTGAGCAGCCATGTCCTTTTCAGGTCCCTCCTTTCATCAATCGATCTTAGCTCTCTTTACTTAATCAGACAAATGCTCTTAAAAAGATGGACTCTTCATTATGCTTAAAAAYGTCTTTCTGGAGAGAACTGTTGGAAACCTCATTGCTCAATATTGAATGTAAATATTGTCATTTGTGCTAGAACCAAGACCTGTGTCTTTATGGGTGAGGGCTTAATCTTGTTCTCATTTTCTACCTCCTAGCAGCTTAGGCAGGCAGCAGGTCTCACAGGTCCTGACAGCTCTGATAGCTCCTGTTAGCTCTTCGGTCCTTCTTGGCACATGAAAAGTTCAAAACAAATTCTAAATTAATTCTTCATTTATAGTAGGGAAATCCAAATAAGTTTAGCAGCTAGCAGCTAGGATGGACAGGTGTCAATCTCCAATAGTGTTTTCTTTCTCTATAGTGAAAACAATTCCAAAGGACAAAAAGATGTAGTGAAGCAAAATAAAATAAAGAACAAAAAAAATAACATAAGCTATGACAAAAAGCAAAGGGTGGGAGAAGGATGAAACGTATGCCAAAATGAAAACTGCAAGCTTTGTATTAGGAAATTTATTTCAAATAGGCCATTTTTATACCCAAAACAAAGCACTTGTGTGTTACACCTATATATTATTCACATGTCTTCTGGTGCCACACCAAATACAGCACTTAATATAGCCTTAATAATTTTAAATTAGCACTCATAAAGGGAAAAGTCCTCTCAAGAAATTTTTTCTTCTGTTTTTAACTATACATTTAAAATGGATGTTATATTGCAGTACACATCTGTCCACCTAACCTGCTGTCAGCCTTCCTTAGTGTGCCATGGCTTGGCTCAAGCCCTGAGTGAGAGAAGTCAATTCACCAGTGTGGCCTGGGTGTTATTTTGACACTTGGACGTTGTTAATTGTCACTGAAGTGAATGTTCTGCAGATGCTATTAGTGACAATAACTTCATTATTTAATAAGCAGAAATATCTTCTTATGATCTATTTGAAGAGCCATTTGTTTCCAGCAGTTTTAAGATAATACTATTATAATGTTTGAAGGCTAATACAAGGATTGGCCTATCCCAGCATATTGACCTGTTTCTGTGAGTATTTGGCACTTTCTGAAGGCTTATATTGTGTTGAATTTCATTAATTTACATTAATTCACATTTTAGTGAATTGGGTCCRTCCTTCCTGCAGAATCTCTCACTGCTTATTGTAAAGAGTCAGACCTGATCGACTCTCACATCTCCCCATCAATTCAGAGCTACTGCCCTGTGGGGTCCCAGCACCATGAAGGTTACTGAGCAGACTCTCCACAGCCCTGGGGGTAGTCTGGAGTTTAAATCTTTTTCCCAATGCTCTCCTCATATGCCCTGTCAGGGTCTGAAAGCTATGCTGGGGAGGGCGAAGGGATAGCCCACATCTGCTGCACCCAGTAAAACCCTCACCACTGCCATCTGGAGATTTCTCCTGGGACTTACCTGATCTCCCAAAGTCCTGGAGAGCAATGTTCTTCACTCCTGTGTGAAGAGCTATTTCACAGCAAGGTGCTAATTAAATGGGGGACCCAACATTTTCTTGGACTTACTATCCATATCCCAATGGGCACGTGGGCATATAAATCACAGAATCATACAACAGATTGGAAGGGACTTCAAAAGATCATCTGGTCCAACCTTTTGTGGGTCAGGGAGCCTAACTGAGATTATCTAGCACCCTATCCAATTGCATCTTGCAGCCCTCCAGAGATGGGGACTCTACCACATCCCTTAGGGAGGTTGTTCCAGTGAATGACTGTTCTCACTGTAAAAAAATTCTTTCTTATATCGAGATGAGACCTAATGGGCATGTCCAAGTGTGCACGTGACGGTCACTGTGCCTTCCTGGGTCAACAGTGTGTGAGCAGTGAGGTGCAGCATGTGGCTCATCTATCCTAAAAGTCCTGCCTGGTGAC
This sequence comes from Oceanodroma leucorhoa, assembly GCA_030449065.1. Classification (NCBI taxonomy): domain Eukaryota; kingdom Metazoa; phylum Chordata; class Aves; order Procellariiformes; genus Oceanodroma; species Oceanodroma leucorhoa. The sequence goes on along the minus strand of JASVER010000004.1, from coordinate 14,577,687 downwards.
CAGCAAGTCTAGGAAAAAGCTGTCTGTTCAAAACCAAACTGCTTGGTTGTCTACCCACCATTTTGGCAGAGATTTTACTTGGGATCATTATGTAAAAAGGCTAAAACCATCAGCAGAACCATTAACTTCAAGTCCTACTAGCAATGTCTCATAGTAAAAGAGGATGTAAAGGTTGTAGAGCTGCTCAGAAGTTGACCAGCATAATCATTTTGCACTGGAAAGTACTAATTTCTCAAACTGTGTATTAGAAAAGGACAATTTCAAAAAATTTAAAACCTCTTTAAAAATGCCTTGAAGTTGTTCACATATCGTACTTCGTCTCTTCTGAGGTTTTTAAAAAGCCTCATTTTAAAATTTAAATTAAGTTTCAGTAAAGTTAAAGCCAAATTGAAAGAAGTATTTTGATCATAAAAAGAAAAAAATTATACGTCCTATCTAAAGTTATTCTTTTGCAGGCTTTCAGTGTTTAAGCATACTTGAGATTCTGACTTTTGTTCCTATTTTGGATGGATGTGATTGTTTAGAAATTTCAACATTTTTTGTGGAAGAGGAAATAATTTTCAAATCTCCTCTAATTGACCACTTTGTTGCATGAATTTGGACAAATCATCTAGAATGCCTATCTTACAAAATGGGATGATTATATACTTTCAACTGAAGACAGCTGATCAAATCTTGACTCATTGGCGAAGGCAATGACAAAATGCCTGGGTCTTTGATGGTGTCAGGATTTTACCTCCTGTCTCGAAATAACGTTTCCCTACTCTTTTTAAACCATTAAGATGTCTTTCTATGCCTGTATAATTATACACGGAAGTTAGGTTCTTTCAGTTTCTCTGGGATGTTGCTTGTTTTTTTCAGTGCAATTGGAAAAATAAGTTTGAGAGCATTCTTGTCCTACAGTGGCAAGGTGACAACAGCACTCTGAGCCGCAAGACGATGCTTTGGTGCAACCTTTTGCTGGGGGAGCTGGGTCTTTCCAGGCACTTTCCCATTTTTTATCTTTTGGCTGCATGGTTAGATGGTCCTCATTTTCCCCTCCATTATCACACCCTCAGTTACCCTCCCTGGGTCCAGAAATGGATGGCAAATCTCCCCAGTCCTTCGAACTACTCATGCTTCTCTCAGTTTCCCTTCTCCAGTCCTCAGCTTTTGTCCACGCAGAAGCTGAAATGTCAGCCTCTAGCAGAGAKACCTAGGTACGCAAATTCACATGTAAGCATGAGCAAACCTGGGAGGTAGCCATGTTGGCTACACCTATCAGCAGCTGTAGAGCTGGTGGTTGGCTTCCTCCTGTTCATTGCAGGAAGCATTCAAGTTATGCTCCATGCTTATTCAGCATTAGCTAATATTGTTACTGCCCACAGAATTTTACTGAAGAAAATCCTCTGGGACAGAGTTTGGGCAATGCCTAATAAAATGGGGCTTGGATCCATAAAGGAGCCACTGGTTGCCACTGCAGTGTAAATACTCAATGCAACTAAATCAATGTGATCAGAGTCCTACACTGCAAACAGTAATCCTTCCTCAGTTTTTAAAGCAAAAATATCCAAAATCATTACAGAGTACTGCTAGAAGCCTTGAAGAAATGTTTTAAAAAGATGAGGATTGTACAACCTGCTATATATTTCATCAGGATGCCCAGAGTAGCTTTGATTGCTGTGGAGATAATCACAACGCTCCCTAGAAATACTTTTAGCTCAACACAGGAGCAGGTGTCATGTTGGGAAGCTTCTCCTTTGGAGTGCCCTGACACCTCTGGCCGAGTTCAGTGATGCAGAATAGGTTTTTATAGGAAAGTATTTTATTTTATGTAGAAAAGCTAAAACACATACACATGACATTCCTGATTGTCAAAGGTCTGTCTATATGATTTAAGATTGACTTTGACTGGAGTTTTTGGAAAAGAGGCCTTATTCCTTTTGAAAATTTAGCAGTCCCTGGAAGGAAACCGGTGGGATTTGCAGTGTTGATTTTTACAGCTGTAAGGAGCAAAGCGACGAAGGAACTGCATTGCAGCTGATCTGTCTTGGGTACAATTTCTCCCACTAGCTGCAGGCTCCAGTAATAAGCATCACAGGACATTACAGACTTTAAAGGTTGTCATTCAAAATAGCACATGTAAGAAATTATTTAAGTATCATAAAGTTACTGTAGTGCAGCCCAAAAAGATCTGGGATAATCTGAAGTTACCACTGTCTTGTGACATGGACTCAGCTCCTTCCTCTCCCTTTTAAGTGATGCTGAGCAATTTGGACAACTGTTTACTCAAAGTGGCTATCTGGTCCCTATGAAAATTATTTTCTCAGGGAAATAACTATTTTTTTCCTGTCCTTCACCGCTAGCTTATTATTGGAGGTCCACCTGTGGCATACCTGCCCGCTTGGGGCGGGGTTGTGATCATGCCAGGAGAGGCAAAAACTCTGAGCGATTTCCCTCGCCTCGCCTAGAGCTCAGCTGGGGCCAGGAAACGAGAAGCCAGACAGGGGGCAGCATCTGCTCAGCCAGCGGAGAGCGGCCCGGCTCCGCACCGGCTCCGCGCCGGCTCCGCGCCGGCTCCGCGCCGGCTCCGGCAGCCCTCCGGCCGCCCTCCGGCCGCCCTCCGGCTGCGTTCAGGCTGTGGTGGGAGAGCCTGCAGAGGAAGAAAATCGGCTGTGGTTGCTTGGGTGCAGTCGCTTGGGTAGTTTTGCGAGCACAGGAAAGAAGTTTTGATTCGTTTCGATAAGCTGCAGTAGCTTCTGTGATGGCGGCGGAGCAAAGTAACGGCAGCCCCACTGGTGAAGTTATTTATAGAGATATCAAAAAGTGTTGTGTGGAAGGAAACCTACTGCTGCGTAATTGGTGTGGCATTCATGGCTAGAAAACTGGATGCTAAAAAAAGAAGTGGGGACAATAAATGAAACATCTGACTGTGGACTTTGTAGTATCACGTATTTTCTGCGGCACTGATTTCAGTCAAAGCAGATCAAAAAGTGACAACTAGTCCAGTTTACTGCTAATCAAACAGTTACTTCTTCTCATATGTATATAGGGCGTTGTTTCCTAGGCAGGATAAAGACACAAAGAGCTGCAAATTGCAGTGACAATTTGAATAACAGAATGCCTGTACAGTTATTTTCTTCTGCTGCTGACACTGGAAGCCACAGATTAAGGTTTGAATTGCAAAAAGAGTTGAGTCAGTTCCTGAGCCTCCTATGATAGGTACTATACAAAAGGGAACAGTGACAGCTCCTTTTTAGACCATGAGTATCTAAAAATTAGCATCTAACAGTATCACCAATCCTGAGTACTTTTGTGGAGTTGAACCTTTGCAAAGCAATTAACATCTGTCATATGTAGTTAGGTCTTTCTTTCATCTTATTCCTAAGAGAACTCTGTGAGCAGTGAAATGTTTGTGGGATGTTTGATCCTTGAGAGTGTCAGGCTTTGATCACCTCTACCCACCAGAGAAGGCAGTCTCCATCAAAGGCAGGCCTCTGCTCTAAGGCCCCAGCTCTCCTTACTGGGGAGTTACAGGTGCTGGAGATGTTCTGCTGCAGCCTTGTTACTGGGGTGAAGTAAGATACTAGCTCTGCAACAGCCTGCATCTTCCTGGAAGAGGGACTGGGCAGGTCTGAGCACTGGCTAGAGACCCAGAGACTGGAGCCCAGGTGAGYTCTCCACCTTCCCTCACCAGCCCCTGGGCCCTTGGGCACAACTTTATCCTCTGGCTGCCAGGTGTCGAGAAACCTGGCAGGTTGCTGCCTGCAGCGTTAAAGCAATTGCCTGCTGCGGAAAGGTCTGCACTGTGCCAAAAGGAAGAGAGGTGTCAGCTGCAGTGTCCAYCTTTGTGTGATCTGCTGTGGTCCGGTCTATGCCATGGAGACCTTCAGAAGGAGGGACAGGGGATTCCTGGGAAGCCAGGGCAGGCTRCTAGGCTGGTGTTGATGGGCTTGCAGCAGGGACAGTGCAGTGCTCTCTGGCAGTTTTTTAAGATGATGGCCTTGTGCCCACTAGTGCCTCCTCCCCTGTGTTAGCACACTGGGATTCATAATGCAATACACCATTACAGCCCAGCTGCTTCCTCAGCCAGGGTTGGACAACTGATACCGTTCCTTCCACAGACTGCTGGAGTGCAGGGGAGGTTTGTCATTACTTGAAATTGGAACAAGATTTGTCCTTGAGGGCTATATTCAGAAATGAATTTAGACAGACTGGAGGTATCTAGTCCAGAAGTAATTTAGTACTTACTCTTCCTAGACATTTCCCTTGAGCTCTTATGCTGCCTGCTGAGATATTCTCAGTCTAGGACAGCAGGTACAGGGCTTCCCTCACAGCCAGGTCAGATTAGGGGAATTAGCCGGAGCGGTGCTGAGTTCACTGAGGCACGCAGTCCAGAATATGCAGAATATACATGTTCGTGGCAAAGGACACGACGGCAAAAGTGCCGTCAGGGCTGCCGCYGCCTTCTCACTGCTGCAGGACTGTTTCTGCCTCTTATCTGTGACTGCTTAATGTAAACAACAGTCATAATCTCACAAGAGGGAGCCACAGTGTTCCCTCATCCTTGTCAAATGCCCTTACCAAAACCATCAAGTTTTCTCTAAATCTTCTCAGTCCCTTTCTCTCTGAAATCCCACATCTCTCCCATCTGACCCTGAAATAGGATGCAGATTTGACAGAAGAAGGGCTTGTGCCCCTGTCTCTCGTCCCCTCCCCTGCTTTAGCAGTTATTGCAGCTTCCTGGGAGCTGGCAGATGATTTGAGCTCTGGTCTCTTGCTTCCCAAAGGAGTACTCATCACAAGTCAAACAGGTAAAAAGTGGGTGCCACTTTGAAAGAAAACAGTGAATCTTGCTCCATTCTTTGAAAGAAGGGATGTAGGTACCTTTCCTCTCAAGGATTCCTTGCTTTGGGTCCCCCAGGGGTGCAAGTACCTACCTGCAGCCCTGAATTAATCCCCTAAGATCCTCCGAATTGCAGCCTCCCTCCTCCGCCTTAGATTTTATTAATAAAAAGTTAGATGTCCATATGCTTTGTGGGATGGGGTCAGACATCTCTGAAGAAATATCCAGAAACCCCCTACTCAGAGATGCCTGACCCCATCCCACGCGGTGTATAGACATCCAATATGTAACAGGGAATCCTGTGTTCTACTCAACAAGTTCAGTATTGCCCAAATTCCTTACTGGTTTCCTAGGGATTTGGGTGTTTGTGTTAGTATTTGTATGTATTTTATTTTTTTCCATAGGTTATCTATTTTAAACTGTTAGTTGGTTGTAGACCCAGTCTACAGCTGTTCTAAACATCTTACTGGGTTAAGCCAAGTGAAGCCAATGGTTTTGTACCAGGGATGCAATGACTCAGTTTCTCCAGCCATCCTCATGGCCCGTCACCTATCTCTAGCTTTTTAGCAGCCTCCAGTTGCTCCATCCTCATGTTCAAACAGAAAGAAAAATGCATTACTTTAAAAAGAAATATCTCCTTCCAGTTCTTTTCCTTGCATAAATTTAGAAGTGTGCATAGTAGCACTGAGAGCAGACGAGTGGGAACCAAAGCACCGTTATGACTTACTCAGGGCTGAAGTTTTTGTGCATTAGATGCTTACCTATTTCAGTAATGGGGGCATGGTGAAATACTCAAATAGATTTTTTCCAATGAGTTAACAAGCTACTGTAAGTAGGGATTTGTAAGATCAAATGCTTGTATCATTCTCTACAAAGTTAATTCAATTCAAGCAGCTTACACTGCATGATTAGGATCTTAAACTTCAACTGCATGTGCTTCATTTTTTCACATACGGGCCAGGTTGACAAAATTCATAAATACCCAATATTATCCTAGCAAATTGCAAGCATGTTTGTTTTTGCATTCAATTTTAATTAGGACAAGACCACTGTGAATCATTTGAAAGGTTCTTGGGACCCATTTTAATGACATCCTTTTGTCTGTTTTTCCATGCAAACTTTAGCTGGTGTACTCATGGAAAAGATAATTAGCAATACACAAATATACTCCTCAGAAAGCAAAGTTGTCTTATTACTTAGTAAAACAAACAAACAAACAAACAAACACATGGCTCTCATTCAGGCATGGCAATTTTCTAGCCAGTAGATACGTAAGTGAACCACTGAAGTGAAATGTTTGGTATCTCTCTGATTTCTTATTCGGGTATGACACAGGCATTTAGGCAGAAAACGACAGGGAGGACTCTTGCCCCATCACGAAAGTGCATGCTAGAAGCAGACTGCCACTTCCCACCCGCAGTTGCTGAAAGGGAAGCAATGACCCCAAGTCCCTTTAGAAAGGACAGACTGCCTTCACCACGGTCTCTGGTACGGTCGTTGCCCCGTGCAGTGGAGTGAGCTGCTGGATTATTTTTTGCTCCAATACTTATGGGAGTGTTTTATTGCCATCCTAAGGCAGTAATGTATGGCTTTTCTTGATCTTCTTTAAGCAAATTTACAGCATTTACAGAATTTGTGCATTTTTCTAAGCATGTACTAGAAGAAGATGTTGCAATTCCAGAGAATGGAGCCTTCCGCTTCGAGCTCTTGTTCTTTATTAACCAGTGCAGGAGTCCTCTGCTCTAGAAGAATTCCTTGTTACCACGGTTGTTGCATCTTTTCCCAGTTCATTTACAAGTTGGACTATTACCATGGTAAAAGTTAAACACTTCACTGTAAACTGCTTCATCAGCAGATCAGCTTTACTTTTCTCATTTAATCTTGTGTGCAGGCCTTTCTGGATGGCTCTTCTTCCTTGGTTGCTGCTGATACACTGTACTGTTTTGCAAGCTAACTCCTCTCATTAATTCTGCTTTGGTTGTTTTTGCCAGCATTACTTGCTAGAGTGCAGACAGTGCCAAAGTTTGCAAAAATTTCCCTGCGGCTGAGGGGTATTCTGCAGGGAGGAGGAGGAGGAGGAGGAGGAGACATGAGAGAAGTCACTTTTATCAGTGCAAGCATCTTGAATGCAACATACAGAAAAAAGGGCAGTAAGTCACAGTGCAGTAAGTGCAGTAAGCTACTTTAGTTTCTGATTTTTCTGCAGGGGTGAACCCTTTGTCAAGGAGTCAAAGTGGGTTTCGTGCAAATTTATAGGAACTTTAACTCTTGGAGTGCTAGAAATATCCTGTGAGATGCACAAAACCCCTTCTCTTCTGAGATTTTATATTTCTGTAGGTGGCCCCCTGTGTTTATGTATGCCACATATCTAATACATCAGCCCTTTTCTCCAGGCCTTTGAAAGGGAGCTTCTGATGGAACCTCCTCTGTGGTGCAAGTTGACCATCTGTGCAGGGTGAATCCTATAAACTTGTTGTCGGTCGTATAGGAGCCTTGGTGGGATGGGTGGGAGGCCTCCTCCTAATCCCACTGAAGTTAGAGGACGGACTCCCATTAACTTCAACAAGCCTTGGATCAGTGCCTGTGGGAAGCTATTTTATAAATCCCAGATTGCTTTGAGCAGCCTAATAATGTCTACAGTTCTTGTAACTTACTAGGACATGTTTTGATACAAAGCCATTCTTCACTTCAGTTTTTCTAGGATTACTTGGAGGAATAAGGTCACCCTGATGAGCTAAAATCTGGGGTCTTGGAGGTTAGGAGAAGAAACTGGTGGTAGGTCCAGTGTCTTCTTTGATGCAGCCCTGTTTATTTGTGAAGAGTGTAAATAGCTCTTTTTTCCCAGAGTACAGCTGGGATCAAGAAGGTTACAACTCTCTTGCTTCTAGCACCAACATCTTCTTGCAAAATCATCTCTCTGTCTTTTAACAAACGCACCCTTATGCCTGTCCACAATGCTGCTGTTGTTTGACCATGTACCACTCTCTTGTGCAGTCTGCTTGCTTTCTCTTCCAGTACAAAAGAGAACCTCACTCACAGCATTTCCCATGAGCGACTATTTCCCTACTTATCGTCTCCCGTTCAGACTCCATTTATGCCGAATATTTATATTTACAGTGCAAGCTTCTGAGGGAAATGACAATTTTGTGTTCTGTGTTTACACATCAGTGGTGTCTTGGTCCACCATAATGACAACAACAGCAACAACAAAAATAATAAAAAAAGAAGGCAGGGTGCTCCCAGTTTCCTGCTACTCTGCCCGCCACCCCCTCCACCCGGCACTGCTCTGGTAACCCTGTCTCAGGTGGTTTCCCAGCTGCAAAAGAGCTAATGGGACGGCTGTTCCCAGCCCCATATATCCCAAAGAAGGAGTTAACTGGAAGGTGTCGAAGGGGTAAAGAAAGTTGACATCAGAAGGGGCAGGGCCTAACACTCTGTATCTGKCCATTTCTTTCCCAACTGAAGCCCACAAAAGGCTGAGCCACCTGATTTAGGTCTGGGGGCAGGAATTCAGGATTCCCAAGAGGAAGGAGGGAAAGGTCCCTGCCAGGATCTGCAGAGCTGTCCCTGTGCATGTGGGCAGCTTGTTTTGAACAGCCAAGTAGTTTCTGAGAAGGGTCAAGTTATTAATGAGAGTGTAAAAAAAAGAATCGCTTGTCAAGCCTGCTGCTGACAGGATTTCCCATCTTAAAGCTTTACAAGTAAGGGGGGAAGACTTTCTGGAAACAAATTATTTTCCCTGAAGAACGATTTGGCATCAAGGAAAAAAATTCGCTGTGTTTGCACAGACCAGTCAGAAGGTGAATTTGGACTCATTGCTGTTGCTTATCCCGCTGGAGCATGGGGTTGATTTGTGAATGTGCAGTGTTTACAGAGGGGAACGTGAGCCGGGCACATCCAAAGAGGAGAGGTACAGTTTGTCAGCATAGTGTCTCTAAAAGGAAGATTATGTGCAAGCATTTGTAATGTAGCTTGGGTGCCAGCCTAATTCTGGGGGCCTGTGGTGTTCATTATAATGGCACATTGCATTCCTTAGTACTGGGAGATCATTTTATCAGAGCATTTGAAGTATAAACTGAAGTCAAAGTAGAAATGGGCTTTTTTGTTGCTGGTGGGAAGGTCATAACGTACCCTGCCAAATGAGAGTTCAGGGCACAGCAGAGGGCATCATTACACAGAGGTACCGATCCGGCCCTCTGACACAGCTGGGCAGGCAGCAGAATTTAACTTCAGCTGGGCAATTGCACTGATGTTTTTCATACAATCACTTTGCTGGCCAGGGCTCTTGCTCCCTCGGCTCTTCTCACAGTGGGATTGTGTGACACGGGGCAGTGCCATGCTGAGACACCAGCTCTGAATGAGCTGCCTTGGCTACTAGGAGCAGTTATAGTCATGTTGATGCAACGCTTGACCTGCATTAATCAGCCTTTCTGAGAAACTACGTGCAGTTGTCCAACAGGCTCTGCGTTGGCATGCCTATTTTGTTTGTACCCCTCGCAGTACCTTGAGTATCTTCTGCTGAGCCATAAAAACATATTCCTGTATCAGCTGTACCCAAGCCATCTTTCTATGGCCCTGGGTACTGTGAGAGACAGTCAGTGTCACCGTCTTGCAGATACGAACTAAAAATCATTCACCTTCTCTGTTTATTTCAGAGCACTTTTGGCCTGCTAATGTTTTGGCCCATGTTCTTCTAGCATATTTGAAACTCTGAACAGTGCGTGTAGGAAAGAATAAGGTTACGCTGAAAATACAGGCCACTGGAGAACAGCTGTGTTGTGCCTATCTATCATTAAATAAAGAATAGAGCTCTAAAAGTGTTTACAGATTGTAAAACAAAAGCAGATTGAATATGTTCTAAATTCTAGGAACTAACCTAAAATTTGCTATAAAACAAATATATGGCTTACAGCTGGAAACCTGTCAAAACACCCAAATGATTGCTCTGCACTGTCTGGAAAGAGTTTCTGTGCCCAAAGACTTCAGAACAGCAACAGATGTACTGTTGCATAAGAGAGACATCCCTGTTTTGAATTTCAGTTTATAGTACAGGGAGGTATACAAGAGAAGTAAAGTTCTTTTCATCTTACCCAGGTCCCTTTGCTTCCTCCTTAACATCTTGCTCCGTGTACTTCTCCTGTGTTAAAGCGATTAGCAGAGATATAGAAAGATGAGAACATACATCATTATAAGAAGAGAAAAAGCCATCTGGCTCAGTGTTTGTGGCTGGCTCTTAATTCAACCATGTTGTTTTTCTTCCATGCCCCTCAAGCCCCTCCTTTTCCAGAAACAATCTATGTGATCCCACATCTCTTCTTCAATAACGTGTTCCAGATGGTCAGCTTTGTGCAGAATGGATTTGCCTTAGCTTCTCAGTTTTTCCCTAGTTTCTTTGTTTCCAGATTGCTTCCCCTTTCTTTGAAACCCCTTTTCCCAATCATCTAGCTCTCTCTGGGTCTTTTTTCTAGTTTTTATAGTATAATCAAAAGATATTTGTGTCATACAGACATTTTAATCAAAAACCCAGTCCCTACCACACAAGGATAATGAGGCTTTTCTTGTCTTTAAATGAAGATGTGGAAGAGAGGTTGTGGGAAGCTGTACAAATAGGCAGTTTTATAGAGAGCATTCAATTAATCAGTATGAATTCATAATTTTCATTGAATATTCTATTCAATGGATTAAATAATATTGCTAATATCAGTCAGCAGTATCGCCTCTTGCACTTTAGGATGGCATCTACACTTCAAACAGCTTAGCTCTGCAGTTCACGTCTATCTCTTTGTTTCCTGGCTGCCCACACGGCACCAGTTTGAGTTCACCCCTAACCCCTCTGGTTCCCTCTGAAACCGCCTGCGCGTGGGTCTGGAGGTCTCTCCTCCCTCCTGAGACCCCTCCCAGCAGCTGGGAAGKATGGTGCTTACCCAGTTTGGCTGCCTTCTCTTGCATAGCCCTCTGGCAGCATCCTGGCAGCCTTTGCACCCTCAAGCAGCCTCACTTGCTCTCCTGYGCAGCCCAGGACATGCAACGTCTACCCTTCATTACATGCTGTAAAAACAACATATTGCTGGGGTGCAGCACAGCCCTCAGGGTGTTTTTGGACATTTTAAACTGAAATAACAAAGGCCATAAAAGATAATTTATTCATTGACCACCACACTGGGCTCAATGGGCTGTGTCTGTGCTGATAAATGAAATCCCCGGGCAGGCTGCACGTCATGGCAGGCACGGCCGAAGCCCTCGCAGCTCAGCTGTCCCCCTTGAGCGGAGCAGTGTTATCCATGCACGTTATCCCGGGAATAGTCCCCCAAAGGTACCCAGGCATTGCCCGTGAGGGGACCCGATGGCCAGGGCCAAAGTCATGCCAGGCAGCGGAGCTGGGCAGGGGGAACAGATGTGTGCCAGTGGTGTGTCAGCGTTCAAGCCCTGTTTAGTCTATTCATATCGGTGGGGCTGAGGAGTCTCTATTTACAAGAAATTTTAGGAACTGGGAATAATTATGAAAACATCCCGAGGCCTCATGGGAGTTCAGTAATTCTGAAGATGGAAAAAGATCGTCTTTTATAACTGGAGTGTTATACCCTCAGTCCTCCCTGTGAGGAAATAACCTGCTTTCCTGGACAAGAAGTAAGACAGGGCTCATTAGATTAGGAAGATTTCCCACATTTTCCATCTGTTGGTGCAAATTTTTGAGGCAAAGAATGTGTGACATTTCACAAAGTCAAGACTCTCTCAATCTATAGCTGGGGGCTATTCCTGCTCAATGAAAACTCAGGCTTTAATGTACAGATTTCCAGGAGAGAAATGGTCCACAGCGCCAGGACAGAACTGCTGGAGACACCCATGCACAGCCCGTCTCCTGCCCTGCCACRGCTCGGAGCTCCACGTGGGAAGAGGGCTGGTCACCTTCCCAATGCCCTTCAGCACAAATCCCCCTCTGAATTTCCGCTTCTCCCTGCCTATAGCCACAGGAGTGCCTCAATTAAAATTAGAGGCATAGTAAAATGCAAAATAAGAGAATGCCTTCTATAAATACACCTTAAAACAAATGGGCTTATTTTAACATGGAAAAAAAATATTAACCAAAACAGTGGATATCTCACAGCTCTTATTGTTTAGAAACAGGGATTTTATTTTTCCAGTCTGCTCTTAATTTTTCCATTCTCTCTCAATTTGGAGTGCAGTACAAATACAGTACAGCTACATTTCTGCTTTCCATCCTACACCTTGCAGATCACACTGACAACAATTTAAGCAAAAGGATTGCTTGGAGTTACAAGAATCATCTGATTTACAGAAACTCCTAGTCTGGAGACATACCATGCTCTCCTGCAGGAGTCCAGAAAAGAAAGAATGTTGTGTGGATTATGTTGCTTATTTTTATTAATATCTGTGTTGTCTCTCTGAGTTCATACCAGTTATGAAGGAGAAAAACTTTCAGTGTGAAATCTTGCTTATCAAAGTTGTTAAGTAAGCTCAGTTCCATATCTTTAAGCGCAATGACAAGAGCAATCAATCAAACCAACCTACTTTTTTTCATATTCCCTGGTGGGAAAGTCTTCTGAAAGCTAGTTGTTTGTATTTGTGTTCAATACAGGCATTAATAAGACTAAGAGAGCTGCAAATATGAAGATTATTCATAGTAATTTCATACTGCAGAGTATTCCAACTATAATAAGATAAATGCATTGTATGCACGTGTACTTTTTGAAGGATCATCTCTGCTTTTTTCTAGATTAGTAATTGAGCAACAAAACACTGCAAGCATGCTCATCTGATTTGAAATAGGACATTGACTGAACCACATTTGCAATTTTTTAATTTAATTTGCAACAGCTTTTGAGCACCTGAGCTTACYTAGCCCAAATACCCAGGAAGCGTTAATGTTAAACTCACCTCTTAAAACAAAATTTCATCTTAAAAATATACTTTCTGTTGTGATAATGAGTTTTTTCACCATATTGTTGCTGATGAAGATGTCTCCAGTCTCTAATAGAGACCTTGTACCTTTTCCCTCTGCTTCTCTCTACTTACCTTTGAGAGTGCAACTGAATTGTGAAAATCCACGACCCAGGAACACCCAGACTACACTTAATGCACTGTAGGATTTTTGTACTGTGGTGTCTAAGCACCACTGCCATGGAGTGATTGCTTTCCACAACCTAAGCCATAGCTGTGTTCTTCTTGTGGTTAAATACCCTGATCCACTGTATGATCACCTCCAGATTCAGACTGTCCCAGATCATGCCTTTTGCAAAGTTTTGCCGCCTACACAATGAAGCATGATGGACTCTGCAGCCTGTGAGATGCCCAGAGCTAAGCTGTGGTCTGCTTAGTTTTTGCTCTGCAATAAGGATCATGCCTTTGCTCTGAGGTGTTTGTCTTGTGGCATATACAAGTGATTTTACAATGTAAATCCCGTGGTTTTAAAGGTTACTTTCTCTATGTTTTCTTACCAAAAAATAGATTTGTTCCTTAATCTGTTGGTTATGCCAAAGCCATGGGGATAACTCTTATCTGTTAGCAACACACCCTCTCCATTCAGGAGAACATGGAGATTGTGGCAGGTAGATAAGGCATCTGCTGTGCTCCGGGGAGCAGGGAACGGCATGTAGGCATTTCCTCTTTTACCCAGATCTGTACCTGTCTTGTGCTAGCTTAAGGATTTGTAACCCTTTTAAAGTTCCTTAATGGAGGTGTTTAGGGAGTTGCTGTGGGTGGGCTGAGTCTCAGCGGGTCATTGCAGGACTGGACACAGCCGAGGTCCGAGCTCTGGGGACCCTGAGAGCAGTGGCAAGTGGTGACAGCAAGGTCTCRCAATAGACAGGGGAAGTGGCTTCACAGCAGAGGTGGGAGCAACAGAAAGCCCAGGAGAAGACCCCGGGCTGCAGCCCCTGTGCGCTCACAGCACGGGTCTCCTCTGGTGGGAGCCGTCACGGCAGCCCGGTGGCTGCTCCAGGCCGGCAGCTTTACCAGATCCATGAGACATTAAGTCTTTTGGCAGGGAAAACTTCGTGGAAAAAGCAAAAGTTGCACTGGATCTTGTTTTCATTATTTGTTTCTAACCTCACTACAAATGGAAAAAATTTCTCTGGCGAGCGTCTGCTTGTTATTTTCCTATTGTTTTATCATTCTCCCAGCTCTCAGTAGGGATGAATAATCCTCAAATGCCACTCCAAAGGCTGACGCTTAGGCCAGGTTATAGAGCTGCAGCACGGGGGATGGATCTTTTCCTTCTCTTTTCTTTATTTCCCTTTGCTTTATTCTGTTTCTGCTCCATTCTCTCCTCCTCTTTTCTTTCTGCCTTTCCAATAACTAAGTGCAACCAGCAGTCCCTTCAGCAAACAACGCCTTCCTCTTCCTCCCAATTCTGTTTGTGGTGAGACATATGGTTTGATTGTGATAAACGTGAACATTTCCATAATCAGGACAAGTAAGGTGTAAGCAGCTCATCCATACATAGTCAAGCAGTATAAAGTAGGACATTTGGTGAGTATTTTTCACACACACACAAAAAAAAAAGGTTTTTAGGAGTATCAATATAATTTGTAGTAAATCTGCAGCTCCTGAATCAAGCTGAACCAAAGATTATGTTTGAATTGGCCTTTCTCAAATACATATGGCCTTTTGAATTTCAGAGACTGAGCAGAAATCTCAGATAACTATGGGCTCTACACAAGGAGAAAATCTGCTGTCAAAGAACTGAAATACGGATTCGCTGCTTGAAGGTCAAAATCAGACATGGGAGAAGATGGGTAATAAGGAGACAAAGAGAAAGGGAACAGGAACATGTAAGCTTTTCTGCAACATCAGTACTTTAGTGCAATTGGATGTCTCATGTCATTGGGCAGATACATGGAGTTTTTTACTAGAGCGTGAGTGCGTTTTTTCAAAGGCAAAGATGTTATTTCAAATCCATAGGATTTTCCACTGGGTAGTAATTAAAGCCACTCAAACTATAACCTATAAGAAACATACTTGACATTATCCTGAGAAGTAAATTTATTTCAGGATTGCTTTAGGTTCATARGATTTATGTTACAGATAGATAAGAGAGACATTACAGTGCCTAAGTCATGCAGAAGAGGATTTTGCAATACTTTGCTGTATCTAAATATAAATTTAGGCCTTTTCTCCCTCCCAGTTTAATGTCTTCATTTCAATAAAAATATTTGTTACTCTACTTGAAAATATAGAAACATTCAAAACACACTTTTGTTCTTTGTTTTTAGGATTAAAGCACGACTCCTCTTGTTAAAGCTCAGTTTGAAAAATTCATTAATAACATAAACATGAAGAACATCATAATGCCACTCCTAATCCCAGCTGCCTCCACCTGTTTTCTGCCTGTCTGAATTAGAAAATAAGCATCCAACAGTGTARGGAAATAGCACTTACATCTGAGTATTGCTAGCTTTCAAAGCGCCTTACAACACGTGTAACCGCTGTTGCAAATAGCAACACAAGGTCATGATATCCCAAGTCTCCCAGCTTGCCTGTCTGCTGGACCACACTCTTAGCTCTGTTTCAAGAGGCTGACTGTTAGAGAAGTTGAAGGTTAGTTACGGTGCTTTTCCAGATGTGCTCCCCCATCCCGCCCCTAAGTCCCGAAGGCTGCGCGGTCTCTCAGCYGCCTGTTATTCCAGCAAAGCAATTCTGTTTCGAGGCTGTATCAGCCAACTCTGTTAAAGAGAAGGACATCTTGGGGGTGTTTCAAAAACTTTACTGGTCATTCAAAATCTTTTCAGCCAGATCATAAATTCTGAATTGCTTCGGCTTAATGCCCACCAGACAGAGCAGGATCCTTGCTTCCCCATCCCATTCCTCCCATGGGCAGTGTCTCACCACATCCCATCTCGCGCAATGCGGTACCTCTCCCCTCGCTGAGCTCTCCGGTGCATTCAGGGTGATGTCCTGTGATGAAGAAGTCCAGACCACAGAGGAGCCTGGATGGAAAACAGCTGAATTTCAGCTCCTGCAACTAATGGAATATTGTAATGATATTTCAAAATAGAAAATATTTATGGTCAAAATGTGTTTTTGTTGTTTGTTTAATAGCATGAACATTTTCCATGGTGGTCACCTATTTTTTTGTGAAGAAATTTGTTTACTCAAAACCCTAATATTCTCCCTAATTTTTTGGAGGTGGGAAACCAATTCCAAACCATGCTGTATTTGTTTACTATGGACTGCCTTAGTTCTCTTTGTTAAATTTAAAGATCAGATATTTGGCTGTAAAATTTTGAATTTAATTCCTTGGTTGGCTGAGGGCTGCCATATTCCCACCAGGCTTCTCCAGCCACATCCACTCAGCATGAATGCTGTCATGGAGTAGACCACGCACTGCTGGTTAGACACAGTCACCCTCTAGCTCTACCATGGAGCTACCAGCCGGTCAGCCCCAGTGTGCATCCATGGGCCGGGATCTCATGTCCTCACTATAAAAAGACATTTTTAGATGAAAAGTTTGAGTTTGGACCTTTCTGTATTTGCTAAGCACCACACAAAACTGAAACACATTTTAGATAAGGGATCTTAACATCACAGAAGAATGCAAATGTCTGAATGATACTAAAAATCTTTTCTCCTCTGGGAACAAAATACCCCTCTCCCAGTATGCCTCTAGATCTCCTGTTTTGCTAGTCTGATTGCAGGAACTTTAATAGAATAGCAATATTTTTTTTAAGCAATTCCTTTCTTTAAAAAGCAAACCTCTCTTTTTTTAACTTTTACTGAACACTAATCTTGGTAAAATCTAYGCTCATAAAACTACAGCACTGCCCTAGGAATTTTTTGCAAGACTGAGTTATTTCTTCCTGTTGAACTTTCATATTACAAGAAAAATATACTACCCTTTTCTAAAAATATATTCTCCCAGTTGCACTCAGAAATAAATCTATCAGCAGGTATCCTGACAGATGCAGACTTTACTATTACTGGTTAATAAACAATGAGTTTGCTTTCCCAAATCTTCTTACAGTAATTTATAAATGGTCTGTTTATTTTATCCTTACCTGAGGTTCATTGTTCTGATGTTAGGTAAGGAATTATAACTTCCGTTTATTTTCCCTTGTAGCATATTGATTTTTGATACGTTACTGAGGGCACCCTAGCATACGCTTTTAGAAAACAATTTGCTTGAAGCGGTATAATATATATATAAAATACATATTGCTTGTTCAATTTACTTTTGGAAATTGCCATTATAGAATTCCACTTAAAATATTGTGACCTTGCCTTGCCTTGCCTTGCCTTGCTTTGCCTTCCCTTCCCTTCCCAACACCACAGGACTGTCAGCACTGCCTGGCTTTATTCCACTTGGGAATTACCAGCAGGGAAATCTGCTGTCCATTTAAGGTAATTTATCTTCTTTTTAGAGTAACTACTTTGATTTTTTTTCTCATGATAAGAGGGGCAGAGTCAGGTTAAGAGACACATCTTGTGTGAAGTGGACATAAAATGGCACATTTTCATTTCCATATGTTTTTCATCTAGAAAAACAAACAGGTTGGTTTTTTTTTTTCTCTATGTGATGATAATTAACCCACACAACTTCATCAATTTGCTTTACCTAATTTTTCTCCTAAAGGTTTCTCTGGAGTTCATAAACTGCACAATGTTTCACAATGGCACGGGAGGTAGCTTGAAAAAACAGTGGGCAGTAAAACTGGGCAAGCATGAACACACAGGGGAAAGCTTAGCAACTGGGGGGAGACGCCTCCTTGGATCCAGGGAGTCTCCAGAAGTGCAGAGAGCCGTAAGGCAGACTCCTGAGATCCAACCCATCCTTCTTCCAGCTGGTTTAATGATCTGCCCTTTGCTGAGAGATATCAAGTAATAAATACTCTCAATTTCAGTTTAAGATCTCCCTTTCAGTCCTTGATACTTTTGATTAATATAATTGAATATGCCTAAGAGAGAAAATGCCCTTTTTTTAAATAGCTAAAGGATTTTCTTTCTTTACAACTGTTTTTTAGGAGACCCTTTTGGGCAAGATTTCATTAAAAGTGATTTTCTTATTAAGTATACGTCAGCAAAAATAAATACCCTGTTTGTGATATATTTGCTGCTTCAGTCTGCCAATATGGCTCAAAACTACTACTTCTTATAGAATTAGATATTAAAAGGAAGAGCATCAGAAACAGCTGTAGACATAGACAGGTTTTATACAGACCAAATAAGAGAGAGATTCTGGTTTTCAGGTGTGAAAGCTGGCTTTGGAAAACCTTATCCTTTCTCTGTTTTTGCCTTCTTTCTCTTGCAGAGCCACTGTCAAGATTAAGATCCATGGTTCCCCCCATGGCTGCACARGAAAACATTATATTTTTCATCATCTGATAAAGCCCATTAAAATGTTGTCTACAGCACTTTTCTTAGGTTATTTGTTCTCAGTGGCATGTTACACCATTTTAAATTATTCCCAAGGGAAATAAGGGCCCCATTTTTCAGCTGTTTGGATGAGAGAAAAAATCTATTGCATTCCAAATGAAGTGAGATATATTAATAGGAAAACAATAAAAGAGTGGTCTGATTTTCACTGATCTAAGGCCCCCTTCCCTTGTTCTTCTTGGGAATAATATTTGATTAAGGACTGCAAGATTCGGTCCAGTGAACTTCTATTTAATGAATGCTCTCACAGAAAGCGGAATCTACTCAAATCTGTGTTGCTGACTGTATCAAACATGATATAACCAGTCAATGGGAGGAATAGCCTGGCGTTACGTGGCTGCTCTGGTAGGGACGCAAACAGCCCATATGTTCTAGCCCAGACAGTCATTGAGTCAGCACACTACAGCAGGAGGTGTTGCTGCAGCAGAGTCCTACACAACCATCAATATRTTAGTGATAAGGGAAAAATCACAGAAGCATTTTTGAGTTATCAGTCACAAAAGCATTCCAGAACAGCGCAGTAACCAGGTCCCATTAGTTTCTAAATGGGAATACGTGTTTCTGGATGCAAGAGAAAGAAGTATGAGAAATAAACGTCCTTTTATCCAGGATAATTGGGGTCTGTGACTGCTTATTATTGTTGATCATTTGTCAAAAACCCCCTGAAAGCTACAGAAGAATAAGAAATGTTTTATTCTTGGTCTTTCAGCCATTTTTACCTACTTGACGTGAAGAGGGTCACTACCTGCAGATTCAAGGGACCATGACAACTTGGACAGAAGCAGACTCCAAATGGGATGGGAGAGAGAGTGGGAGGGGGTTCCTCATGCAATCCCATTTTTGTTTGTTGTTTTTCTTTTCCTGAGGCAATTAAGTCAGAATGTCCTGAAGTAGTGTCTCTCTAAAATGGTGCCTTCATTAACGTAAGTCCTTGAAGAAATAAACCATGAGCCAGAAAGCTTGCATCTCAGGTGGTTTCCTAAAAAATGTGCAAGAACTAGGGGTAAGTCATCATTAGGTCTGCAGCCATGGCCTTTAAACTATAGGGCCTCGTCACTACAAGGACTGGCAAATGTAAAGTTGCACCTGGAGCCCCCGTCAAGGAGTTGAGGCCAGGGATGGACGGAGCCGACACTCAGCCTAGCTCCAGCAAGTGGAAGGCATGTGAAATTTCACGTGTGGGTCTTATTGCAACTATCCTTGAGAGCCTGAGGAGAAGGAAACAGGGGCTCGACCAGATCTCTGACAAGAGGTTTGTTCCTTCGAGTTAGATTTAATACTGATGTCTACCAATGTTGTGGTTTTCATCTGCAAGTGTGTCTCAACCCTGGAATACATTTGGTATTGTCAAGTTTTAATGTCAAATTAACTTGCCCGAAGTTGAAGCCAGGCTCTTGCGGTATCTAGGCAACTGTTCCAAAACAGTGGTTAACAGGAGGCTGGGATGAGCGGAGCTGGAGGCAGCCAGCGCCAGCGGCCGCACATCCACTGTCTCTCGCTGTTTTGAGCAAGGTCATTTGTACACGTGCACCTGAGGGACTGTGTGACCATCTTTGGACTGGAGTCAGCGTCCCRCTCACCGTGGGGCTTTTTTCTCCCAGCTTCCCGTAACAGTCTTTTCATGACAAAGCAGATTTGAAAAAACGGTACTTTCACCTATAACAAGCTACTGAATCCAGGATCAGAAGCCAGAAACCAGGAGTGGGGCAAGTTTTTTCACCTACACGCTACTCAATCTGTTGCCCTTTTGCCCAGAGCCTCTCCTGATTCTATTTTCCCTCCAGCTGAACCAGAGGAGACAGAAAATACCTATAAACTGTCTCTGACCTTGAAAAGTCCCCTTTTACCCTGGTGACCTGGCAGCAGGCACAGCATGTCAATGTATGTTTCTGCTGTTCTGCTGATCCCCCTGTTCTCTTCAGGGGCGATCAAACTGCCTGTGTTTCAGTTCTAACTAACGCTCCGGAGAGAAGAGCTGTTTTTCTTAAGGGGAACTAAAACTCTTTGTGTTTAGTCAATAGAGAAGGATGACACTTTGGGATGCCTAAGGCAGGCTGTGGTGCTGAATTCCCCTCTGAAGGTGACCGTCTCTCTACATAATACCTGTATAGGAAACCTGTTGTGCAAGATCGCTGCTGGTCAGTTGGGTTTCCCAGAGTTGCAAATCCCTCTTGACTTGGTGCTAGCTCCCAGTCTTACCTTGCTGACTTGTCCTGCAAATGTTCTTACTCCCTAAAATGGGTGCATGGATTTATTGTTTCATTTAATCTAGACATTAAGTTAGAAATGGGGTTTTGATCTGTGTGCAAGGAGAGAGAACGCACTAGCTAGACCTCAGCTTGCAGCCACAATGGCACACATTGTTTAGTTCAAGTAGTCCGTCTTCACAAATCATGCACAATTGCAAAAGTTCATGATATTGCCGAATGCAATATCATCTGGTTCATAAGCAATTCAGAGCTCAGCCTAAATGGAGGGAGTAGCTTACATCAATAAAATCTTTCAGGATCGTTTAGGAAGAGAACAGTACTGAAAGCTGCAGGCTATTTTGCTTTCTGCCTAGCCCTCAATAACTCTCAAATAAGAATATTGAACTGAACTAGATTGACTTGTATCCTGTACTCTGCTCAATACACTGCTTTCCTGCTTGGCATTTAAATGRAAATATCGCTATTCTACAGCATGGCATGAGGGCTGAACATGACGATGTGCTTACTGACTGCTCACATTCAAGTCACCCACGTGGATGATGTGTTGGTGAGTATTTAACCACAGACACCCCCAGCAGTAATTCCCAATGGTGTGGCTCACTGRTGATTATCAAGGCCACGGTAAATGGTCCATGAATCATAAGGGCCTCGTGTTCGGGGAGGGCAGTGCCTGCAGAGCCACGTGGCTGCCTCTCCGCGGCCGCAGGAACCCAGGTGGCCGGCCAGGGTCAGCAACCCTGCAGAATGGGTCCTGAAAAAACATARAATTGAGAATAATGTGTTTCTCTAGCATATACAGACCTGGTACAGAGACTGATCACAAAAGAAGGTAGTCGAGGCATACTACCATCTCAGCCCGAAGCATTACTGTCCCTAGGTACATGACTAAGTACTGCTCTTTCTTCCAGACACAAGTGCGCAGATTTGTTTTGGATCTGATTCATCCAGAATAGCTGACAAGGGCAGTAAATCCTGGATTTGTTTTTTTCTGATGTATTCCCAATGCTGCTGAGTAATTCCCTTTTATAGAGCTGTCTTGTTGAGATACGTCTCACTCTTAATTTCCACTTCTTCCTACTTCTCCATCTAACTATTTTCTTGCGGAAGATACAAGTGAAGAAGGGAAGAAGCGAGGTGGCTGGGGACATGGCACACAGGCACAGGTTCACTGCAAAACCCTCCCCTACTTGTTCTGCCTGAAGACAACTGAAAGAAAAGACACGAAGCTGGGTTTTACACAGTATTTCTCAAATGTTATTAAACTCCCACTTGTTACAGTTTATGRTTGCATTCTTTTTCCTGCTCTGAGTCTAAACAATTTTCAGTGGGAGTCCTTTACAGTGGATGCTTCAGAGCTGCTGGCACTGATTTTGCTGTCTCTTATATTTCACTCTCATACTTACGGGAAAACACCATGTCCTCAAAAAATATCTGTGCTGATCTAGAAATCTCTAATTTTGACATAAATAAGTATCGTATTTGTACCTCCTTCTCTTCTGTATTCTTTTCAGTATTTTGTTTCTGAGAGCTGAGTCTTGCCAGTCCCTAATCTGTGCATGCCTGAAGTTAGGGATATGAGTAACTCTACGGAAATGCTATTGCTCACAGACCTCAGCCCTTGCTTTTTAAAGTGAAACTTGGAGCATCAGCCTTAAGTGATCTTTCTGTGTGTGAGTCTTGGAAGACATTCTCTTTGGTGATCTTAGTTATTACATCCGCGGCTGTAACATTATTGTAACTTGTTATATCTGTAATTTGCATGACACAAGCCAGCCTAACAGCCTAACATGTTACCAGCGGGACGGGGATTGCATCTCAGCCATCGGAAAGCAAAGTTCAGCTTCCTGAGGCCATCCTTAATATGATAATTGCTTTACCACATGTTGATGACTCAAAACCACAAAGAGAACGATGGGGCAATTCAAACCCCTGCATCTGGGAGGGTGTCTGTGTCCAGCCCCTTCCAAACACCCCAGTTCATTGGCAATATTTTTTTTTCTCAGTGAAAATACTGTGAGGCCATTTTACAAGTGGATTTATAGCTGAGTAGAAGAGTAATACTTTGGGGGCTGAACCCCATGGAAACAACTCAAGCAAGTAGCTTTAATCCACAAGTTACGACTTTGTCTTGAGTACCAGCATCATCCTCAATTTTTTCTTCTGAGCTTGTCCATCTGGTGTCTCTTTAGCTTTGCTCTGGTGTTTTGAACACCAATAATCAGATATTAGCGGTCTATATCCCTGAAGGCAGGCTTCAGATCATTTTTCACCCTTCCCTCAGAGGACAAAGAGTTGTGCTAAGCACAATAAATGATGTCAGTAACCAAAACTTCATAGAAAATGTGGGACATGAGACAAAAAAGTACAAAACCTACTGAGGACTGAGACTGAGCCCATCCTTGCTRAGGACGGGTGCCTCCCAAAAATGTAAATCCACACCCCTCTCCACCCAGTCTTTTCTGATCATGTTAGAAAAGGTCTGATAAAACGTTCTTGTTTTAGTTAATCATTCCTTCAAGCTCTCCCAGCCAAGCTGACTTGCACTCTGTGAGGTCAGCGTGCTCCTTGTACTAACAGCCAATGTTCCCTTTTTTATTAGTATATCGACAGCGCAATTTACTCCAGTACTGCAACAGTGTCAGGGCCTCATTTTCCATGGCATGAAACTGTTCCCGCTTCACCTGCTAGCAAACGGAGCTCTGCTTTTTTTCTGAGGAGACAGACTGTTCCTACCTCCTGTGCCTTGACTTTGTCTCGAAAGCTTCTTCAGACAATGTATAGGCCAATTTGTGAGTTATTACCCAGTCCCCCAAAGTAGCTTGATGTTTTTCCCACGGTGAAGAAGGTAATTTAGAAAAAATGTTCTCAAAGCCGTCTCGGTTGTGACTGAGTTATTATCTACAATCCTTATTACTAGCTTGTAATATGTGGGCACAGTAAAGCTAACAGCAAACTGGGAGGCATGGGTTTAAAATATCTAAGTATTGTCAGTGTCTAATGAGTTTTAAAGTATCAGGATGATTTTGAAAGTTTTGTGACACTCTCAGGCTGGCAGAAATGTGCTAATTAATAAATCAAATAGAATTGCAGATTCAGAGAAGCCCCCAAGGTGAGGGGAGCAATCCCTCTCTCCCCAGCTGTCAACGACAGGAAGAAACTCTAAAAACAAGAYGGGATTTTAAGGGCGACACAAATAAATCAGGCAGAGCAGTTCCACCTTTAACAGAGGAAGGCAAAGGACATCAAAAACCTGGGGGCTCTAAGTAACCCTGGAAATTGTAGGGGAAAGGAGAGGTTTGAGCCCAGCCTCTGCAAGCTAAATAAAGCACCAGAGCAACTAAGGAGGAGCCTTGCTGCTAAAYAGGATCTGTAAATGCATTTTCTTACTTGATGCTTTTCTTTTGCAACAGTGCTTGTAATTGCAATGACTAAAACGTCATTCTTAGCTCGTTAATGTAGAATAAAATGTGCTAATTTCTTCTGAAATTCATCCAGCATTAAAAGCAACTCCAGAGAAATCTGACGCACACTAAGATTCCTGGAGATGATGTACCCAAAACGCCAATTTCAGTGTCATGTAAGAGCCATTTGAGGCTCCCCAATCTGCAACATGTTTTCCCCTAAAATTGTGTTTGTGAACTGAAGTAATCAGATGTTGTAGTAAAGGAGAGAAGAGAAGCCTCCCTCACGGGTTGTCACTCATTCCTTCTCCAGCTAGGGAAAGGCAGAGGCACAGCAACCAAAAACTTTGCAAATAAACCCCTACTGTCACACAATATTACAAAGGAAGAAAAAGGCTGATTTTTTTTTTTTTCCCCTCCCTTGGTCTTTGGGTGTTGGTTGCACACGCAGCTGCTATGGTTCTCATTTTGTGGCATCCAGGATTCCCCCTGCACCGGGCTTTATTTTGGAAGATAACAAAGCAGAGAGGGCTGTGCTGGCACTGCCAGCAGCAGCTGATGGCAGAAAGAAGAGCACCTGTAAATGGTAAATGCAGAAAAAATGCAAAGAAAAATGCAGAGACTGAGCTGAGATGGAGATGATTTTAAAAGTCAGGAGATTCAAATGATCCAGGGAGTTTACAAAGCTGATAAAAGCAATGGCCAAAAAACGTGACCAAAATAATGAAACTTAAAAAGCAGGATCTGTGGGGAAATCTGAAATCAAAGAGACTGTTAGGTTTTTTTAATCACAATTCCTAATCAGGCAGGAAACTGCCTGAGAGAGACCTCAGAGACCTCTTCTGCCAAACACCCCCAAAGGAGAAAGATTTTATGTTTCTATCAGACAAATGCAAAGACTTAAGAGTGTGGAAAATATGCAGGTCCTGCAAAAAGGTATGGAAATGTTACCTTGGAGCAACCTTACTTTTATGTCTTTCTTTGAATTTAGTAATGGAATTCAAAGAGACAATAAATATTGGGAGGAGAAAGCAAAGTATTCTTACATTTCCAGAAAACACAGAACTAACAAGAACTCCACAGCAACTTTTTCCTAAACTGAGCGAGCAGTGTTGAGCATTTTTCACGTTAGATAATGAATCTTGAAATAAAGGATAATTCACGAACTAGGTTTCTGAGCAACCAGTGGGAGGATGGTTGGCTGTTTATGTTGTTCATGTTAAAATTCTTTGTATGGGTTAAATACATCTCCCTCAGTCCAGTTTCTGCCTGGAGGGAAGATGAGAGCAGAATATTCTACTGTAAATTCTTCTGGGACTGTATTTTCGGCATTGCCAATGCTCTGTTTAGGGAAAGAAGTTGCAAAAGGGTGGCAAAATTTAGCAAGATGTTAAATCTGCAGTTACATAATTTTTTTCAATTCTCTTTTTAACCCAACATGCAAGACAACACATGTCAGGAATTCTTCTAGCTTGGAAGGGCTTAGGCTGAAGCTTATCTTTTTATGCCGAGAGAGTCCCACTGGTAAACATGGAAGTCCCCTGGGTCTTCCCACGGTGGGCGAACCACAGTCAACTTCACATTTCCTGGGATGCTTGAACAGGAAAAAAGAGGTGAACAGTTTTGAGAGAGGACAGCAGCCGGACATGGGGGTGGCTGTGAAAGGACCTGACCCTGTTCTGGCATGGTTGGTACTGAGCTGGGGCTGAAGAGCACCGGGGAGCTGGGCTCTGCCTTGCTGGGTGGTCGCAGGTATTTGCACCCAGAGGGCATGTTCCTCAGGCTGCTTTCCTGTGCTGGTGCCTGCTGGCCCAGAGTGGTTGGTGTTTGTGCTACCAACCCTTTTTCTCTCCAGCATCGAGGTTGCCTGACCCTGGGAACAGCCCCTAACCACACCATCTCCCAACTTGCCTGGTGTCCCCTGGGGGGATTATTCATGCAAGCCCTAGGGTGCAGGGCATCCACCCAGCTCTACAACAGCTTGGCATAACCTGGTCCTGTTCAATCTACGTGTGTAGCCAGAGCTGACATGTCTTACCCAACAATACACGGAAAATAGTGTGAGCTGGACAGAGAGCTGTGCTTTAAAGCGATGTTAAATAAATGTCCAAAGTGGTGCTTGCATGACTGCCCCCTTCAAGCTCAGTTTAAATTGGTTGTGTGTTGGCAGTGACAGGTCGCTAGTTTCCATTGACATTTCATTGTTGATCAGTGAATGTACAGACTAGCCACAGGGTAATTTCTTCTCCTTATTTAATCAAATGGAAACTTTCAATCCATTTTTGCATTCACAGAACAGCCATTGCAGTTTATTTAAGTAGGTTAAATATAAATCAGCACCAAAAAACACCCCAGCAGCATAAAGATGCCCTCCCTTTCCTTTTCAATATTATCTTATTTTCCTTGGTCTTGTGACTTCTCAGAAGTCTTCCTTTAGTGCCCATTGGCATTTGTTTGCTAGTGCACAGAGCCCTCTGATTTAAAGGCTTTGACTTAGTGCTGGGGCTTCAAGGGCAGCAGTCACAGCTCCAGCACAGGGAGAAAGAAGTGGCACTGTCCTTCCTATGTTAAAATCAGCAGCAAAGCTCTCCATGGACTTTAAATGGAGCACGATGAGGACAGTTTTATTTTTTCACTAAATATAGGCAGCACATTCTGGCCTCCAGGTGACTAGAAATAGGCAAAAAGGAGATGTAGGTTTTATACAGTTGGACTCACTTGAGCATGGTGTGGTGGAAGGAGGAGGGGGTGGCTTTTCCAAAGGCACTGGGGAGCTCCCCATGTGGGTCACGGTCTAGTGTGCACATCAGAGGAGCACAGGTCAGGGACACTGTAACTGCCTGAGGATTTTACCAGTAAAATTGACTGACTGGCTCTGTGGCTGGTACAGGGATGCAGGCCCACCACGGCCAGGCAGATCTCCGCTAGATGTGGCTGGTGGTTTGGAAAAATTCCTCTTCAGCCAGCAAGGTTGGGCTTGGGGATTTGGCATCGTTTCTCATTTTCATATTCCCTGTCACAGCTCTACACAACGTGGAAAACTGAGAGGTGGAAGTGAGAGAGCTGGAGGGATGTCATTTGCCTGCGGAGGTCTGGAGAAGGTTTCTGTTACCACCTGACACGACTTGGCTCCTCGGGTTCTGTAAAGCAGAAGAGATGGGAGTAAACTCTTCCCAGCTAGTGAACACTGAGCCATTGCAGAATTAAAAGAAAGTCAAACAGCTCTCAGGAAAATGTGATTGTTTGATAAACAAGAACATTTTATGGTAATCTCTGTATTTACAAACACAAGGATGGGTCAAATGTCTGCTCCTTGGAAATTTCTTTTTTTTTCCTAACAGAAATTTCTTTTAAAGCCTAGCAGTTAGAAAGTGCTTGTGCTAAAAATAACTTATAAAAGGACTATATCCATGCATGCTCTTTCTCTCACAAAATTCAGTATTTTGCAAGTATTGCTGATTTAGGACACTCAATATTTTTGCAAGGTAATGTAGACTCCTTTATCATTAAATCATAGAAACTGTAAGTCCCAGACAACAGTTAACTTTAGGCACATCCAAACAGTTAACTTTAACATTAGGCAAATCTTCCTAATGTAATGTCTGATGCTGTAAACTCAAAGGCATCAAAACAGGAGAGGATGTCAAAGACGTCTACCTGCATAACTTTGGTGACAATATGTCCAAGTGCTCATACACAGCTGGATATATGCTGACTATTCATGATGTTTTCCTTGAATACACGATATTAGCTAACAATGTCACTCGTGAATGTAGGAAAAATTTATAAAGCCATTGAACATATTGTTGAAATGTATTGACAGAATTCAATGTTACATCTGTAATCTGTGATTATTTAGTTGTACTTTGCAGATCAAATTATAACTAAGAAGGTAGAATTTAAAAATCGATCCTGATTGCTAGGAAAAGATATTTACATTTCAGACATCCTGCCTATGAAAAGTTGCATGCTGCTTAGTGTTTTTATGATTTTAGAAAAACACAGATAGATGAAAGACATGATCAAAAGGCCAAGAGGTATTCCTCTAATTACCATGGTCCACATTCCATAGTCTCATTTCACTTAAAATTCCCATTGTCTTCAGTTCTGCAGTGGAAATTTCACGGAATTACAGGGAATTCTGCCTGTTAGGACTGTGTAAAAGCCAAGCCACATCTGTAGCACTTGCCCGTTTTGTTTGCATTATGTATTTTGGAAAGATAATGTTATTGATCTAAAAGATCTTTACAAAAGTTACTGCTGTAACCAGATGCTTTTGAGTCCAGCTCTGAATCTGCAGTGCACAATAGCCTGTGACAATTAGAATTTAATATCCTCAAAGACTTGACAATTTGGGTAGCACGTTGGAAAAAGTCCATTAATACAGAAAAGCACTGAACAAGACTAGACATAATGATATCCTCAAATTTGACACAACATTTTTTATCTAGGAAAAAGCTGTTTTGGATTACCCTGCCCTTTCACAATATTTTCTTCATCCAACTACTTAGATATTTACTGTTAGATCTGATATTTTGTAAGGAGGATTCTGTGTAGGCTTTTAGTAGTTTTGCTATCAATTTGCTATTGAAACAACAAATTATGTCATTAAACAAATTATGTTATTGAAATAAATGTACCACAGCTTGATGTATGTTAAATAAGTTGATTTATTAAAATATCTAATGTATGAAGAAGTTTAGAAGTTAAATGTCTTGCTAGAGATTTCCACACAATAAGATTAATGGGACAAGTAAGATAAATGATAATTCCAAAATCGCAACTTGCAAGCTTTGATACAGCTGATGACTTGAGAATATTACCACTCGTTTTAATGTTGTGTGTAGGCAAAAATAATTATTGTTCCAAACATAGAGACCTCAGGAAAATATAACTCATTTGAAAAGTGACCTACTGTATGAGAAGATAGATGATCTATGTTTCTTCCCAGTGTTTTTCCATCGCAATACTGCCTTTGTCTAGAGACACGGGTAGCGTACTCCCTGTTTTGGTAATGTCAGAAGGAAGGAGGGACTGATAAAGAGGAGACTTTTCATGTTAGTTTGTGAGTCCATGGTGAGAAGAACATTTTAAGGGGCTTTGTAGTTCAGCAGGTATCCGAGTAGCCATGTGTGTATAACTCAGCTGGGAGGAAAAGATGAACACACCTCAATTAAGCTTGGATTTAAGGAACTAAAGCCAATCTGTGATTGCTAGAGCAATGCCTATGTCCATTCCCTGCCTCAGTCGTTTGTGAGCACTTTGGGGATGTCAGCACACATGACTGACTACGTACGTGACAGGGCATGAGACAGTGGGCTGAATGGACTCTTCTTCCATAGAGGTGCACACATGTGCTTTGGGTCATCTTAAAAGTTTGTGTTCAACCAGTCAGGCAAAGGAAGCAAATCTTAACCCGTGATGGGATGGAGCCCTCTAATAGCTTTGTAATAGACTGCATCATCTGCTTTGTCAGAAAGATTGGGCTTGTCTGCCTGAGGTCACCTAATCCACCTTCCTCTTACTTCAAGTAACCATACCACACAGTCTCTTTCCTCATCTCACCAAACTTCATCCTGGCACCACCATGCACTAACAGCTATTTGCTCAAACACCATCAAGGGCACGATGAGGCATTTCCCAATGCTAACAAGCTGAAAATGTCCAACTGGGGAGCTCCACCTTTTTTGCACTGTTCAGAAAAAAGGAGAGTGTCCATGAAAAGATTTCTGCCATGCCAAGTGACTAATGCACACTGAAGATAGATACAACACTGGATTGCCAGTCTCTAAAGACTTGTCAGTTGGCAACAGCTGCAATAGAATCATAGAATCATTAAGGTTAGAAAAGATCTCTAAGATCATCAAGTTCAACCATCGACCCAACACCACCATGCCCACTAAACCATGTCCCGAAGCACCACATCTACACGTTTTTTGAATGCCTCCAGGGATGGTGACTCCACCACTTCCCTGGGCAGCCTGTTCCAATGCTTGACAACCCTTTCAGTGAAGAAAATTCTCCTAATGTCCAATCTAAACCTCCCCTGGCGCAACTTGAGGCCATTTCCTCTTGTCGTATTGCTTGTTACTTGGGAGAAGAGACCAACACCCACCTCACTACAACCTCCTTTCAGGTAAATCGAAAAGTCCGTAACTATGGATTCTAACCTGCCTTGGCTGTGGGGTATCGTTTATAACAGTGTCTCTGAGCTGTAGATGAGGAAACACAGAATTGGAGTCTGTGGCTGTGTTTATCTCTTGACAAGAAAAAACAAAGCAACATTACAAACTGATCCAGAATAAGTACATGTAACAAAAAACTAATCAGAAGAAGACTCACTAGCAAATAGCGATCTTATCTGTGAAATGATGCGATAGTCCCAGAAGTGGTGGTAATCATCAAGACACAGAGTTAACTTGGTGAACCTCCAAGAGTTTATGTACAAACACATACAGTAATGTACTCCCAAAATGTTAACAAAGAGTTCTCTCGCACTTTTCACAGGAGCTGCAGCACATCCCCCTGGAGAAAAGGAAGGGAGTGTGGCGGTGTGCCGTAGAGGCTGGGGAGGCACCGGGAGCAGCAGGCATGTGGGGGGGGAGCTTCCCAGAGAAGGGTGCTGGCCTGGGATTCCCTACCAGCCTCCGAGAAAGGAGTTGATAAATTAAAAGAGACCGAGATGGGGAGAAGCAAGCAAAGAGTCACTGCAAGGGCTAAGGCTGTTTTGGCCACAGGCAGTGGCTTCATTATCACAGCCCTTTCCACCTGCTCCTCTCTGGGGTGCAGAGCCCAGCATGACCCACACTGGGCAGGGCGAAGGGGAGTGGTGGGACATGTCCCAGACATAGGGCAGAAGGGAGCTCTGTATGATTTGCTGTGGGGTGAGGCATGACCTGGGCCAAGAGGGCCCAGTGACACACGGGGGAATGGAGCAAGCCCAGGAAAGAGTCCTCCAGAGCAGCAGGCAGGTCACAGGGCTCGATGCATTTAGAGATTTTTTTCTTATAGTTTTGGGCTTTGCAAGACTGCATAAACCGGTTCATATTTCAGAGACTTGGGTGTTTGTCTCTGAGACGGAAGATAAAGTCTTCTACTAGCCCGACTGCCCTTCTGGTTTTTCCTTGGAGGCACACTGGTACGAAGTTCTGGAGAGCAGCAAAGGTGACTTGTAATGTCTGATGTTTCTAGCTTGTCTTGTGATTTCTTGCAATGTGTGATCAAGACTTCCCCTCAAACAGCATGAAAGGTCTGGCACCCAGTTGTGGGATCCAGAAGGATACACGACTTCCCAAGCTGAATGTCTCCTGCTGGCTGAGACACAGGAAAGCAGGAGCTCTCTGCTTTCTGCGGCCCCACCATGGTCCTGGAGAGCTAGCGAAGAAAACTCCCTTGTTCCTATTCCACCACAGTCTGGTACAGGGGTAGGCATGACTTTGGCTAATAATGATAAAGCAGTGGCTGAATCATAAAGATGATCTCAACAATCTTGATTGCTCTTTCTGAAATGTATAGAATTATCCATCATGTTATTATAAAACACTTACGTACAGCAGCATCCCCAGGCACAGCTGGGGCAGCATCGCAACAGGCACTGTACAAATGTGCAGTTAGGCACTGCCTGACCCAGGAGCTCATGCTTTAAGTAGACCTGCAGAAGTAGAAAGAAAAATAGAGACACACAGGTGAAGCGATATATTTTCCCCTGGCCTGCAGTGACCTAAGATTGAATGCCCTACTAACAGAGTCCCCTTTTTTAAATAATAATGAACATGCAGGAAGATGCTTCTCCCATGCTTCTTCAAGCAACAAAGCACAACAAATTAAGCTTGACATCAGTATGTGCATGCAATGCCTCAATTAAACTCCAAGACAGATTTTGTTTACAAAAGCCTTTACATTCAACATTTTCTTGGGGTTTTGTTTTCTCTGTTAAAATCAGCCATACTCAAAATATTTTTTTCTCTTTAATGGAAAATTGCGGAGTCCCAACCCAGGCTGAAGATCAGCAAGCAAACCTCTCTAAGCTGCCAYGCCCTGTGAATAGAGGCCACAGTGTTAGCCAGCAAGTTGAACTGCTTTGCAGAGGTTTGTACTAGCAGAAAGGTCTCTGCATCAGTCCCAAAGAAACCCAGACCTGGTAGATGACACACGACACTGCGGCCAACAGGGAAGCAGCTGGGAGATACTTCTTTTCATGTGTATGTCACACTCACAGAAATCAGTACTCGAAGTGTACAGCTTCAATGCCTCCCTAACAGTTAGGAGTTCTCTCCAAAACTTAGGATAGCTGGTACAGCACACCTCACCATGGTCCTTGCTGCCCCTTTATGCTGTTGCGAGAGCCCGGGGCATGGGTCAGAGGGAGGCATGGATTGGAGGGAGATGTACTGCAATAACCTGCACTCACCAGCATAGCAGGAGCATATGCAACCATCTGTATTAGCTCCTGGGAGCTCAGAGCAGGGGCACAAAATACAGTCTTAGTCCCAATATCAGTACTTGGGCATCAGTGAAGTTTTCTGTTCCACTGGTTATTTTCTATTTAGCTTTACAACATTACAGTTCTGGCCAGGCCATCGTTACCGCTGTTATTTTTCCACCAGCTGCATATTGCAGATTACTCCTTATGGCTACACTGAGCCAAAGAAATGCACAGCTGATACAAGAAGTTCCATGAATAAAAAAACGAACTAGAAAGACAGCAGAAATTGCAGTGCGATATCTTAGAAGACTCACACCAGAGGATGAGCTATTTTATGTTCATTGGGTTTATCCCAGCAACAATTCCCCTTTGTTTGGAGCTCCTATGGAGAATACTTTCCACTGTACACACTGCACACATGGTGGATGGGTACAATTTCATTGCGAAGTCTGGGGAGGATCCCTGTTGATCTTGGTGGGCCTGAGGTTCTTTGCTTTTTTGGGAGTTGGTATGGTTAGACAATAGAATGGATAACTACATATGCTTTTCGTTTTAGTGCATCCTCTGGAGATTTTTGTACGGTGAACGCTTAAAGCACAGCACCACTGAGACACAGTCATCTCCTGATTTGAAGGCAGCTGCTGAGCTGCCTGAGCTAATGCACATTGCAGTGTAGTTTGAGTAGGGTGTACCCAGGTGAACTCACAAAAAAGGCCAGGGAAGCTTTAAACTTGACATTAGACAGATGGGATTGGGCTTAATAAACTTTCTGAATTATCTTGCTTTTGCAGAAGGATGAAACAGCAAGTCAGTGATGACAGGATGTGAACTGGATAACTAAGAGGGGTCTGTTTCAAAGGAGCCCATCTACAAAATGGTGGCTGGTGCCTAGAAAGTGCTGTGCTGGACACAGCCTACGGTCTGATGTTAGCTGGCCCCAGGCGCAGATCAGTATTTCTGTTCTTCCGTGGAAATCACATTCTAAATATCAAAAGGAATGTGAGGACAAGAAAAAGACAAATTAATTTACTCCACTCAAAGCTGGATTTTTGTAATAAAATGAGCAGGGTGTTATAAAACAGAGATGGTCTGATGATGCACAGCAATGATTCATCTGCTCAGCAGAGATTACAAACAGAAGAGACCTCTGGCTTTGCTGCTGTGGCCGGCCAGTGCCAGGATAAATGGTGATGAACATTTCCATTGACACAAGGAAAGAAACACTTGTGTAAAGAGAAAGATTTGCAGGGCAGGCTTCTTCCCTCTACTCAGCTGAATGTTCCTGCCAGCAGCTCTGAGTGTAAAGAAACCCTGTAGGCTTTACCTCCGTGCTGTGCCACTGCTGTGTCATTGCAAGTGATGGGGACAGACACACATGGTTCAGACTTGAAATCAAGCTCAGGCGCTAAAGTCCAGTATTGTCTGCTGAGGGCTCCCTTGCAGTCTGTAACACCTCCAGCTCTGCCTCCCTGGTGTTGATATTGTCCCTTTCATGGGTGATGTTTATTGCCTATCAGGAGCTAGAGGAATACCACCTCTGAAGTAGGCACGTTTAAATCCTGAAAACAACTTCTCCCCCTTCCCTGCCATGAGGATGGTTAAGGAGAACTACTGAGCCCCTTCCCACAGTGCAGCTGCCCAGCACTTCTTGGAGGACATCACCAGTGACAAAGGAAGATTCCAGTCACTCTAGTTGGGTTGTAGCCTCCCCAGGGTAGAGGCCAGGGACACTCTCAGGGCATATGACCCTGGGAGCTCTGCAGAAATCAAAAGCTCTGGTGAGAATGGTACCTCTGGTGCTTGGAAGAGAGCCAGTGCTGCCCTAAAGGAGTGCATGTGGTGTGACACTGGTCCTTGAGTGGTGACACTGCTTGGCATGACATGGTGTTTTATGAAGCTTTGCTTTATTCAGATGTGTTTCTTAGGTTTCCCTTCAAAACATGGACTCAAGGACAGATGCCACAATCAAAGACTCCAATTATGAGGAATAAATATTATAAAGCTTTAAAGGTTTCTTATGGCAAAGATAGCACCTGCTAATTTTAAAATGTTTGAGGGATAAGAGACCCTTCTGCTCATATTTTTAGATAGACCCACAAGTTGATTGCTGAACAGCTTTTTTCTTTTTAAGCAGCTACAGACCCATAAATATTTCTGCTAAGGCTTGTCATCTCCACAGCAGTCCCAGCCCCTGTTCAACCATACCAGCAGTAGTTCCATGGAGGTTTGTGAGGGCAGCATTTACGCCTTCAATCCAGCCTCCAGAGAGGAGCTACGTCATGGTATTTCCTCTTTCCACGCAGTGAGATTTACAGCTTGCTGGTCCTTCCTGCCACTGCAGAGCAGCCCTCTTGTCAGGGGGGTCACCCGCCGTCCATCTCGTGCTGGAGCTGGAGCAGTTCGTGGGATGGCTTGCCAGGCTGAGATGGGTACTGCGGCGAGACATCGCATCCCAGTCCTGACCCCCCTCTCAAGGTCATCGTAGCCTGAAGCCAAATGGTAGCTGGGCTCTGCGTGATGTTTAGCTGCGTTTAACTTTTCCGTAAAAGTAGACGTTTTAAAACAAGCGTCTGTTTTTAATGCAGAGCTGAAGATGGTTCAAGGGTCACAAGGGGGCACTCCCCCCTCCCTCGCTCGGCTCCTCGGACGCACGCAGCTCTGTGCTATGGGCGATTTTTCCACTGCGTTTACTGGAATGGCCCCGTCCTCCACCAGTGCTTAAGTGCTCTGTTAACAAACTCAAGTAACAGCAATAAATCTCTCTCGGGCTCTGCACCAGTGCTCCCGGAACTGTGAAATCACCTGTCTTGGGATAATGTGCAATTAATGATGCACTCAGAGTGCTAGAAACCAAGACCTACTTGTGCAATACCTCTTTTCCTTGACATACCTGTGTGCAGAGCTTACACTCAACCACCTTGGCTGTACCCAGAAATCCTCCTCACGTGGTGCAGAAGCAGTTAAATCACAAATGCCAGCACTGCCTCAGGCCTGCGTTATCAGTGCTGCTTGCATGCAGAACTCCTTTAATTGTCAGTAGTCAGCACTTATTCAATATTACTCAACTCTGAGGCAGCTGAGGGAACTGGAGAGCAAAAGCGCAGCATAACAAAACATACTGTGTTTACTGAGGAGCAGAGCCTGCCCGCCCCAGCCGTCCCATTGCCCCCAGTGAGGCATCTCCTCTGGCAGGGTGTTAGGATGGGGTCTGTGGTTTGATCCTGTCCCATCGTGCTAGTCCCGTGGTGCAAACGCAGAGCGGGAGGCAGTGGTTGCCCTGAACACTTGCAGTCTGCAGGGTCTCGGTGGGGAAATGGTCGATGTCAAAAAGCCCAGGGTACACACAGCAATGAGCAGAACAGCAGCAAACACATTCTCTCTGCTCCTTTTTCTAGCAGGCAGAGCTGTGTTCGGCAGGGGACTAACTGATCAAGACTGGAAAAAGATATTGAGGAGAATGAAAAGGGTGGGGACGGCCACACAAGAACTAGTCACATTTTTTCCAGTGGAAGACTGGTTTTTTGGTCAAACAATGCCATTCATGTCAAAACTGAAACTTTCCGTGGAAACATGGGTATGTCAAGAGCATTTCATTTTGGAAAAGGAAAACCTCCAGAAGCCTTTAAGGAGGATGGAATATTTCAATCTGTTWTTATTATTATTATTATTATTATTATTATTATTAAATAAAATCGAACAATTTTTATAAGAATATTATTATATATTATTATATTATTATTATTTTATAATAATAAAACTGTCAGTTTTAAAAATGCAATGTTTTCCTTTTACTTCAGGATAATGTTTTTCAAAATATTTGAGTTTTTTCTTATTGGAAATGTAAAGGTCAATGTGACATATTCTTATGGACAGGAAATAGTGGGTTTTCACCGGTATAATTGGTGCTCTGTTCCAATTACAAAGAAATTCCCCAAAACAGATATTCTGGTTCCCACACTGCTCTAGGACCAGTACCAAAACAAAGAGATTGGAAGGAAGGAGGAAATCACGAAATGCAGTAAGGGCATCAGCATGAATCACATCCTCAGAATGTCTGAAGTGCCTGCTTAGCCCTTGGACACCAGGCAACTCTGGGTACCTTCTCTTGACACTGCTTTTTTCTTCTGAGCTCATGGAAAGGGAAAAGGTGGAAGGCTGAGTAAATGAGCTCCCACTCTGAAGACATTTGCTGTTACAAACTCCATTGCAAACCAGGTGGTCATCTCGGTATTCAAGATGTGATACCCTTTCCCTGTTCTTAATCTGCCTTCTGTTCCAAGATGGGAATCGTAAAAGAAATTACATTTGTACATAATTTTAACCTATTATCCTGAATGCATCTAAGTATGCTTTAAGTTTAGCACCTGCTTTGCAGAGTCAGCACACCACTTCTGAAAATTTCTATAATTTTGTACCTTTTGTTTCCCTTCCCATCCAGCTCCTGTGGGTGAGTGCTTTTCTCCTTCAATAACCACAACGGCATGTATTCACATGCCTTTCTCGCTCTGCTTCCTCCACTTCTTTTCCCTTCTTCTCTGTTTCTTCAGCTACTTTTCCTTTAGTTGCTATCCAAGCTTTCCCTGCTAGTTGTAATTCACCTGCTTCCTCTCATGTCCTATATTTTCTGCCACAAGCATTGATTTTCTCTTCTTTTTTTCCTAAATCCTGGGCCCAGTGAATCCCAAGTTATTCACACACTTGCAGTGAACATGAAACGTGAACATCTGACTCTTGAGGTCCTTTGCTCTGGACTGGGCACTAGAGCAAACCCAAGGCTTTTGGACACATCCATCACTGTGCAAGATGAGGGATATACAGCTGCCCAGTTCCCTGCAGCCCAGCAGTTTACTTGCTTAAAAAGGCACAAACTCTTAAGGGAGCTGAAATGGAAGAACAGCAGTGACATACAAAGAAAGAAAAATTATTGCTTCCTGTGCAGATGAGCTTCATCCAAGCTTAGACTTCAAAAAGATTTTGTAACTTTTAAACAAAGCAGTTCTCCTAATCACATGCCTATGATAAACTGATGGTAGCACTTAATCCGCTTTATGCTTTGTTTCATTTAGGCACTAACTGTAGGCTGTTTTTGTTATACTTCACTCACTGTGCTACTGAAGACATTTACTGTTACAAGGAAAATACGTTGCAAAACTGTGCACAGCTTATAGCTTTATTATATAATGCATGCCCCGTGGAAATACGATTTTTCTGTAACTTAAATAGAGATAACCTTCCACCGCAAGAAGTTGGTACTGTGTAGTCTATAAGGGAATGCATGTTCCTGGCAGTCAAGAGAACTGGCAGTCCCAAAAAGGGAGCACAGTATGTATTCCTCCACTGTGGAATGGTGTCAATGGTGCATGTCCGGCAGTGATATAGTATAATCACACAATACATAGAATAATGCATAATACTTAACAGCCAGATTGATGTGGAGAGCTTCTTTTTCAAATGGGAGGAATGAGTTGTACTGCTAAAGCAGAACAGGAGTGAGAGGCACTGCTGGTTGCAGAAGATGAGCACTTTTAGATTTCCATGCGTACAACATTTAATTCAAGGACTAGGGAGAACTGCAGAGCTCTAGTTAAACCCGGCTGACAGCTCAGCCAGGAACCACGGGTGGTCATGCCACCAGAAACAGGGGCCTGCCTCCTCCTCCTCCAGAAACACACAAGACCACGAAGTGCAGCCTCCTGTTTCTCAGGCAACCCTGTTGGGCGCAATCCTTCTACGCAGGCATCCTGCTGCATGTTGATACCAGGCAAATTTGTTGTTCCACTGCTTCTACTGGGAGGATATGCCACAGTCTTGCTATTCTGAGTCATAAAAACCAAATTCTATCGTCTATACTAATGCTGTTTGTAACTAGTTTAGATTTCCATCTTATGCCACTTTCCCTTATACAGCTATTTTTCTTCCCCTGGTGTTTACTCTTCCCTGATGTATTCAGGAATAGTGTGGCCAGCAGGAGYAGGGAGGTGATCGTGCCCCTGTACTCGGCACTGGTGAGGCCGCACCTCGAATACTGTGTTCAGTTTTGGGCCCCTCACTACAAGAAGGACATTGAGGKGCTGGARCGTGTCCAGAGAAGGGCGACGAGGCTGGTGAAGGGTCTGGAGAACAGGTCTTATGAGGAGCGGCTGAGGGAGCTGGGGTTGTTTAGCCTGGAGAARAGGAGGCTGAGGGGAGACCTTATCGCTCTCTACAACTACCTGAAAGGAGGCTGTAGAGAGGTGGGTGTTGGTCTCTTCTCCCAAGTAACAAGTGATAGGACAAGAGGAAATGGCCTCAAGTTGCGCCAGGGGAGGTTTAGATTGGATATTAGGAAAAATTTCTTCACTGAAAGGGTAGTCAAGCATTGGAACAGGCTGCCCAGGGGAGTGGTAGAGTCACCAACACTGGAGACATTCAAAAAATGTGTGGATGTGGCTCTTCAGGACATGGTTTAGTGGGCATGGGTGCTGGGTTGATGGTTGGACTCGATGATCTTAGAGGTCTTTTCCAACCTTAATGATTCTATGATTCTATGATTCTATGATTCTATTTCTAGAAACCCTTTGTATTCATTTCTCTTCCCTGCTAGAGCAGGCTCTGGTCCCTCCTGTAGGATAGTGTCCATCAATCTGATCATTGTCTGCATCTGCCCCCTTTTCACTTAATCCTTCTTGACAAGGAATGACCAGGAATGTCTGTAGTGTTTCAGGTGAGATCTCACAGTGTCTTYGAGACCAATATTCATAATTTGCTGTTGTTGCGTGAAAGGCTGAAGTAGCTAGTGCAGTTATTCAGCCCAGTCGCGTTCGATGAGAAAAATTACGACTAGATTAAYRAACAATGCRATTYATTAAAGCAACAGATACACAGGTTCTTTTGGATTGCCGGTGATAGAATTACTGCAAATGAAGCTCATGCAAATGCCTAAGTATAAGTACAAACTACTTCGCTAAAAGCGCGTTAAAAGAGGTAAAGCGACTCTCTAGAGATTTCTAAGTTCCCGGGGAGGCACTTGGTATAACCAAGTGTCCGAATCTTACCCAAAGGCGTCCCGATGGGGGGAAGAGAGGCTCAGCCCGTCGACTGATCCCAGAAGTTAGAGTGGTACACGGCGATGGTATCTTCCCTAACATTTGCTCTTTCACGCGCTATTTTTATATTATTTGTTATCTTTCAGGTGGAGCTTGAGGGACTCTAGTCATACATACCTTTATTGTGATTGGTGTAAAACTTTCTCGCTTTGATTTAAAGGTATAGACCAGAAAAAATTCAGAGCGCAGGCTCAGTGAGGTGGGGTCGCACCTCGGAGGCGGGTAGCCGCGGTGTCTCCACTCCGCTCCATCCTCCATACTGTTTCTCTCAGGGTCAGCACACCAAGCTCCCCCGATGTACTAACATCTAAGATTACAGGCCTATAGGGCTCTCGTAGAGACAAGGTCGAGGATAAGGAATGGATTCCTCGCCTGCCAGCTGCACTGGRCTCTGAAAAACTTCGTCAATGCTGTTCCTTTTGTTAAAACGTTAATATAAATCGGATCTCTAAGTTACCTCCAGCAATTATGCCACAGCTGTCTGCAGTGAAAGTTATTTCCTCTGATACACACTAGGTACATATTTGCTTTTCTCATGGCTATGTCCACAGCAGTGGTTCATGCTCGTCCAACACCACACTAGTATAGTAGGCTTCTCCCCCAGCCATTCCCATTTGTTGTTTCAGATACAGCAGAAATTATTTTTGATCCCCAAGTGATGGTGCCCTTCATATTACTAACTTTCAACCTATTTCTATTACTTATTTCTCAAGGTCACCTTTTATTCCTTTGTGATACTCTGGTTCTGCATTGTGTTGACCATTACAGACTACTTGTGTCTCTAGCAAATGTCATTGGAAAAATTACATTTTTTGCTGAAGTCCCAAAGGAAAATACTTAATTAGATGAAACCAAGGCTGATCTTTGACAAACTGTAACAATGTACTTCAACCCAGTAGTTTCCTTTTCAACATGGTCTGGTTTTGCCTTCTCTTTGTGAAACGGATGATTTTTAATCCCACTTCTATCCTCTACCTTCCTCAGTTATATTAACCATTTCCCATTTGAGAGTGTATCAAAATATCAGCTGACACSCAGTGGGATTAGATCTGTTGTATTTCTTTTTCAGGGGAAATTCATTCTTCTGTCAGTCTGGGATAATTAAACTTTGTAAACCCATGTGCCTTTTATCCTATTCAGCAATTATTTTAATGTCTTTAATTATTCTTTCAAGTTATGCCTGTTCTTAAAAGCCATGCCTACTCTTGAAGTCAGAACTGGTCCTAGCCCAGAACACTACTTTTTCCTTCCTGAAAGAGAGGCTTCATATTTGCTATTCTCTACTCATAATTGCACCATTTTTAACTTGCTATCATCAAAACTATGGCTACCAAAACTGTGGTTGCATGGAACTAATTCTTCTGGAATTTAGGAGACGGAAGCCTATTATTAGAGTACCTGAAGTTTTGTTTATGCCTCAAATGCAATAATTTCCTCCAGTTGCCTTGCTTGTTTCCATGCTTTATTTCATTTTTCTTATTGTAAACTAAGACAAAGTATGAATTGAATCTTTCAACTATTTAGTCTTTGCTCTGTTGTGGCTCCAGTACTTCTTTCCCTATTGTGGGTTKTTTTTTTTTTTTTATTATACTGCTGAAAAAATGTTTTGTTTTTAATTTTCATTGCTGCATCTAAATCTACTCTGATTTTTGCCTTATTCTTACTTTATCTCTGCACATCCTGATATACAAAACATAGTTTTATTTGCTCATAAGAATTTGTTCGTATTCTTTAAGGACCATAGCTTTATATGCTCAGAAGAATTTGTTTGTATTCTTTAAGGACTATGCCTAATGTCCTATTTGAGAGGATGCTCAGCCAATTAAGTCTGGAGTGCTTCTCTGTAAGTTTGTCTCTCCCTGCAAGTAGTTTTTGTATCTTTGACCTAGAGAAGTATCAAAATTACTCCTCATTCGGTTCTCTGAGTCTTTCAGTTCAGCCAGCTTCACCATTTTTCTTTATTTTACCAAAGCTCATGTTTTAGGACTTGCAATTTTTCTTCATAGATCTATCTTTGGCACTCTTTCCAGAAAATATAAACTTTTAATATTATTGCTAAAGTTATATTTTATAATCAGGCATTCTATAATTTCCTCCCACTTACTGAAGTCATGTCTAAAATAGTATTGCTTTTGTTTGTTCAATAACTTTTTGAAAGCATCTTCTGGCTAATACATCTAGGAACATCTAAGCTCCAGTAGAGTTTTTTCTTCAAAGTGAACTTGGAAAGTTAGAGTATGTTCACATGGTTGAATCCGTTTGAGTCACTACATCCTAAACATTTAGGTTCTGCTTCAGTTTAATGACTAAGACATACACTGATGGTCTGCTACCAGTTCTCAGCTCAATTTCTTGAGATAGTGTATTTTCTATCCTACTCTTTTTTTGGTGGGGATAGTTGGTCTTCTATTCTTCAGTGCAACTACATCTGCTTTACTGCTTTATTTCCTCTTTGTACTCCTGTATAAACATTTTCTTTTACTCTTTCTTCCTCACTGTTTGTTTTCTTTTCTCTATAACACACTTCTCCTGCTCTCCTTCTCACACTAGCATCTGCCTTTTTGCATGTCCTGTCCATCTTCAGTGTTACCACTTGCCCACGGGTGCTCTGTTCCATCAACCACATCAGGTGGGGCTTCATGCATAAATAGCTGCTGTCAGGTAACCCCTCTTGCAACTTCTGTCGTCTTTGTCATCACATCCATTCCTGGAGATATCTCCACTCCTGCCTAAAGAACAAATTTAAATTGCCATCATTGAATTTCCTCATCCTTGACATTTTTCTTCACAGTTGTTGCAGGGAACTCTAAGATCCCTTTTTATAGCCTTTTATTCATTGGTTTCCTCTTGTTTCTGCCATGCCTGGTCCAGTCAGCCAAGGAAAATCCTTTCCACTCACTGTGTACTGCGTGATCCTAGAGCTGCCCTCAGTGTCCTCACGTGTCCTGCAGGTAGCGACGGATCCTGAAATGTGAAGAGTTTCATCCTTCCAGCCTCTCCTGATACAGCTGCTGCTGTTATTGTTTACTGCTATACCATTGCCATAGTCAAGACACCTAATACAGTACCTGGGCTAGGATGCTCCTGGCCCTGGATTTAGAAAGTTAGAAACACAACCCAAAACATTATTTTGGGGGGTGGGGGAGCATTGCAAGTACTCTGCCAAATCTTGGACTAGCAGATGCATTGCCATACATAGCATCATGTGGTTCTACTGAGTTAATAACACTAAAGGCATATTTTTTCCCCTCTTCCTATGAACAAGCCCATAACACTCCTTGCTGGTGTATCCAGGGATGCTCTGGAACTTGCTAGTGAAAGGTGAAGTTCATGTTAAGGGCAAGTCTAGGCTTTTGTCATTTATGTAGACAACAGGATGCTGAATCAAGTCAAATCTGGAGATATATCCCCCACTCTTCAGAAATGAAGTATTTCAAAGATAGCAGGAAGCACTGATCTTAAATTTAAGTTGGCTTTCACTGCACACTGCAGTAAAACACACTGCATCTTTCAGAGCAGTGAATAGAAAACCATATTCTACATCTGATACGGATGTTTTGGTATCTTGAAATACCCAAATGTCTTTAAATGCTCCAGT
This sequence comes from Oceanodroma leucorhoa, assembly GCA_030449065.1. NCBI lineage: Eukaryota > Metazoa > Chordata > Aves > Procellariiformes > Oceanodroma > Oceanodroma leucorhoa. The sequence continues at coordinate 14,534,754 of JASVER010000004.1, read as the reverse complement.
GATGTTCCAGAATTTTATCCATAATGTGTTAACATTAGATTGATGTATAGTGACATGATACAATAATCACCTCTTTTCTCAGAAAACTAGAATAATCTTTACATTTCCTTTGCCCTGGGACATGTTTGTCAAGGTAATCTGCCTATCTAATCCAAACAAAGTGACAGTCATGGTATTTCTGCATAACTTCTTCCAAGAGACCATAGACGTTCCTTTTCTGGATCATTGTTTTGATACTGGGAGCTTGGCTGCTGCTCCAACTAATTAAAAAATGCGTGCTTCCTTGTTGGTGTATGTTACAGATTCATCAAAGGCTTTTCAAGTGAGTGGCCCCACTAGMTGTACTCTCCAAAATGGAGATTAAATGTTCCAGGGAAGTCCATTTTGCTTTGGAGCAACTGAAGCAGATGATGACCTTATCCCTATACGTACACACTGAAACCCAGCAGAGCTCCTCTTTGTGGGGGCAGATGCCTCTAACTCTGCAGTTAAGGCTGTGCTATCAAAGCAACAGGCGGCATGGTCCTTGTTCTCCTCAGTGTTTAGATTTCTGTAACCTACTTATCAGCCAAGTAATCAAAACAGCAAGGCAGATGCCCAGTAAAGGGCAATTGCAAGTTATACTGTTCTGAGACCTCCCAGTTACAACAGTGAAAAAATGTGCAATTTATAGAGGTCGTTCTGATGGAATTACCCTAGTAAGATAGTTCCAGTAAAAATCCTAGTACAGATCTGCCCTACCTTGACAGACAAAAACACTTACCTTGGATTTAAATTAAGACTTGAAGGCTGCTTTGTCACAAAAAGGTGAAGTTTCATCCTGGAGGTACAAATTGGCTTGGAAATACTGGAACATGGACAATTTATGGTGGCCAGATATATGAACCTGAGATATGAATGTCTATCAACTCATGTAGTACCTAAGATCATACCAATCCACAGAGGCCCACAGCACTTCGTTCCTTCCAGACATCAGTGACCCTGCCTTCAGAAATCAACTCTGAGCTGCCTTGCTCACAAGACCATGTGGTGACCACCATCCTTGGAGATGGATGGCTCCATGCAAGGATCCCCCACTGCCCACTGCTCTTTAGAGCATCTGGTTTCCTGCAGTGTCGGTCAGAGTAATTTCAGGCTGAGGCCCACACTCATTTCTTATACCTGGTGGTAAATCCTTAGTCTTCTAAACATCATTTTCAAATCCCTCTATATCGCTCTGTCAATTAGTCCCCTGCAATGGAAATCAGTGTTAGATAATACCACTGCCTTCTCAAACTTCATCAAAGTGATGTGGTGTACATCCAACCCTTGACCACGCTTGCTCAGGATGATGCCTGCCATGCCTTCACTTTCCGGGGTGCTTCTTTGTCAGCTGGGGGTTTCCCCCCTGCTTCCACTCTGCATTTACTGGCTCCGCTTGAATCCCCAGTGCARCAAAGCTGCAAAGCTGATCAACCACCATGCCAAGAAAGTGTGGCAAGAACATCTGCATTGCTTTGCCTTGAAAGCCCTTAAGTTTTCAGCTGACAGCTAAGTGTTGGAAGTCCTCAAACCACAGACCTACTTGCCACTGTCATCTGAACCTGTTTTCAGCTAACGCACTGATGCACGTTGTGTTTTATTGCCCAACATTACAACAGGAAAGACTGTCATGTTTCACTGCTTAACTCTTTTCTGTTTGCTCACATCCTCCTCATTTTCCTCCCCCATTAGTCATTATCCATGGTCATGGATGGCTTTATAGTTAAACACATCTTGAACCCCAGAGGGTAATGCCACACACTCCCATATTCACAAGCTAGGAAAGGTTATGTCATTGCCATCCACCTGGGCCTTGCAGATATGACCCAGGATCTGTGGGAGACCTCCACCCTCCTGGCCCAGCACGTCTAGGCCAGGCAGGATACCCAAGTGCTCCTCAGGAGCAGACTCAGCCACAGGCTTAGGGCTCATAAGTGTTGGTGACTGCTCCTGATCAGCCTGTTTACCCTGCTCCAGTCACTCTCTTCCCTACCCTCCTGACTTTCTAGGTTTCCTGACATTTTTGTGACTCCAGACTGCACCCCTGCATTCCCATTGGATGCACCATGCTCAAGGCTCATTGATGTTTTGAATCATGACTTGGCMCTCAACCATGGGCCTGCCTTGTCCACACTTCCACCCTGGCTTTGGTCCCAGCCTGTTTTGATGCAAACCCTACTGTCTACTTCCCTTATTTCTGCTTTCCTCCAGTTTCAGCTGGTCCACCCTACATCCTTGGTGACACACATCAGTTGCAACATGTTTGCCTGTCTTTTCACGTCACCACCTTCTGAAGGCATAGTGGTGCACCCTGAGAAACAGTGATGCCACTGGCGGGTTGATTATAGTCATTCTGCTGTGAGCATCATATAATGACAAAAAATGGCACAAGTAGAAGTGGCATAGGGAGCAGCATGATGATGGAGAACTGCTTTGTCTCCATACATGCTAGTTTTCACAGGCATGTTTCTGGTGGAAGTGTTTTATGGAAATATTTCTTTGTTAAGACTACTTCCAGCTAACATTGCCACATGCAAATCTGTGCAGTGTAAGAGAAACTTCAGAATATATTTGAGCTGTACTTCATTTTATTCCTCCTGTTGTGTGCTCTGGTGGCACCTTTCGATACCTCTTTTAGAGAGGGAAGCCCTGTGTTATACTATAGTGTTAGAAAGTGGGACTCCACCATGGGTGTTGGCAAGAACTCAATTTTCAGGTAAATATTTTAGGCAGTTGCAGTGGTGATGGTGGGTAATTTCTGAAGAGAAGCCATACGTCTTACTGTGGGAATTTAAAACTCTCTGGACCATGGTAAAATGCTGGTATGCAGTGCAGCAGAAAACTAGCAGAGTTTGTTTAAGACTCTCAGTGATATGAAAAGTACTGACACTGTTTGAATAGGCACAGGCCTGTCTGAGGGGCTGAGAAGCTTCCCAGCAGCAAATGAAAACACTGCAAAAGGAAATGAATGTGCTTTTTGCGTATGCAGGAATGCACATCAAAGACAGACTGAAGCAGGGTGATAGGACCTTGCAAATCAAACAGGGTCTGGAGATTGCTAGTATCAATAATATTTAAATGTCCAGGGTATCTTTCACTCCAAATATTCTGGGGAAGTGGCTATCGTCACAGCTCTGCTGTGGTAACGCCTCCCCGAGCCCCTGGGAAAACAGCTCCTTCCACATCCCTGCAAACTGAACATCCTTTACATGGCACCCACTGAGTCACTCGGCATCTCGGTGGCTCTGGCCAAGCTCCCTCCCTCCCCAGCATCAAAGCTTTCCCAGGCAGGGCTCCTTGCTGCTCCAGGGTGCTCTGCTGGGGTGGCCACTCCACCTTGGGCCACCGCACTACCACTTTTGCTCATTGCCGCTTGTGTCAGGCGTTTGCTTAGTCCGTACAGAGTTGTCTTTGTTGTCAGAGCTGGGTACATCATCCACGGGAAGAACGTGGAAGGAGCAGCTTGGTGGCTTCAGCCCCGTGGGGGAGCGGGAGGCGGGGGCTGCCTGAGCCGGCAGCGTTGCGGCAGCGCCGGCAGGAGCAAGCCGGCAGCTCAGCGAGGGCTCTCCRGGGGACGCCCACAGCCCCGCGCAGGTGATGAAATTCCACCAGTTGAGTTAAAAGGCACTTCTCATCAGGTCTGACTTTTGCAGATGAGGCAGAGAAGACATCTGCTTTTGTAACTACAGCTTACAGCTTTCAGGAGCTAGGCCTTAAAAAAATGAGAAAAGCATGTGGGCTGATGTCTGCAAAGTAAACAAGTGACCAACGCAGAGGAGATGCAGGGAGGGGACGTTGTAGCACGCCCTAACTCAGGGGCATTCAGAGTCCCGCTGTCCCCAGGGTCACCCTCTCCTGCACCATCACAGAGCTCTGGAAAGGTAAGAGACGTTAGCAGGTGACAAACCTGCAAGCCCAACAGCCAGGATGTTCCTAAAATACAAGATATTTATAACTAAATGACTTGTTAGTATAAAATGGTTTACTAATGCTTGAACCCACATAGCCAGAAGCATGAGCAAACACAGTCACTGCCTAGGGCTTCTCATGTGTCCCCTTCCCATTTCCTTCTTATCTTAACTAATTAGACATCATTCAGCTTTCTTTTGGCCTCAGCTCCCCTGACGTCAGCATGTAGGAAAATGCCCTATCTCTTATTCGTTCACCCTGTCTGCGAGCCCACACTGACAGCCTGACTTACATAGAAATAACAAACCCCTCTTAGCTGTGCCTTGTTTGAAAGAAGTGCACTGTGCATCATGGAAAAAAAAAGGAGCCCAGCAAAACACTTAACGACTGGGACCTAAGACAATAAACGTAAGGCTCTAAAAATTGGACTTGGCAAAAGGCATTGCAGATAAAATCAATAAGGAAAGGATAAGAATATTTTAACACAAAATATTTCCTGGGGAAATGGAAAAAGTTTCATAAGAGGAGATTTTAACATCAAGAGTTATCCAAAGGGCAAGAAAAAAATCTATAGCCTTTCAGATGTTGGCCAAAAATGAAAGAAAAACAGGCGCCTTCTCAGTCAGGTCTGGCATCAGCAGCCACCAGCAAAAGGAGCTCAAGAAGGGTGGCAGCTGGAAGCCACTGGCACTTGCTGCCTCTAACCCTTCTGCGGCCACCAGAGCCAGGAGGATGTATGTGCATCCTGAAGTTCAGCGACCTCCTTCCAGGTAGGAAAGACAGCGGTGGTTCAGAGGAGCTGCACAGCCTTCAGCACGGCCACTCCTGCAGGTCTTCAACTGGGGCTCGGAATACGCTTCTGCACTCATTTTTTGGCATGTCTTGCTTGGTGCTGCCTTCTTGTTTCTTCTGCCCTCTGATGCTCTGGCACCATCACCTCTTCTGGTAACCCTTCACTGTCTAGACTGAATGTGTGAAAGCCACACAGCACCAGCTATGCCAGTCCCTACCTCTTGTTAGTCTGCACAGCCAGCTGAGACAAGTTGGTTTTGAAAGTTTTCTTGAGCTGTAACTTAGGTGAATCAAGTCAGTAAATCTTTACTGGCTCCACTCTAGTACTGCTAGTCCTCCACCGCCTTCCCACAATGGCCTTTCAGTGCTGAGTGAGGACAGACAAGTCACTTTGCTGGGAAGAGAGAAGCAGCGCGGGTGAGCTCGCTGCACTGTGCAGAGGGATGCCATAAACCCTCCGTGAGTCCCACCTGAGGAAACGTCCGGTGGGCTCAGATGTTGTGTCACTTCAGCTTTGCCAAGCAAAAGAAATAATTCAAATGTAGGAAATGTAGTTCTGCAATGAAGACCTCAGAGTGTGAAATCTTCAAAGAGGCTGTTTCTGGCAGGTGGAGAAACAACAGAAGGTGTGCCTATGCTGAATGTTAGCAACCTGATGCCAACCCCAGCTCTTCATCTGGCGATGGGATTATTGGACCAGGGAGCACCCCTGGTTTCTAGCTTCCAGCTTTTATTCTTCCTGCTCAGTTGTGAGAACCAGGAATGATGTGCTAGACCTACACTTCCCTAGAGGACTTGCAAGTTAAATGTTAGTCCTGAGGAGCACTGCACTGGAAGAGGAGGTTATGGAAACACATTTCTTGACCATATTCAGCATTAATGTACATCTTAGGGAATGGTTCAGGAATGGTGAGATGAGTCCACTTGTGATACTGATATCATAACCGGATGAACTGGATGTAAGTATGCATGCAGCTCATGGCAATAATAGCTGTCAACTTCCCAGCTGCAAACGTATGACACTTCCTACCCTTGAGCTCATCTGTGGTATAATATTCTTTTGCAACTGTACTTGTCTCCTATCTCTGGCCCTCAAGCTGTAAACAGAACAAGCTCGAGTAGTTCATCTCCCTGCGCTGTACAATCTTTCACTATCAGTGGAGGAACATGCTGTTCAGCAACGAGTTCAAAGATCTGCTGCTGGTTTGCTTTTAATCTTCTGTTTTGCTTTTGGAATATGCAGTTAAAAAAATGGAAGWGTTTTTCCTGGCTTAGGATCCTTGACATGATGATGCTGTCCATCTTTCTGAACATTTCCATGGTATTTTACTGCACTAATGGATGCTCATGTACATCACTGTAACCCCTTGGTCACAGTCTGTAGTGTCACCCTTCTCTAAGCTCCGTCCATAGAGGACGTTCCCCTGCTGTTGCAGCAACCTGCAGGTCTAGGACTTTGTCTTGTAGTCAAAGCAGCAAATTTCTGCATCTTCTGTTCAAGGCTCAAAGTCAGCCAGCAGGGAAGGAGGACTTCTCTGAGGGAGTGAATGCCATTGAAATAATGTTTAGAGCCTGGGCACAAGATCTCTGGTGTCTAGAAGGAATGGTACCTCTACAGATTATGTTGTTCCTTGCTCTAGTTTGGACAAGCAATTAGCCAACTTCAGCTCCCAACCGATTCTGGCAAATCTGTGAGAAATAACACTAGGAATAAATGTGTTTATTTTTTTTTTTTAAGTAAAGTCTTCTCAAATTCCTAGTGAAGTGCATCTAGGATTAGCTGCTACACAGAGGGGATGGAAAAGCATCCATTCTCTTTCAGCCAAAAGCAGTTCCCTTTTACAGGTCCRCTTCCTAATCCTGCCTAAGTGCCTTCTGTGCTCCTCCACATGGTGCTTGCCTACCCCAAGCACACAGCTCACTACAGAGCTGTTATATGGGTGAAGACACACTTCTCCCTGCATTCCCCAGGTGCAGATGTCCCACGCTGTCTGGAGGGAGTCTGTCCCTCTGCTAGTGGCAGTGGCTTCAGCCGGCCGGGTGGCACCGCAGTCCCAGCCGCGCTGCTGGCACGCAGCCCTCCCCACCCGTCGCCACGCCGCTGGGGACTCCCATATCTTCATCCCCCTTAACAGGCAAAGCAGCAGCTATGCGTGGTGGATGCAGCCTTGTGTGTTTGATCATGTGAGCAGAGCTGAATAACTATACTTCAAAATGTGGATAAGGACATTTTTTTTTTCCCAAGAGCTGCCGTTCTGTGGCATTTGTTCTATAAACCCAGATAAAAATCTTGTTCGTTCTTTTAAAGTTTGTGTTTACAAAGGAGTTGAAAAATAGTCATAATGACAGTTTAATTAATGTATGTCATTAATCCGGGAGATAATCAAACCCCTGATAAGTCTCTAATCTTGTCAAAAAGAATTAGAAAGCACTGAAACATCTTTTGCTATCTGTGAACCTTGTAATGAGATGTTGCGTGCTTGGAGGAGGAGCCATGGAAAGGAACGGCGCCAGAGGACATATTCTCAGCAGATTTCATCACTGGACTTCTTGTGTGATATTGTTCTTGGCAGAAAGGTTGTAACTGGAGTCCAAAGCCATCAACACTGTTTTCAAAATTTGTCCCTCTGTTATCAATGTATACAGTTGTTCTAATAATTTGTGACTATAAAGTAGGAGAGCTTTAGCTTCTCTACCATTTTCTTTTAAGCATCATGCACTTTGAGCACTAATTCAGTTTTAATGCTTGCAGACCTTACTAATTTCCTCATAGTGAATCGTGTATGTGTGCAAATCATGCTGGTACGCCATACCTATTATCTAAGCACAAAAAACGGATATAAGCCAATATATCAAAGTTGTTTTAAAAAAAAAATAATGTGGCCAACTTCAGAGAACCATTTTTTGGAGGTTTGTGCTAAATTCTGTTTTCAGTGCTGTCTGCATCTTTACACTTTTACATATAAAGTGCATTTTTGTGTTGTTAGTTCTTACCAAGAAGTGTCAGTGAAACTACTTTGGAGGATGCAGTGACTAACAGATATTGACAGGAATYTTAGAGGCTCAGAAAGAACTGCTCATCCTTTAAAACTTGAATTCAGAGCAAAATGTAATGTATAAGGGCAAAACGTCCTAGTATCTGTCACTCCTGCAGGGACCTGGGAACAAGCTGAGGCTGGTGGGAAGCATGGTGGGAAGGAACAATAATAAGTATTGCTTCTTTTCCTCTCCAGAGACCCAAAGAAAACGGAATTTGTCCTCTGGAAAGGAGGCCGGGGGCAGCTGTCTTCTGCGGGGGGAGGGTTAATGCTGGGTGAGAGCTTTTGTCTGGCTCCCAAAAGAGACTGAACCACCCAGAGCAGGACTGGGTTAAATAAACCCCCGGAGGGCTGGAGGGGAATTCCTGGCAGGCAGGCAGGCAGGAGGAGGGTGAAGAAAATGAAAATATTTGTGGCAGGGTTGGAAATGTTTTTTTTCTTTTTTTTTTTTCTTTTTTTTTAGCGTAGGACTAATGCACAGTACAAGAAGCACAAAGAAGCGCCTGGTGCCCCAGCCGCAGGTTAGCTAGCGGCTGCACTGCTTAGGTAATGCCCATGCAAGCATGAACATGACACATCCCTCGAGTGCAGGGGACTTTGGGCAAGTGGGGTGGGGAAGGGGGTGCAGGTGGGCGGTGGGGTGAGGTGGTCAGGGTGCTGAGGGCCCTGGCTATGCTCTGCTGCAGGCAGGAGCGTGGGCTGTCAGGGGGTCACTGCAGCAGCAAGGGAAAACATGCTCAGCCCCTAGAGATGCTCGCCCAGGGCAGCCACCGCAGAGGGAGCACCCTGAGATGGTTTCATTCAGACCTCTCCTACCACACACGAACCACTTTTTGTAGATTAGTGCCTGGAGGAGGCATGACCCTCGATACACCAAGAATGAAAGTCTTCAAGACTGAAGACATGGTCAAGACCCAGAGGAGGGGACACTTTTTTGTTTGTCCTGGAAGCTCTGCTACCCACCGGTCTAAGGGCAGCTGGACAATGAATTACCCCATGAGATACAAGAAATTACGGCAATGCCTCTGTAGGCTGAGGAAAAGGAGAAGGTCCTGCTATCAAACTAGCCATGAATGTAGGTAAATAAGACAAGAAATTTTTGACCCTTCTCCAGAAAAGAAATTGTTGAAAATAGGAGATGCGTTTGAGTAAAATTAGCAAACAGAAAGACAGGTCAGGGAGATAAAGCAAAGTGGAACTTCTGCACATTTTCCCCATCTTCAGATAAAGCCATATTGGTATACACAAGTACAACGGCTCCTGTACTTTGGCTTCTTTATTTATAAAACAATATACTAATCCCAATCCCTGGATACACTGACGTAACTGAATGTCATACTTTCCAAATATAATGGATCGCATTCCCATCATAAAATAAATACATTCCAGCAGTGAGCCCCACAGCAAATAACAGAGCTCCAACAGCTGGGGAAGCTGGGGTAAGAGGTACAACAATTGGGTTGTGTCGCTGAAGCCCAAAAGCAAAGTTTTTGCTGGCAGCATTCTAGGAAAACCTATTATAATGCAATGCTACCAAAAAAGTGCTCTTTTCTTTCTAGTTCTGTGCTGCATGCAAAAGTTATTAAAAAAATCCTGCATAAACAAACATACTCTTTTCCATATGACCTTTTCTTCAGTGTTTTCAAAAGTATATTGTCTTTTCAGTTTAACACAATATTTGTCAGCTTTTATTTATAGCTTAAAAGAAAAGCCTCCCTCAAACTGTCACCAAAAATGCCCTTCTATAGGCATGCTGTCAGGAGAAAGGCTTTCCTTCTCTGARTGTCATCCTGGGCTCAAATACATTTTACTGAAACCAAGATACAAGTGCCTCCAGCAGACATCTTGAATCAGCCGGACATGTATCACTCTGGCCTGAGAGCCATTTTTAATCTGTGTTATGCAAAAGCAAGGCTCAAATACAATAGATAACCAAGCAGCAATAGTTTGCTCCATGCACTCTCTCTCTTTTTTTTTTCAATAAAATAAGCAGACACTAAAACCTTTAAAGAACATTTTTATTCTTATCTAATGTGTAGGGGGCAAGAACAATATTTACAGCAGTATGATAAAACCGTACATTACCCAATTCCACATAACTCGGCATGTATTTTCTAACTTAGAAACCATAATGAAAGGCCATGGTGCTTCACAAACAGGTTATACTCTGTGGATATCAAAAATGAAAACTGAAATGTCACATTGCTAGTAAATATTGCTAGGACAAATTCACCAGCATAATGTAAGCAGGCATGACCCAGGGCAGATTACAGATAGCAATTAGTTTGGGAGCTCCTTTGCTGAGAGTCAGAGAGATTCCTGCAACTTCATGGGACATCTTCAAATGCAGCACRGGACTCTATTCCCTGTCCTGTTATTCAGTAACTTATTGAGATGGAAGGAGCCAAAGATGTGCAGTTAGATAAAATGTAGTCCTCTGGAAAGTCCATATTTACTTCAGCTGCCAAACAAAGAAGGCTGGTCCCATGTATTGATCCTTGCAGGAGCTCAGCATTTGGTGTTGTCATGTGTTAACACTTCAGTCAAAGCTCATATTCTTATTAATGGCTACTGCTGAAGGGTACGTACGTTTTTTGTTTCATGACTGTTTCGTTACCTACAAAAGTGAGGACAAAACCCTGGGATCCTGCTTTTGCATGTTTGTATCCTCAGTTTGTGATAGTACACTTCTGGGCTTTGGGAGCTACAAAGCTCACTCCTTCCCAACCCAAAGGGCATTTTTGTCTCTTGATGAAACAATCATTAAGCCAGTCTATTGAGTTCAGACCTATCCTTTACATCTTTCTGATGGCTCTTCTTTTCATTTTTCTGTTTGTATTTCATGTGAAAAAACACACCCCCTATAATGAAACCTGAAAAACAGAAATTACTCATCAGTAAAGGGAAGAGAAAACTTTCTGAAAAGGTATTTCAGCAAAGGATCTGACACCCGCACTGTAATATCCATACTGCTTTAGCTCTTGAACAGAAGCAAATGGCTTTGGGGAATGACCATGCAGCATTGGACCAATATTGTGTTCAGGGACCTGAGGCACTGGTGGGCAGGATCAGATGTCTCAGGACTCAGGAGATTTCCCCCAAAGGAGAACTTCTCCTCTAGGATTTGACCAGATGCCAAAGTGTCTTTTTAGCCCCCCTCCCTTTGAGCAGTGATTTGCCATGTTTGTCTTTAATTGTAGTCCCTGATTTTTTTCCCAATGAAATGGCAATTCTGTCACAGCAAAGCTGAGACTACTGACAGCAAAATTGTTCTTCGGGAACCCCTCCCTGGTATCTGTTAGGAATAGCTGATGGACCCCAGAGATCTGTGCACCTATGGCCGAGAATGACTGAGATTTTCTTCTGGCCTGGATTAGAAGTGTTTATACCCTTTATCATCACTTGTCGTATCCAATCTAAGGTGTCTAGATGTCTTCATATGCATACATACGTATATATATATATAAATACCCATCAAAAATGCATATTATATGTGTGCATGTGTTCGATAATTTTAAATCATGATGAGCTTGTTACACTGTATGTAAATTTATTTCCTCTTTATCAGTGTTAGATTATCTATCACATTCAACATATCTTTGTTCCTTTACTAAAGTATATAGGAGTGCTCATCTACTCCCCTTGCCCCATTCATTGCTCTGAATATCTGTTCTGTAGTTGTTCTTATTTTACACTCATATTTGTGATATCTGAGTAGTTAATCAAGGAACGTGCCTAGTATCTGCCACATGATATATATTCTCCCACCCTTTTCTCAGTGGGAGAAATACCTTCCAGGAGAGAGACAGTTTGTTGTGAGTTTCTCCCATCAGAATGGATTGGCTGAGGGTTTGGGGTATATATTCTGTTTTGTTGTATTTTGTTTTCCAGTGTCTATGCTCTGTGTTTCTTTTAAAGAAAGTAAGACTACAGAGGATCCTTGCTCTTGGAACAAAAGGTGCTGAGGTCTGAGAGAGTCCTTAGCTCATTCGGGAATTCATGCTGGTGTCAGATGGACCCCAAGAAACGTCTGTTTTTATGGTCATATCTTCTGAGCTTCAAGGCCAAACTCAATGTTTGTAATCTCCCCAGGTTTCATAAAGCCTTTAGATACTTCTCATTGTTTTTTCCTTGCCCATCTCTTATCCCTGTTAAATCCACCCGAGAGGCTATCATCTGATTTTGCCTTTACAGTGAAAAAACCTCCCTATTGAAAAAACCTATGTATTCATTTCAGGAATTCTTTTAAAAATCCTTTATGAGCTACATACACTGTGTTTTTTAAAAGTCATAAAGCAGTAGCAACTTTTACTGTGTTCTCTGAAGCTGACCAGCTCTCTTGTAATGAAAACAGCTTTAGTCAGTTATCCAACATAATCTTCACTTAAATGTGGCACTATACTAGGTGAGGGATCAGACTAAGGCATTGTGCAGAAATAAGTGATGTGAGAAGCTTGAACACAGATGATAAAGATGCAGTTTGAGGGATTTCTCTGTCAATCACATGGTCTGAGTATGGCTTCTTCCACTTTAAGTTCTTTGAATTATTTTTTTTCTCTTTTTATCTTCAAAAGACAAACACATATGCATCACATATGCATTGGCACTTTCTCTTGCACTTGGGGTTTATGTATTACAGAARAAAATCAACACAGAGCTTTGGCTTTGTCTTTTTAGGTACTGAACTTGTTCTTGGGGGTTTGTTCTCTCTTCTTTTAGAATTAAAGTAATGGTAACTTACATAAGTTCTTGGTTTTTTTCCCCTTTTATCCTCTAATTTAATCCGACTATTCTGAATATGAGGTCTGTAACGTATTTAATTCCTTTTTTTTTATTTTCTCCATGGGTCTTTCACACTCCCCCCTCCCCCCCCCCTCTCTACAGCTGAGTCACAGTTTTCCAGTCTGGCTCTTGTGACCATCACATTCAAAAATCACACAGGACTGAGCACTGAATTCTTGCTCTTCACTTCCTAGGGGACTGGGTCCCATCAACCGTCATCCTCACTACTTCTGCACTTACGTTGATAAAGAGAATACTGAAGGACCTAGAGGATGTTATGGCAGGACCCTTCTCAATCATCTACCAAAGGTCTTGGGAGTCTGGGAAGGTCCCTGCTGACTGGAAGCTAGCCAATGTTATTCCAATTTACAAGAAGGGCGTGAGGGAAGACCCAGGGAACTACAGACCTGTTAGTCTAACCTCAGTTCCTGGAAAAACTATGGAGAAGATCATACCGGTTACTACTGAAAGGCATTTAAAGAATAATGCAATCATTAGGCACTGTCAACATGGGTTCACAAAGGGAAAGTCCTGTTTAACTAATTTGATACCCTTCTGTGATAAGGCGATCCGTCACCAGTGATGTTCCTCACGGCTCAATTCTAGGGCCAGCTCTGTTCAATATATTTATCGATGATCTGGATGCAGGAGTTGAATGCACCATTGGCAAGTTTGGTGATGATACCAAACTGGGAGGTGCTGTTGACTTTCTTGAGGGACAAGAGGCCTTGCAGAGGGATCTAAATAGATTGGAGCATTGGGCTATGATTAATGGGATGAAATTTAACAAGTCCAAATGCCAGATTCTGCACCTGGGATGGAGTAATGCCAGGCACAAGTTTAAATTGGGAGAGGAGTGGCCGGAGAGCAGCCCTGCGGAAAGGGACCTGGGGGTGCTGGTTGACAGCAGGCTCAGTATGAGCCAGCAGTGTGCCCTGGCAGCCAAGAGGGCAAACCGCATCCTGGGGGGCATCAAACACAGCATAACCAGCTGGTCAAAAGAGGGGATTATCCCGTTGTACACAGCGTTGGTGCGGCCTCACCCTGAGCACTGTGTGCAGTTCTGGGCCCCACAATTGAAGAAGGATGTGAAGGTCCTTGAATGCATCCAGAGGAGGGCAACAAAGCTGGTGAAAGGGCTGGAAGGCATGTCCTGTGAGGAGCAGCCAAGGACTTTGGGCTTGTCTAGTTTGGAGAAAAGGAGGCTGAGGGGTCATGTTATTGCTTTCTGCAGCTTCCTGAGGAGGGGAGGTGGAGAGGGAGCGGCTGATCTCTTCTCCCTGGTATCCAGTGATAGGACGCATGAGACTGGTTCAAAGCTGTGCCAGGGGAGGTTTAGAGTGGACATTAGGAAGCATTTCTTTACCAAGAGGGTGGTCAAACACTGGAACAGGCTTCCTAGAGAGGTGGTCGATGCCCCAAGCCTGTTAGTGTTTAAGAGGCATTTGGACAATGCCCTTAACAACATGCTTTAACTTTTGGTCAGCCTTGAAGTGGTCAGGCAGTTGGACTAGATGGTTATTGTAGGTCCTTTCCAATGGAAAAATTCTATTCTATTCTATTCTATTCTATTCTATTCTATTCTATTCTATTCTATTCTATTCCATTCCATTCCATTCCATTCCATTCCATTCTATTCTATTCTAATACAAAAAAAAGATTTTGTCTTGTTTTGGAAAAAGTTTTAAGCTACTTGTTGAAGTTGCATCAGCTCATGCCTATAAGAACATAACAGTGTTCACTACCGCTTAACAATAGAACTGTACTTTGTTCATGTAAATGCCAGTTTCCCACAGCTCAAAGCAATTCTCCATATGAAAAATGGAAACCTATGAAGCTGAAATAGATGAATAAAATCATAATTGTAAGCTATGGGTACAGACATTGTAAGCATGACATCCCTGGATGCTTCTCTATTTTTACTATAATCGGGAAGCCAAAGACGAGGCTCCAATCCTTTCCCTGACAGGGAAAAGGCAGTAGTAGCAATGAAGTGACAAGTGCAGCATTTTTTTGTGTCATGGCTGCTTACTGCGCCATTGTATGTGCATGCAGAAGCACAGGCCAAAGCAAGATATTCCTATGACCAAAAACTTACAAGTTTGCAGCAATCATGATACCAAATCATGAGATCTTCCCTCTTTTGCTCATTCTGCAACATTCATGACATCTCTTCACCCAACAAGTGAATCAGTGTCAGAAATGCAGCAGCACCATCATATCTTGGAGACCTGGCTTCATATCATATCAACCAAGAAAAAGTGACCTACCAATGATGAGCAGCACCCCAATAAGAATCCCAATTGCCTGGCCAGCGCTTGGCCAGGAGTGCTCACGCTGTATTTCGATAAAACACGACTTTTCACTTGAACACTTGCAGATGTTTACTGCAGAAAGAAATGCCATGAGGTTAATGAGAAGTTTAGTAGTCAGTTTGATTATTCATAAATGTAACTTGTCTTGAAATGAATAGTTCTGTGCATAGCATACCTTCAAGATTCACTTTTCTTTCCAAAGGTGGTTTTCCATTGTCATTAATTATTACTGGAACAATATACACCTTCTCTTCAAAGTTAGCATGTTTCGGAGAGAGGTAAGCATGAGTAGCTGTAAGCAGGAAATGGGACATTCATGTCAGCACAGGAAAGAAATTTAGCTCAACATTCATACCAACTGCAAATGCTCTTTTTTAAGGCTGCTTTGCACATTATGGTAGTTCCTGTTTTCCCCCATGTCTTCCCAGGTCTCATTGGCTTGCAGACATTAAGTCAAAAGGGACTGTCTGAATGCCTAGTCCGGCTTTCAGCATAATATGGTCAGAGAATTTCCTTCCTAATTTCTACAGCAGGCCAAATCTGGTCTTGGATAGTGCTACACTGATATCATCATATCTAAACCAAGAATACCCCCCCATATTCATAGAAGCCATAACGAACTTAAATTGTTCCCAAGATAACTTAGTAGGACAGACCATCCTTCTAGTGCACTTACACTGTCACATCTAAGACTCTTTAAAACTTGGAAAAGTAAGACTATAACAGCCATTAGGATCAGACCAAAGATCTATCGATGACAGTATCTTGTCTCTAGAATAAGTGGAGATTACAATAAAAAAGCAAGCATGTATTTTATTTTCTCCTAATGCTCTCCTAGCCTTCAACCATTTTCAGCTCAGGGACTTCTTGAGCGAGATGTAATTTCTTGCTTTGAACTTGTAGAAACTTTCTACATACACAACACCCTGTGGCAACAAGTTCCACAGTCAACTACCTCCTCCTCCCATCTGCACTGGAAATAACTCCCATAAGCTTCATTTGAGGCTCCCAGGTTTGTGTACTGGAAGAGAGGACAAACAATGAACCTCTGGCCACCCTGACCATTCATGATTTTATAGACCTCTATTGTATTTTTTCCCCTACTCTCTTCCAAGCTAAAAAGTAGTAGCTTACTTGCTGCTTCCATACACCTTCTTATATCAGGCGACTCCATAACTCTGATTATCCTTGTCGCCCTATCTGAACCTGTTTCCGGTTCTACTGCCTCTATTTGGAGATGGAGAGACTGGAGTTCAAGATTTGAACAAATCATGGATTTATAGAGGGGCATAATGATGTTCTCTGATTTCTTCTCTGGTCCTTTCCTAGTAATTCCCAATATTTGATCCACTTTTCTGAACACTACTGATAAATTGATGTCACATTTTCACGGAACTGCTTACAGGTGTCACTCCTGACTCGTAATGGCCAGCTCAGCATCCATGATTTCAAATGTGAATTTGGGAGTCTGGGGTTCATTTGAATCTGCCATTTTGTTGTTCAACCAATTCAGTCTTGCAAGGACGTTCTGCAATTCTTCACGCTTGGTTCCCACTCAAATAACTTTGTATAATGAGTAAACTTTGCCTCCTCATTGCACATCCATATTTATTGACTTTCAGAGGTCCTAGCAAAAAACCCTTTGGAAAACCACACATGAACCCACTTCAGTGCAAGAGCTGACCATTTACTCCATCTCCTGAATTTTAAATTATTATTTATCCTTTCAAAACTTGTCCCTTTCACATTGTGGCAACTCAGCTTTCTCTAGTGTGACATTTCATCAAACGTCTTTTAGGAATTCAGACAGGCTCTATCGGCCAAGTACGTATCCATGTGCTTACTGATCCCCTTCAAAGAACTCCAGTTAATTTGTGAGGCATGACTTCCCTTTGCACATGAAATGTCAGAAATAGACAGTTTGAGAACTGCTCTATTTCTTTCGCAGAAGTGATTTGCATTCATTTAAGCACACAGTACATTTTGGTTTTACAAGTTTCTTCCCTTGTAAGTACTAGTGAAATTTTAGCTTGCAACAAACTAGATGTAATCTCTTGAAAAATATTATTAATGACTTAGGTGTTCATATAAATGCATGCCAAAATGCATGTAATTTCTCAACAACCTTATTTTTTTCTACATGGAATACTGGATATGCAATACTAGGAATGAAAAGGAATTCAAAATTTCTTTATATTTTCCAGAGTACTTAGAGAGTCCCATATCATTATAAGAATAGCTTTATTAACTTACCATTGACTTTCGAGATTTCCCAACTATTTCTTGTATTCATATCATCCGCGAGAGAAAAAGTAAATGTTG
Organism: Oceanodroma leucorhoa; assembly: GCA_030449065.1. Classification (NCBI taxonomy): domain Eukaryota; kingdom Metazoa; phylum Chordata; class Aves; order Procellariiformes; genus Oceanodroma; species Oceanodroma leucorhoa. The sequence goes on along the minus strand of JASVER010000004.1, from coordinate 14,517,575 downwards.
AATAATACCACTGTTCATCAGCATCAGTAGCTTGAATGAAAGCTTTCTCTCCTCCACTGAGTGGGTAGCAGAAGAAAGGAGGATAATCCCTAGCTAACTGTGGAGGGTTGTCATTCACGTCATGTAAGTGTAGTACCAAGGTTGTTTTAGATTTCTGAGCTGCATTATCTGTAGAGTTTAACAGAATGCAAAGTTACACGCACATCTTGGACTTACACTCTGGGTTGTTGCATTTGCAGCTATTGTATAGGTACACCATCAGGCAGGCAGTGGGAGGTGGTATTCTGTCTGCAGGTTGCAGAGGCAAGGTCTCAGGAGGTCCTGAGGGACGTGTGGTAGCTGCCACCACTTTTTTAAAAGTATGGTTTATTTACCCCCAACTCTTGCTAACTACAGAACACTAGCAAGTGAAAGGAGGCAGATAGACCATCATATCTAGTAAGCGGTCACATCCATCGTATCTGGTAAACGGTCACATCTAAGGTGATCAGTGCTCTGTGGGGCACTTTTTTAAGCATGAAACTTCTTAAGTTTCCCATCTGTCTTCTATATATAGGAAATGCAAGTCAATATTCTGCCTTGGGGCCAAGACAAGGGGTCCAAGAAGAGTTTTCAGAGCCCTGTTGTTTCTCCTGCTTGTTCCTACAGGAACAGCCCCACTCCATCTCGGTGCTTGAGGAAGCACTCCTTTTTCCTGACATACAGGAACTGCATCTTTACCCATATCCCCCAAAACAGTGGCCAGCATTATTGTTTATCTGTGTTTAATAAGGGAAATCTGGATTTATACCTCATTCAATCAGATACAGTCCAGAGTTTTTAACCCCTATTCAATGTAAGTCACGTAATGAAATCTCCCCAGATGGTCTATCTGAAAGATTCTAATGGCTGGAACTAGGAGCCCTAGTATATTTCAGACTAACTAGTGTATTAGTTTTATTCATAATAAATTGAAATTCTGTACAAGGTTGCAAGTTACTCTCCAGGTATATTTTCAGGAAGCCTAAACATACCTACAAGAAAGACTAAAATCTTTATAGCTATAGAAGAAAAAAGTGGCAGAAAATGTTGATGCTGAAAACACTGAAGAAATTCTAACCTTCTCTATATGCCATGTGGCTGAAGCAAATATAAAGGCATATGATAGCTAACTTCATGAAAGCTATTTTAGTCCTCATTATCTACAACATCAAGATTTCTTTTAAGAAATTCAAATTCTTAAGAAATATGTACTTCTAAGGATACATCACGTGTTCCTGTACTTTTCATGGGTTTAGCCATGGGAAGTATGATAATTCCTCATAAAGCAGTAAGGGCAGGGGATTCCTCTGTGTGTATATGTAGTTGTTTCATTGCTTACTTAGCTCTGATGCAACAACATCAACCGTGTAGATTTCTTGCTGTTCTCGATCCAAAGTGGAAGCAGTGTATATCTGCCCAGTGGTTGAATCAATCCTCAGCCATTTCCTTATGTCACCTTCTAAGGAGTATCTTTGGAAAGAAATAAGAAAAAGTCACACATACTATTCCAAATCAGGAAAAATTGCTGACAAAGCAAATACTTCTTTATTGATTTTAGGCAAGCGGCTTGATTACAATTTTACTCGAAGAGAGGGTTCTTGGAAGAGTCCCAGTACTACAGCCAATCAGGAGGGACAGACAGAGGAAGGGAGGCCAAAATCATTGAAAATAAAGAGTGAGAGCAGAACCGTGGGAATGCCACTGCTCCTCCGGTCTGTGTACTGCAACTCCACCTTTCTCCTCACTGGGAAACCTGGGGTGTTCCTGAGCTTTTGGTCCAGAAGTACGCTCTGTCCCAACCCCATGTCCCTCTCTCCCCATCATATCTCCCATGCCTTGGTTTTGACTGGGGCAGAAGCCAAAGGCTGGGGAACAGAGGGAGCAGTGCAGCCAGGCACCCTTTTTTGGATCAGCAAGGGGCCAGGACCCCGAGGCAGACTATAGTGGTCATCTGCTGCCAGTCTGGAGCAGCCTATAATTACCGTCAGGGCAGCCTTGGAACAGAGAGTGCTTTAAACATCACCACATAATTGCCTTTATATTATTGTTTAAGAAAAACCCAAGGTCTCTGGGTATTTACTTATACAAATTTAACCATGAGCATATGACCCAGTTAAAGCACAGGCATTTGGTTGAGTAGATGTGACCTGACCTTCTCATTCAATGCTTTTGTTCTTTCAGTACCCCTTGCATTAAAAACAGCATGCTGACATGTACATCTTTTACTTTTTATACTTTTTATTTTATGTCCTTTAACCTATTTTTTAGCAGAGATGTGGTTTATGTAAGTATGAATTCCTGTCATCTGTCTCTGTCATCATCCCCCAGAGCTTCTGGACTATGTGGCTCACTTTCAAACCAGTTTGACAGAAGGCCAAACATGCTAAGTTCCCAAAAGTTAGGGGAAAGTAGAAAGCCAGATGAGAAACCTCTGGGAATAAAAATCCACCGGAGGCCTAACAGTCATATTCTGCAACTCCATTAACTACTTGGTGTTTTGCTGAATTTTAGTTAGATTTCAAGGATTGTTTGTTTTGGGTTGATCTGTTCAGCATCCCAGCCGGGAATTGTGCAGCAAGAGCCACAAATAATTCTTCTATCCGACTCTACTGTGTAAGGTACATTTACACCATGCAACAAAGCACTGTGCATAGATCCATGAGACTCAAGGTGACTTGATCATACAACACGGCATTGGGCCACTGAATGACCCAGTTTGAGGTTTTGCATCGTAGTCACAAACATAGGAGTTGTCTGGCACAGAGCTTTGCATCCGCTGCAGAAGCAGGCATATAGTCTTTGGCAGTTGGAAAATAAAATGAATTAATTGTCAATTATAGACTTGAGCTTCACTACAGGTTGTGTGTTTTGGTGGAGGAAAAGCCCTGTGCGGTTTCCAGTGCGACATGAAAAGCAGCTGCTGTCCTATTGATTCCTAGGGGTACGCAGTATATGCTTAATTCGTTAAAGGCATTATGGATATGGAAACCCTGTTATTCTCAGACCAGCCCTGCCTTTTTCCTGGAGACATATATTGGCCTTCTTCCCTTTTAGTTTCCTGGTTCAAGGGCCCCACTGGCTGATGCTTGTCACAGCACAGAGAGAAAGCTGGTTAGAAAAGCACTGCCCAGCAGTCTGCTACAGGTGGGTCACCGGCCACCACCCCACCACACCTCCACCTTCTACTAGGAGATGAGACTTTTGTAAAAAAGTCTTTTCCTGCATGCCAAATATTGGGCGCGTTTTCCTTGTACCTCTTTTAGAACAATTTTCTAAATCCTAAATTCAATAAATAAATCATGGTCACTGTTTTTTACCGTACAGTATCCCCCTCAGGATCATAGGCCTCCACTGTCATGACCAGGGTATTGACAGGAATGTCTTCAGACACTTCTCCTTTGTAAACTGTCTTGTGGAAAACAGGTGGCTCGTCCACATTTGTTACAAAAACATTAAACAAGGTAAGGGAGCTTGAGTTGTACTGCACGCCTGGCACCAACGGTTCAGGGTTTGTGGCATTGATCACCAGGTTGTACACTGGAGCTGCTTCAAAATCAAGAGCCTGGATAAATTAGAAAAAAAAGGTGCTTTAAGCAACGGCCCCACTGCTGCAGGGAGCTGCCATGGGAAACCACAAAGTCCCCCTCTTCTCAAGGAGGAGATTGCATCMCGGATACAGACGAAATAAGGGAGAGCTGTCAGGAGCAAAATGACACTGGGAACAGTGAATTTAAATGAAACCATACACCCATTTGGAGGCCTTCTTAGCAACCGTATTTCCTAATAATGTTGCCACCTGCCTGACTAAGTTTAACAACTATATCCTGTTTACAGCAATAGTATTTATAGCTCTGTACGAGAAGGCCTCTGGTGACCTCCAAGTGACAAAAGTCATATGAGGGTTGTTACACCATGGAGTTTCTCACAATTGCCTCCTTGGGAAAAATGACGCTGAGATTGAGCCTGAAGATGGTCCACCAAACGCTGCATCTGCCTGTCCTTGGCCCAGCTGGCAGCAGGTGAACTGGACACAAAGAACATGTCACCCCTTAGAAAATGAGTCAACGGTTTTCTGGACCCGTAGTTCAAGTTCCTTCGAGAAGGTTAATTTCAAAGGGAGAGCACTTTTGCTATTGAAATTCATGGATGCAGCAGAAAGTGTTCCTTATATTCCTGTCGCCAGTATTCAACATATGGGATGCATCACCCATCGCAGCACGCACTGACCTTGGCTTTGTCACAGTTAATGTTTGCCTCAGCAGAAACAAACTGCCTCTTCATTCTGACATTGAGACATGCTGGTCTCCCTTGCACCTCCCATTGCAAAAGCCACCAACAGCCCAGAGCACCAGCAGGGAGGAGGATCTGCCCCGTGACAACCCACCACTGCGACCACAGCCCATGGAAGCATTTAGCTGGCTTTCTCTTTTCCAGAAACGCTGCTGCAAAATCACTCAGATAATGCCATTTTTTTCTTTATGCTCATAAAGACCTACTTTATCAGCCAGAGCCTGCTCTGCTGGAGAGGGGGTCAGCAGCACAGCCAGTGGAGAGAGCTGCTGGTGGCAGTGGGTGTGTAGGGGACAGCAAAGGCAGGAGGATAGGTGTGGTGAGCACTGCACAGGCACAGTGCCTGAGCCCAAGAATGGGGCCTCCTGCAGTCTGCACCATGCCTAGGGTGTCCTCACCCCACCACCAGCCAACCCCTTCCTCTGCAAGTCATCACCGGGGCAGTTACTGTTTATGCCAAATATATATATATAATTATATATAAAAAAATATAAATATAAAAAATAGGAGAAGAATAAACCCATCTATTCACCTTGTTAATCTTGACAAACCCTCGGTTTGTTTCAGGATCTGTCTCTATGATGAATGTGTTGTTTGGATCTCCTTCCTTCACTTGGTAAATGATGTAGGAGCTCCCTGTGGCAGGCTCGTCTCCATCAGTAGCTTGAATTTCTAATATCACTGTTCCTACTGGGACACTTTCTGCAACAGTCACACTGTGATACTAAGGAGAGAGAGATTGTTGAAACATGACATACCGAGCACCATCTGCGGATAAAAACTTGAGCGCTACAACAAGCTCGTGACCCATGAGCACGGAGGTATTTCAACCCACAACAGCCATGTGAAGGAGGGAAGTGGTGGGTGCATTTCACAGCAGAGGCGTAACCAGGTTAGAGAGATGTACAAAAGCATTAGTGAAGTGCCTTGCAGCAGTAGAGGTGAGCTACCTCACTGCCCAGGGGAACCCAGAGATGCAAGATGGGCATTAGACCCTCTGCAAAGTTGCTACATCCCCCTTTCTAGCCATACATTTATCAAAGGTGATGTGATCTCTGTCAGGGTGTGAGCTACTAGTATAGTAGCAGTCCCAGACCCTCTGGAGGAGCCTTCATTTCCTCTGTTGAAACTACTCCACGTACATTCAATGCTCACAGCGGTAGGGACAGCAACTAGGTCTCCTCCGTACCCGGTGAGCATCCTAGCCACTGACTGTGAAATATTTAATTGCTCCATGCACCATAGGCCGTTGCCACATTAGCAGCCCAGCTCCATTTACTCTGTTTGATGTGTGCCCTGACCCAGTAGTCTCATCTTGAGACCAAGTCCTGGACTGAGACATTGAGGTGAGAAAGTCAACAGCCTGCTATGTAGGCACACAGTCTGTATGTGTCTAAGCTCCCGTTATCATCAACAGAGATCTGGGCGCTGCAGTCAGCAATGCCCAAAAACCAACATCTACACCTGATGAGCTAGACAGCTCTCCTGAGCCCACCACCTACATCGCCTACAAGTACGGTGGGAGCTTAGACACCTAAATGTAGACACTCTAGCCACTGCAGCGTCTGCAGGGAGGCTTGGGCCAGCAGGCAGAAGTCACGGAGGTTTCTCTGCCAGATGCCAGCACCTCCACCAGAGGAAGAGGCAAGAGCCTGACACCCATTCCTGAATGAAGGGCCAGCAGGTATGCGTTTGGGCATGGATCACTGGACCACTGTTTCTGGTTAAAGAAAATACAGCCTTTGATTTCCATTCACCCTCTGGCTTTTCTGTATATATTAATAGTGTGTTTGGAAGGGAACTTGGGAGATGTTAGCTTTTTTCCATTTAGCTATTGTAATTAATTTTAAAGCCTTTTCTTCCTCCTTTCCCTCCAGAACTTACATTTCTAGAATAAACTGCTTTAGTAGAATCATTTCTTTCTGTACACATAGTTTTCCACTGAGCAAATTACCTTACATTTCAGAATTAACTATGAGTCAGTCCCATTGTCTACTATCTAGATCGACGCTATATGCAAGCTTTGCAGCAATACCTTGCCTTTATTTTCACTAGTGGATTGCTCTGTTACTTGTTCTCTAAATAGTTGGTTTCCCATTGACATTCTATAGACATTGCATGTATGCTCAAACATTTGTCAAAAGTTATTGGGACATCAAAAATGGTGTTAAAAATACTCACATCTGATTTTTCAAAGATGGGAATCTGATCATTGATGTCGATGACATGTATTTGCACGTCACAGATTGTTTGGAATACTGCATGGAAAGAGAACAAACAACATCATGGCAACCCTTCTGCTGAAAATAACTTTCCTCCAAAAGGGTTCACTGAGCAAAAGTGAACGCTGCCAAATCACTCAATCCAAGCAAAGCCCCACTATTGTAAGAAGCATTTGATCTCCAATATCTCATAGTCAGTGAGAACTTCACTCGCTATCTTACTATGCACCTTCCCTATTTCTTCAGCCTGTTTCATTTAATTTCCCTCACTTTTTTTTAACCATATCCCTTTACCAGGACGATGATAGCTATGAATTGTGTTAGCTTTCTCAGTATCACTTTTGCATGTCAAAAAATAAGCCCCAGGTGGTTATGCCATCTTGTCCTCCTGGTGGGCCATCAGGCAGCATGCTCATTTTCGTTACAGCCAGATGTAAACTTCAGATCTATGTAAATCTAAGTGCTACCTGAGCAGGGGCGCCCACAGCAATGGGAGTTTGTGATTTTAAAAGTATATACTCTGGCTGGTCATGTGCTATTCATATGTAGCTGGATTTTAGTGTTTTACAAACATGTTTTATGAGCTGAAAGTTAAGGAATATTCTAAAGAAAACAGTTTGGATGGAATTCAGATAAGCATCCAAAACAAATCATCAGCTTCTCCCCCTGCAAGGTTTTCGTATCATCCGCTTAAGTGATGCTATTTCATTTACAGACATGTCACACTGTTTTCTTTACATGCCAGTTCCTCCACCCACAAGTTTTGCCTGACTATAAGGACTGCAGCACAAAGCTTTAAGCTTTAGTATGGAGTTTGATTTCCCTTCCATTCAGTGAACCACAAAGGACTCCTGGGAACTTTCATAATGGACAAGATTATTTTTGAAGATTAATTCCAGCTCTTAATATTTTAAAATACATTATCTGGACCCTCGCAGCAGCTGTGTTAAATTTCTTGATTTTTTTTCAGTGTGTCCCTTTGAAAGATTTTGGGGGAAAACCACAATCATGATCTCTTCATTTTTTTTCCCCTGTGGAAGGAAATCTCTTACTGGAGTACTTGTTAACAAGCTTCCCAGTTCATCCACACTCTGCCCTAGAGCTGGTTTCCTTCCATACATGCACTATGAATCATGGTTAACTTCTCTGCCTCTCGAGAGCAATGACAGAGCAAGTCAGATCCCAGTGCTGCTGCTGCTTCCAGTGAATTCTCTAGGTCTCCTCTCGTCCCTTGGTCGCCGAGCACTGGGGATGCCAGCCTGAACAAAATTATTCCAATGTATAACAGCAGGCATTACGTACCTGCATCTGTCACCAGCACCTTCAAGGAATAGTTGGATGCAATGCGCTTGTTTAACGAATGGCTAGGTAACTGCAAAATCCCAGTGTCTTGCTGAATAAAGAACAGATTATCTGCAGGAACAGCAGGAACCTGACTTTCGATTTTGAACCGCAGACGAGAGTTAAGAGTGTCCTTCTCATCCATGTCCGTAGCAAACAGGGTGCCAATATTACTTCCTGTGGCAGAGGAGAGCCTGGAGTCAGTCAGATAATGCAGTGGTCCTATTCCTCCACAGAGGTACGCACTAACAACAGTGATACCAATGCAAAGAGTAGAGGGGCAATAAAAATACAACTGCTTGGAAAACACTGCAATGGACTCATCATTTGACTTCTGGGAGTTTTTCCTTTAGCATTCCAACCAGCTGTTTTAGGCTTGGGGCAGTCCAAAAGGACTGGGCTACATGTTTTGATCAGAATAAGTGACTGTGACAACATACACTTTAGCCTTGAAACCAAATAACTGATGTGAAGACTTAGGGACAAATTTCAGTAATGGTCCATTAAAGTCCAAGGCATTATCCTGGATGAGGGAAAAAAGGCTCATGCCACTTTCAGAGCAGTATTTCTAGTATTAGTAATAAAGGGGTGTTTTTCTTTTTACGTTCTAAGCAGCTGTCCAAAACTGTGGTTATGCAAAAATGCAATTTTATATTAAATATATAAATTATATTAAATGGAACAACATTTTTTAAATAGGGGTCTTGGGTCTGTCCTTCTCCTGTTATTGAAATCCTTTCCACATGAATTACTGAAGTAAAAACAACAGAGCTATTTGCACAGGAAAACATTTCTTTAGGAGAGCTACCTTCTAGTCTTTGGGATCAGAATTTCTAACTTTATTGGCACCCAGCTGGAAATAATAACAGGACCAGAATGACGTGTATTAATGAGCAGAAGCTGTCTTCCTACCTCCACCTTCATTTTCTTGAACTTCAATTACAGTGAGGGCCTGCTGGCACACGGGGGGATTGTCATTAATGTCTTCCACAACAACATGAATGTGCAGAGGCTTGTCCACCAGTTCTCCCGCATTATCTTTTGTGACCGCAAAGAAAACATACTGCAACAAGAATATTGAGATTAGATGTGTTGAATGTCCACTGTGACAATGTTTTGCATTTAAATGTGTAACTATGGGAGCATTCCATGCAAATGAAATATCCTCTTATATGTTTGTTCAGTATTTTCATTCTGTTTAATTCAGAACTCTTCCATCACACCTTAGTGCCTGAGGTCTGGGTTCTCAAAAGAATTTAAAAGTCCTGAATACTTCACTGCACTCTGAACTTGCTCTTGTAAAAATTCAAGAAAAGCAGGAATATCTCATTTTTGTCACTTTGCAAATTCATCTGTCACAAACAGAAATAGGATTCCTCCAGCATATCTAATCCCTGGCTTATTCTGTGCCCAAATTTCCTCCAAGAACAAAAGGGAACAGAGGGTTTTCTGTCTAAAAGACCCCCAGATGGGGAACTTCAGAGTAACTTTACAGTTGCAACTGCAAGGTAATCTCTGCTTCTGCTGTGGAGAGATTCCCTGAGGCCCCTGGGATCTGGGGTGGGTCTGAAATATCCAAACCTCCTGCCTCCACAAATGCCACTGCCTGCCTCTTGCTCATGCACCTACAATCCTGCCATGGTTCATCCGTGTTGTACATTTTACACACGCTGTGGGCAGTGATTACTACTGCCAGACCCATGGAGAAGTGTTGTAGGGTACCAAACTGAAAGCAGTTTACAGTGTGGTAGATGAATGTGCTTTCATATCTATCAAGTCATTCCCAAACAGAAACGATGAGAAATAAAGCTTTTATTTCTTTTTTTCCCCTCTGTCCTTCTAGTGAGCTTTCTCATATTTACTCCCACACCAATAATCAGCTTCCTGCTATGGTCTCTCCCATCAGTGAGGTTTCATGTGTTTACTTACAGTATCCTTTTCTTCTCTGTCCAATGGTTCGGTCACATAAATAACCCCATTCTGATCGATGGAAAATGGGAGCCTGGGCAGCTTTTCTTTTTCTATAAGGTCATAAATTACATCTGGCTCGTTTGAGTGCACCTAAAAACACAAAAATAAGTCAGGATAGGAAGTCAGAAGTGTAGACTGAGATTTTACAGGGATTGTTTCTGGACCGCAAACAGAAAAGATTGCATTCTTGTTAGCTTCATAATCCAGAAAATTAACAGTTTGGCAGGCTCTTGGGACGAGCTGCAGAAAACCAGAGTGATAATCCACCTCTGCTCTCTGAATTGTTATGAAGCCATTTTACCTCAGTTTCTCCAGCTGTCCAGATGGGCTATGACACTTATCTTTTTATGGAAGGGTTTTGGGATGTGGGGCTAAATGGTGATACATGAGAAGAAAGCATTGTATGTATTTGAATGTCTTGACACTAATTTATTCCATCTCCTTACACTGTCTATTCCTGCCTGTTGTTTTGGTTTATCTAATTCAGAGATGTGGAACAACAAAACAAATATCCAGTACCTATCTGCACGTATGTGTGTGCATGCTCATTACATGCATCAAAGTCTGTGATGAAGGATCTTTAGTGGGGTGCTTCAGATTTAAAATGAAATGCAGTAAACAGACTGCCAAATTAATGAAGGAGTCAGCATTACTGTTTATGTTTTATACTATATAACATCAATTGCATTTCATTTTCCCCTAGGCAGAATCAACATGTCACTGGCTGCCATGTGAAATTTATATACAAGTGACCCCAGAATGGGAGCACCATTGCCTGTTAGTTTTTCTTCCACCTGTTTTCACTCTGGACTTCCTCGGGCTATCACCGAGGCCAGTGAGGCCAGGGAATAGCACCGAGTCAGTTACTCTTGCAAACAGGATCTGAGGAATCCTGCCATGTCCACGGGATGATGGCATTGGAGTTGTCAGTGCAAAGGTATTTTTCAAAGTCAAACATTTCTGAAAGGCTGCGGGTCTGTTAGTTAATATTTACTGATGTATACATTGTTATCTGTCTGCAGTTATCAGAAAATATTTTGCGCCTGCACTGTGAAAAGAGGAATACCATGGGAGTGCAGGATGCTGAAGGAGGGCATTTCAGTCCTTCCTAGGTACTTTTGATAATAGCAAGTGTGCTGCGTCACACAAAACTGGTCACAGCAGATGGCCCTGAGTGCGGGGGACTGCCCACAGCAGGGTTGCAGTGGAGCTGGTGCCCTGCCAGGTTCTTCTGCAGATGGAAGAAGCTAACCTCAAAAGAATGTTCAACAGGTTAGGTCTTGGTTTGCCCAAAGCCTGGAGGGCCCGTGGTGTTACAGCGAGGCTGGAAGCGGTCAAAGAAACCCAGCGGGAGGGAAGAGCGGCACCTGTGCAGAGGCACCGAACTGCCACATGTCTGTCTGTGAGCTCCCTTGGAGTGTCTCAAGAGCTTTATATTTCATATTGTGCCAAACAGCCTTTAAAGCACCCTTTTTCTTCCAGTCATTACACTGTAACAAAATTCTCCAAAGTTTTCCTCTATCCATGGGATATTCTCACACAGAGGTGGTGCTAACAGCCTCTCCAAACTGAAGGGCAAAGTCCAGTCACTCTAATGTTTGTATTGACTGTATCTCAGTCACCTTCAAACCATTAACTTTCATACTAACAATAAGTTAATGAGACCTGCACTAAAGATAATTTCCAAAGCATACCATACAAAAAATAACCGGAAGGTGCCAAAGTCCTTCTCAAGAGGCTGGTATTGAATGCAGCGGGGACACCTTCACAGTTAGCTGGGAGACAACGGTTCTGTGGCACCAAGGAGAGGTGCAGGGAGTGCGGCCAAGGGCCCTACCTGGCTGATGTTGACAGGGTGGACCTGGGTTGAGTTTTCTTGGATGTGGATGGTGGGGGGAGATTTCCACAGGCTCTCTTTCACAGTGATGATCACATCAGCGCTGCTGGTGAAAGCATTCGTTGTCATCCCTGCCATGTCCTTCACGGTGACGACGAGCGTGAAGGTGTCCTGCTTCTGAGGATCTAAGTAATGAGAGCCTAGAGACAGAGCAAAGAGCCAAGTGAAATGAAGCAGAAACTGTGGAGATGGTTCATCTGCCCATTGCCTCCTACATGCACCATGCTTCTTCATCTGCTCCGGGCTCACTCCTTAGATGGGCCTCTGTGCTAAATCTCAGCAAGCTGTTTCCTCTGGCTTATCTGAATGATGCAGCACAGCATCATGTGGACGTAATCATATGAGACGTCTGTGCTGTGGTTTCATGTTGTGCAGATGCATCACTGAACAGCCCTCACACCAGTTAGGCAGTTGTTCAGCCCAGCAGAAGAGACAGGGTTTTTAAATCATTGCTGTTTAGTTGGGATCACATGGCTGGCTGAGTTCTCTCTGCATTTTTCATGTTACTTATTTTTGTTTTCTAGGTTTCAAGGAAGAGGATTAATCCCAAGATATGACTCAACGTAATCCTGAGGGCCAAAGGATCTACCTCTCTTCTCAGTGTACTTTTAGATCCCAATCTCCATTTCTGCTAACTTCCCTTGAATTTGGTGGGACACAAACAAAGTTCCCCAAAGCCAGGGCCTCAGTGGAGTATGTCCCACTGACTGCATTTATTCAGAATTTAATATCAGAGCTGTGTTGTTATTTTGTTCTTAGGTACACCCAAGAACTCATGCTTGTTTTTTGACAAAGAAGAATCTTTTTACATACCCGTCCTACTCGGTGAGATTGCTCCAGTTACACTATCGATCTGGAAAAGCATTTCTGTATAAGGGTTGGGAAAATGATGGAGAATGCTGTACATCAGCTGTGCATGGGGAGTTGTAGGATCATCGCGGTCAGTGGCATGGACGTACATGAAGGGCTTGCCTGTTCAGATTAGAAAAGAAACAGTGGTAAGAGGAGACTGAAACCTCAACATATAGTCCATTCAAGCAGAGCTCTCAAGCCAGGAAGGCAGCTTATGAGGAGCTGCCGTTGTTTCATAATGCACCTTTCCTGGTAAGCCATGCATGTGTGTGGAGGTTACATTGCCTGTGTACCATCCCACAGATCTCACCTCCACCAGCTTGGCTTAGTAGGATCACAATAGGTGTGAAGACCAGTTGATGAAGAAGGTGACAGAGCTAACTCAGAGAGCTATCATCTACCACCCAAGAGTGCCTGCACCCAGACTGTAGCTCACTAGTATCTCTCTTTAAGGCCACTTTGCAGTCCTTATACAAATCAGTTCAACCCAAAGCAGCTTGAGAAAAATGTCCTACAGCTGTGACACTGTTATAATTAAAGGAACAATTATACAGTGAAAACAAATATGGAAATGCTCGGTAACATCAGTGAATTTTTGCCTTGTGGTCACTAATGCAACATTCAAAATCTTTTTGACTCGGATGCAGTTGAACACAGTAAAATATTGCAAAATGGTTTTCTGACCCCATGGAGTTTTATATGTGTATTCTTTAGGGAAAGTTTCTTCCTGAGTCCATAGTCACAATGATAACAGCTGGCTGAGTTCTTTTGTTTCATTTCTACAATGTGGGTCTCAAACTGCTCTTCGATACTTTTCTGATTTCTGGACTGGATCACTGCAATCCATAATCTGAGACTCTCTCCTAAATACTAAGGTTCAGTCCACGTTCTGAGAAGCATCAGTCACAGTAAACACATACTCCATATCTACATTCGCATGTTATTTCACTGATGTGCAAAGACTTACATATTCTTAGCATTCTCTTTCTGTATAGTCCTTAGCAACCTTTAAACTTTAAAGTCCTTCTAACATAGGGGTTTTTTTCGGTGCAATAGTGAGGGCAGCAATATTTGCCTGTTAAGCGATACGTGCAAAGCAACAAGTACTATGAAATATTTCTGATTACACTCATCCCTTTACAGCACATAGTGGTCACCTCTTTGCCCTTTTGTTATATTCAACATGCTGGTATCCTTATTTTGTACAATCCTGTTGGAAGGAAAACTGATCTTTTTTCAACTTGTTGAAGTATAGTACCCACTTTATCTTCCTGTTCAACTAGTCTACCTGCCTTCCTATTAACTATAATATTTAATTATTATGATGATTACCTGGACGGGAGTTCTGCCTCACTACTCCAGTGTACTTCATCTGGTCAAATTCTGGTGGGTTGTCATTGGTATCTTCCACAAGTATTGTAACAGTGTATGGACCTTTCACTATGTTTCCCTTTTCATCCAGACTTTCCACCTTGATTTGGAAAAAGAAGGAACAGCAAAGAAATATTTTCGTGTAGATAAATTAAAAGACGTAAATGAACATCAGGATGTTAAACGCCAAGTCATTCTTACTGTGACGCAAATCTGGTGAGAGCCATCACTGGGTGGCTCCATCTACAAGGACAAATTTACCGCGGTAGCTCACTGACAATAATTCACCACAGTATATCATGCCAACAAAACAAAATAACCTACTCCTGCTTCTGATGACACTTTTCAGAGGGCAATTTCTCACTTCCAGTCTCAGCAGACTACTTGTATTCTTGCACAGCTTAGACCTCTTGATTTTCTTTACATAGAAATAGATACTCTCTAAACAAAAAGGAAAAAACCCAACATGATATAGCAGACTCGTGTGCTATTGTAAATATCAATCAGAAGAATAGGCTGATCTAAGGGTTTGTAAAGAAAACTTAATTCTTAGTTCTGATTACGTTTTTGTTCCAAACAATTTGGCTAATTTTTCAGCCTTCTTTGACTTTAAAGCACCAAGTATATATTATGTCTGTCAGACTTATATTTTGTTTGCACATAATAGATCAAATCATGATTATTTATGCCTAACCAAGTATCATTTTTCAGTTCTGTCATCACTTATTCTGGTTTGTAAAGGATTCCCATGTTTAGGGTTAATAACTTCTGGAGCTAGAAAATTGTCCTCTCTAATACCAATCCAAGGATGCTTTAGAGCTGAGAACATGAAACCATTAAACCTGAAGTGCTAGACTTTAGAAAGACACCTAAGGCTAGCTAAAACATCATCATGTACTTTGTTCAGATATTGATCCTTTCACGATCATCTCCTCCTCAGTTGCTAGTGCCTCAGAAAAAGACAATACCATTTTTAACACAGAGTAAGAGCACAAGGCTGTACTGAGACCAAAACATCACCTACACGGTGTCCCACTCCCAACAGTGTTTACGATGAGATCCTATGAAAAGAGTATAATAGCAGGACAAGCACACAATGCTCTTTCCTCTAATAGCCTCCGACATCTGCCAAACAGCTTTCTGCTGTTATCTAACAGAGGTTAGATCTGTGCTTCTGTGTCTAAATGTCATTTACTCACACTATTTGTCACTAAATAGATGATAATCTTCCTAAGTAGATTACAACAGTTTATTTTCCCATCCCAGCCATGGAATTCACCCTATCAGTCTTCAGGGATAACAAGTGAATCTCATTCATGGGGCCAGATTTCACTTCCAGTCAAGTGTCCTCTCATATTAGGAAAATTAAAGGATTGGTGTTGGCATCAGGGTAATTTTTGTTTTCTCAACATAACCTTTCTGTGCTAAGGAGCATTTTCCTGTGCAAAGTCTTTCAGAACAACAAAACCACGCATCTTTCAGCAAAACTCAATATTAAAAATCAAAAGCTGCCTGTAAACATAGACAAAAGAAAGAATTTGAAATTTCAACAGTTTTCTATTAATTTCAGGTTTTCCAAAAAAGGGTGAATATGAATAACCCTCCCTTCCTATTTTCCATTGAGTTGTTACCTTCAGCCTGTGCACTGCTTTGGTCTCCCAGTCCAGAGACCCATTGAGATACAGAATGCCTGTCCTTGGCGCAATGTCAATTATTCCATCTTTTTCACCAGTCGCCCTGAAACTCACAGCAGGTGGCTCAGATGTGAACTAGAATGGGGAAAAATCAGAGGGAAAATCATCCTTTTTTCAGCATTTTCACCATAACCGAAATAATTTCATGCTATTGTGTCTTTTAAAATCTATTGCCAACAGTATGCTTGGCTGGGGGAATAATATTCCAAGGGTCTGCTCAAACAAATCTGCTCTTTTCTGATCCTCAACAGAGGAATTTTCACATTATTTCCTGAATGCTGCAGGAAATCCCAACTGTGGTTTCTTTCCAAAGCAAACGTCTGCTTAGGACAGGGCTTTGTCTGAGAACTGGAATGGAAAAAAATGACACACATCCTCCATTTGCCTGGGAGCTGGATCTGTCCTTCTGTGGTTATGGCTTTGGGAAGAAAACCTCAGAGCTGAAGGAAAATGATGACACAAGTTACATGGAAACCCATTCTCTAGGAATGCTGATTTTATTAATCCCTGTCTTAGGGTGTCCTCTTAAAATGTGTTTGAGACAAGGGGTTGTCTCCTGCTTTTTGCATGTAGACTCTTGAATTCCCAGATAGAGGAAGTCAAAGTTAATTTCAGATCCTCTCGGGGGACTGTCCTTCCCACCAGCACAGATGACAACACTGCCTGTGAGGTCAGTGTGTGCAAATTATGGGGTTTTTGACCGGAGTGGTTACCAAGAGACACTTGACTACCTGGTAAATGAAGCGCACTCCCCCTCCTTCTGGAACAGAGAAATTCATGTCCGTCAGAGGCCCAGTTACATGCAGGTCCCCCAAATTCTGGCACATAGCCTGTGAGAGAGAGAGAGAAAGGGATGGAGGAAAGCAGCTGAGGGATGTCTGCTGTCACCATGCACGAACAGCAGCTCTCCATCACTGAGCCTCTTGCAAGTTATTTTGCTGTAGTATAACAGCGGAGACTCTTGCTGGTTTGCACTGAGCATCTCTGGGTTTTTTAGTGCACATCCATTTTAAAAAGCATTGTTATTTATTAATTAGTTTGAAAACTAACACTTGGGCCCTGCCCTTTTCTAACCACTACATAATTAAATGAGATTTGATCTACCTTCAAGAGCAAGAAGCACCGAAGAGCTGAGGGTAGATTGAGAGCAAGGGGAAATTCATAAAAGCATTTCTGGATCACCCCTGTCCCCCAGCAGGACCAGCCATGTCCCATCCAGGAGCCGCACAGTCCTGTGGCCACAAGTCTGTCAGGAGACCCAACGCCACACCCGGGGATGGGGAGGAACTGGGGCTGCACCCCTTGTAATTTCCTCAGTAAATCCAACCTTTTTTGTAAGGGAAAAAGGTGGACCTCTTCAGGTCCCCCACCCCACCACCCCAGTGCCCTGGCAATATGGGCAAGCCATTCAGGCCCTGTGCCTTCACATCAGTTGCATGTGAATGCAAATCACAGCCAGAGCAAACACGTCCTGCTGATCTTTGGCGTCTACCTCATGGTAAAAATGCCAGGCAAATCTGTCTCGGCCTCTATTTTCTTCCTAATGGCTGGCAATGCCTTCACCGTGGTGTTTTTTCTGGCAATTTTTTTACGAGTTTTATATGAATTTTATAACCACCCCCACCCTAGTGCCCAAAGACATCCAGACACACTCCTGCCCTAATGTTTCAGGGCTGTTCTTGCTTTCAAACAAAAAAAGCAAGCTAAAAATCAGCTTCCTAGA
This sequence comes from Oceanodroma leucorhoa, assembly GCA_030449065.1. Classification (NCBI taxonomy): domain Eukaryota; kingdom Metazoa; phylum Chordata; class Aves; order Procellariiformes; genus Oceanodroma; species Oceanodroma leucorhoa. The sequence goes on along the minus strand of JASVER010000004.1, from coordinate 14,500,193 downwards.
GCAGCCTTTGCACACAAGACTATTCAGCCTACAGTTCAGATAATCTACCTGTTTCTCCATTGGCAAGACCAAACTCCCCTGAATGTCTACCCTTCTTTCCCTGTCACCAAGGTCTTACCAATGCTGAGGAGCTACCTGCCAGAATTAGGGCTCCATCATTTGGCTGCACAGGTAAAACTCCCTTTCTTCTGGTGTAAAAATGACTTTATTCTGCTTTATAGATTTGGAATGCTATTGCCATCCTGTCCATCTCTCCATGGAGTCGGGCTCTGTCAGTGCATGTTCTCTGCTTGCATGACTTTTCCCCTGGATTTGGTCCTATTGCTGCTGGGACAGCTATTTGGCCTCTCACAGAAAAGCACAGCTTACATATTACCAAGGGAAAACTTAATTCTGGCTATGACAAAAACATAGCTAAGTTCAGCGCAATTTACCCTAAAGCGCTGCTCTGTGTGTGTGTCACAAGTGGTGTTTGAATAACACCAGATTCTGCTTAATAATAGCCAGAGATGCTGCCCTCCTCGCCTACAAGGGTTTGTGACTCTTTTTGCAAACAGGAAAACTAGAATATTGTGAGAACTGGGGAAGGAGGGGGAGGGATGCTAGTCAAGACTAGTGACAGTAGAAAAATATCCAAAAAAGACATCATAGGTACGCATACCAGGAAAAAGTACTTTACAGTTACCTTTTACTATTTTTGCTAAATGCTGATTTCTGGCCTCTGCCAGGGACAAGATAGCAGTACCCCAGACCTGTGACAGCTGTTCCCGTGTTGCACTGGTGGGCACAACCTGGCTCCTGGAGGTTTTTCCCAGGGCCATTTTGTGGAGAGGTTTTGCTTGGTCCTGTTCCTCGCCATGGAGGAACAAAGGCTGACGCTATAAAGCCCAACAGGTTCAAAGTGCAGGCTGTGAAGCAGGTAAGAGTTATCTCTTCCTGTCAATTAAAATTACTTTATGTGGACCATAAATATATCCAAACATATGTCTATAGCATGAATCACTGCTCAGGGGCCTGAAGGGGAAATAGGGCTTTCTCCTTGGCCCGTATTTGGCTAGCATCCCTTTTGAAGGTGGCTGTAACAGCTGCAGAGTGGCTTCACAGGGGTCAGCGCTGCCATGGGCAGCAGCTCTTGAAATGGGAAGGAAAAAGGAGGTACTCACTACTGCACATCGACCCCACTCCCAGGGTCTCCATATTCTGAGGCATTTTTTTTGTAGACTCGAATTTGACTCATTTTTTATCTTTTCTGTTAATTTTAATTGAAAAGTAGAAGCCACCACTGTAGCCTTTACAGACATCAGTAAATCTATTGAATTTAATAGATGAGGTCCATAAATAGCATAATTAATACATTTCAGTTCCAGAAAATCCTCTGAAAAGGGATTCACCTAGATGGAATAATGACAATAAATAATTAATATGCATGGTTTAAACTATGTGCCATTAAATATCTTAGAATACATTTAATATGTCAGCACGTGTATGGATTATAATACACATGAACACATGATACAGATGTCTTCACTGTTTGGTGATTTGTTGCAGCATTTTTGTCTTTTCTAGCGTGAAATCCACTTACAGGAAAAAGTAGTATCTAAGGAGGAACTACAAGAGGCAAAATAGGTAAGTTGGTTTCTTCTAGGTTTTTTTAAGTTTTTTTCCTAATGATTGGCATGTCTTCTTAACTTTTGGCCATGGGGTCGCACACGTGTCGGGGCCGTGCTCGCACACCCAGAGTTGCAGCCGCTCTGCTGGCACAGGCTGCCAGCCTGACCTGCCGACTGGGATGCCCCACCGGTGAGAGCTCAGAGGCTCGCAGGCAACCTTTGACATTTGCTCCCAGATAAACAAAGGAAAAGCTGTAACTCACCGAGTGAATGACGAGCAGAAATTGAAGTCCACACAGCTTAAACATACTGGAATACGCTTTGCTTCAGCTCCTGCAAAGAAGAGGTGATAGTCACTGTAACCCCATAGAGTTGGCCCAATTTATTTGCGGATAAAGGCTACGGCTAAGCTTTCCTGAAGCTGCAGGGAGAGAGAAGCCTCCTCGGCTCTCTGAAGGACCAGGTGCAGCTCTGTCCGTGGGAGGTGAGACCGCTGGCGTCGCCAAGGCGGGCCGGGAAGGTCTTGCCTATCAGGTCTGTCCCCAGTGGTGCAGGAGGTGCCACATGCTGCGAGAGCCTCAAACAGCTGTCGGGTTGAAACTAGCCCAAAACTTCAAGCCATGCGACCTCACTGTTCTATGTCACGCAAGCCCCATTTTCATTTCTGCTTTACTGAAGGCAACGACACGTTCACAGGAAACACTATAACCACAAGAAGATGAAGGTCTTGCAGTGGCCATTCTGAAGCCTCTGTCTTCTGGCTCAGTGCATCTTGCAGAGGCAGAGGAAGCCGGGGGTGTCTGCACCCCTTAAAACAACACGGCTCCTGGAAACGAAATTTCCAAGTCCAAAGAGCACTGCCTGCCTCGAATTTCAAAAAAATGCTGAGCACACGCTGCAGTGACTTGTGTTACATCCTCCTGGAAACTAGATGGGTTCCTCAAAAATGAAATCTTGCTTTCTCACTACTTCTAGATTTTAACAAAAAAGACGAGGCCGGTTCTGGAGAGAGGTGAAGCTGGCGAACAGTGCTGCCATCTTCAGTGGTGCTCCATGTTACTTGGCTCACACCTACAGGTGTCCTTCAGCCACCACAAGCTCTGTCCCATGGAGGCTCCAAAGGAGGAGAAGACAATGTGGAGGCACAACTCCCTCCAGATGCCCTCCCATCATACTTTTTTTTCCCCTTTCCTTTTCTTTCTTCAACGGCTGACCAAAAAGGGGACTTATAACTATAGAAACTTCTGCCTACACTGCTATTGTCTCCAGCACTCGTTTTAGGACATCCCATAGGACTTTATCTTGCAAATCCCTTTCTAAGCAGGGTCTTACTGTGTGCGTGATTACACCCTTTGAAATTACTGGGCTCTTTCCTTGGGCAGGAGCTAGGTGCATGGGTACTGGAAGAAAATAAAATTGCACTCCTTTGAAATTAGAGGTGATCAGGAAAATAATTAAATATGTCAGGAAACAAGGGCTGAAGGTGAACCCCCTGTAGTTCCCTGCAGCTGGAGGAGCTGGGGCTTGGCACAGGCAAGACAGAGCGGTAGAGAAGACACTTTGAACCTTCTGAGAAGACACTTTGAACCAAGACCGTTGCTGATATTTCAGTTAGTTGACGGAAATTCATTCAGTTCCTCCGTCCGTCCAACAGGCTCTCCGCTCCCCTCCCCAGTCTTTTCTGAATATATTGGCCAGTTTCAGCTGCACTTAATAGCAGAGTGGGAACTTCAAAAACTAATTCCTTATTAATTTGGGGTGGTAGGTGGGACAGAGGACCCAAAGGCATGCTGTTCGCCGAAGGTAAGGCTGCAGTGTCAGCCCAGCATCTGCCTGTGTGGTTTCATCTGCCCCCCCGGGGGAGGCACGGCTGTACGTGCCCCTCAGCCAGCCGGCGGCTGGGGGACACCAGGGAGCTAAAAGTCCTGGGGAGAGGCCGCCAAGAGGTGAGGAAAAGGGTAGTCTGGGGATACCATGGTCTGGATTCAGGGAAAAGAGAGGGAGGAAGACCTACCATGGTGAGGAGAAAATTTAAGGAAGGGACACATCCAGCCTTAGTGTTGGGGACAGAAAATGCTGGATAATGTGCTCCTTCATGTGGCTGTCCGACGGTGCTGTGTCTCAGCAAGGTGTTTCTGTCCAGATCCAACTACGAAATACAGCAGTGGAAATACAGCCATTTCGTAGGTTGCGGGTTTGCATGATAAGTGTCTTTGCTGTTCCTTTTTCTTTGAAATATCATTCCTTAATGTCGTGCCATTTGCGGTGCCTGTTGCAAGGCCAGGATGAGTGGCTTGATCAGCCCTTGAACATTAATTTTTTGCTTGGAAGCTGCTACCAAGTCTCATGAAGCATTGCACTGCCAAGGACTGAAGCCCCAAAATACACACTCCCCTGTCGCTCAGAATAGTTTCAGCATATATAAACTCACACAAAAGTTTTCAATAATAGACAGTTTCAGGATTACAATAGGATCAGCTTAACTAAAAGCAGCCTGAGATCTGGCTGAGGACTGGAGCCATATTTTCCCCTTCATGTCTTAGCTTCTTCTCAGTGCTATATCCCTAATAATCACTTATGGTTCCCCTGCCTGAACATAAATCTCGAGGATAACCAACATACAAATATCCCAGCGACTTTCAATAATAAACATTCAGAGAACAAAGAATATTCCCGGAGGTTAAAGATCAGTAACAATCACAAGTATTTGGTTCCATGAAAAAAAAATGTTGAATTTCTTTAAATGATTGATTTCAGATGTTCGAATTCAGTAAAGAGAAAACAGAGGAAATTGATCCAAATGAAATACAAACCAGACTAAGCCTTAGCACAGCAGCCATCCATTTTACAAGGACAGCTGAGTTCCTAACGCTGCCAGAAAAGCCTTCGGCAAGACCCTTGCTTCAGCTTTTAAAATCGTTCCATGAAATGCCAGTTAGATCATCCCTTACCTGTAACATGAAAAGCTTATTTTGCTCTAAAAATGCTTCTTTCTTTCAGCTGTGGGAATCACCTTTGCGCGGGTTGGTAGTGTCCGTCTCTGTGCTTCTCCACAGAGTTTATAGTTCCTCAGACTCACCCCAGAGTTTCAGCGGCTCAAACATTAACAGCATGGAGAATTATTGATTCTTAACGACTAGGTGTGGTATGAAATGGCAGCCACGTAAGGAAGCAAAGTAGCTCTGAGATGATTTACAGCCTTCTATATTTTTATGTCCTTTGGGATTTTCTTTCTGAATTCATTTTTTGGTGGGGCTGTGAGAAATGAACACGTGGGACACAGGTTGGAGCTGCAGGGGGAAAGTTGTCCTTTCTGTAGAAGAGGAGGTGGAAAGGAAAAGGCATGGACCTCGAGTAGAGATAATGTTTGCTACTTGCCTAGTTGCAGGCATAGTTCCCATTCAGAAGACAAGAATTTGGACATAAAGGTGACTTGTTTTCACAGCAGACCTGTGCATGGGAAGGACCCAGCCTAGTTATGAGAGTCAGTCATCAACTCAGAAAGTGCAAATTCTGTCTGAGCTCTGCAACAAATTTACTTTGGGTAACTTTGAGCAAAACTGTTTGCCCATTTCCAGATACTCATCTCATAATGGATGTAATCATTCCTTTCCCTCGTGTGTCATCTTTCACATCTGTTTGGATTTTCAGCCCTTCAAGGGAACCAGTCCCTGATAGTCTCTGCATTATAGAACCTCTAGTAAGGGGAACTGAAATCAACTGGACTGTAAAGGACTAGAGTAAAATAAATAATAAACAAAATATATTTGGAAAAAACAGAAGTGTTTAAAAAATCATAATCCTTAAAATGTTATGCTTTCTGCTAACTCACTCTTTAATATCACGCTTATTTCAGAAGTTTTAAACAGGCTTATTTTATCTTCTCATGAAATGTTACTTTTCATCCAGGTTCTAACTTCTGCTTTCAGTTTCCTCAGTATGTTAGATTCCTCTTGAACATTGTTAAATTATTTGTGCAGCGCATTAACTATTTTGCATCCAAAGAAAGAAGCGTTTCAAATTGATTACAGCTGGAAGGCGTACAGTTCTGGGAAAGGTGAGCTTTCTGTTTGTGCTTCAGATCACACTTTTCCCTCAAAATCAGTATTTATTTCTCCAAGAAAAAACCTCTAGACTGTGCTTTCAGCATGCTTTCAAATACAACTGTTCTCCATTTGCTCCCGTACTCAGAATGATTCAGACTTTCTCAAAGCTGCCTGCTAGCAGTGAGTTATCTTTAGAGCACAGCTCAAAACCAACAGTTTCCATTAAAGCATTAGAACTCATTGTTAATGATTTCAAAGTAAATATAATAAGCAGGAGGAAATTGAACTTTCTTGGAAATATGTTGACTTTAAGTGACTTACATGCAGATTAATTGTGTACTAGTTGGATATGAATGGGAAGTACTTTCAGCATGAAGTGTAAATTTCAAAACAGCCAGAATTCATACTGCAATAACAAATCCACATAACAAATTCCTAATGTCATTTTTAGTCCATCTGTACATGACAAGTGCAGAATAACTCAAGTAATGATGTCAGAAATCTGAGCCTCATAAAACAGGTTAGGCGTTAGTCTTTCAAATGCTAGAGTCTCTGCTTGGAAGTCCAATTATTAGGAGGTGCAGTAGGGTACTTGGAATACAAATTTAAGGTACCTAATATGCTTAATTGAATGCCTATATTTTTTAAAGTCACTGGAAGAGGTGAGCCTGCTCATCTCTAGTGTCTTTCTCTGGCTGAAATAATTTCCCAGCCGTGGAGCAACTGCTTACAGGTTGTAACCACACAGGAAAAAAAATCTCCCATGTCAAATACATTACAAAGTCCAGAAGCACTTAAGGCTTTACAACAGTCATAACACAGTGCCACAGATAAAATCACAAGAAGAAACTCAACAGTGAGACTGATGCCTTGAGCCAGATGTTTCTCTGAGTAAATCTGATGAAAAGAAGGCAAATGTCCAGGTGTTTATTGTGTGAATCATTGTTCAACGAGTCAGTTTTTCCAGAAACAACTCTTCTCATAACGTTAGTCATATCCTTTTCACTCTTCCCATTAATCAGTTTTGTCATTCCTCTCTCCCTCCTTTTCTTTTTTTCTTTTTGTCTTTTTACTTTTACTGCTTGTTTCGATTCACCTGATGTCTCTCCATGTACCTCTTCCATTTCCAAAACTAATGGGACCTCCCTGACCTCAGCTTCTTTCCCTTTCTGCTTGTTTATGAAATATTTCTTTTATGGATCTCTTAGGGCATGATAATTTCACAACATCATCAATGTGTGTCAAAATGAGCCAGCACCAGTGGAGGAAAAAGAAGCATAGAAAAATAATGCTTAAAAGAAATTCAAGTTTCTAGTTATCTAGTTCCTCCACTTCTCCTGAGGCAGAATCAGTTACACCTGCAACCTCCCTGATTGTAAAAAATACAAATAATGGCCACTCCCAGTCTCCATACGTAATCCATTGTGGTACTTCCAGACATCTGCTCACTCACGTTGTTGTCCTCTGGATGCTGCTCAGTCACTCTCCACCTTTGCTGATGAGCTGTGCCCCAGATTCTCCCAGGTGAGACATCCCAGTGCTGCTGAGGACAGGCTCTTACAAACAATATTCCTGAGCAATGCAACTCTTACCAATGCACTTACAAAATATTTTCATGTTATCTTCATTGCATTGATAGTTGCACTTCCATAATTTTGATTTTGTCTGTATTTGCCTATGCTATATACTCATTTTTAGTGGTGTAACCTACTTATGACTGTCTTTGTGCTTCCTTTGTGAGTTTGAAGACACTGAAGAGCTCTGATTTAACAAAGTTATTCTTACTACCCTTCCTAATACTACTTCTGCATTGGGACATATGCCTTTCATTTCATTTATACAGAAACCTGGTCATTCCTGCTAATGCTTTTCTTTGGTTTATTTCCTATGAAATTCTTCTTATTGATAATCTTATTTTATAGAAATCTGCCTTTTTCAAGCCCATTGTAATTTTTTTCCTTTTCCCTCTTTCCCTTTGCGAGGACTGTGGATTCTCATCATAGTATGATTACCAGACACTTACATCACCCCTATCTCCTGTACACTGCACTTCAAAATAAATATATTCATCCTCATCAACATTTCACTTTTTTTCCCCACAGTTCTTTCTGAAGCACTTTACTCTCCTATACAAACAGTCCAGTCTCAAATTATTCGGCCAAATCTCTGTGGGTCTCATAATCTTGAGAACATATTAAGTGTTACAAGGACCCGTATTACTTGCTTTTAAGATGTTCTTCAGACCTTCCTTATACATCTCTCAATCTGTTTTGATAGCCTTGCCCTTTCTACTGTTTATACCCCTGTTCACACTGAGATAATTCATGTTTATACAACAGTGCAAGATGTGGTGTTGGGGAGAGGGAACATGGACAAAAAGCACAAACCGAGAAGATCAGATGGACACAGCTTTGTAAGCAATCATCCAAAACAAGAGGCATCATGGTAAAGGGGATAAGGGGGGGAAACTATGTAGGCATGTGTTGGGATAGGAACAAAGTTGTGACACTGACTGTTCAGCAAGTTCCCTGCATAATTTTTGTGCTGTGGGGCTTCACCATCAGCCCCCTTTGATCCTCATTTCAATTCTTCTTGCTAGCTTAGCCAACAAGAGCACAAAAAGGGTAAGCAGATGTATCCAGCAGTTCACAGTACTAATGACACAGGGTCAATGAAGCTACACCACCTGTGCCACCCTGTTCCCTACCCAGTAGATATGGCCATTGAATGCCTTTGCCTCGGATGAGGAAAATCTTATCTGAATCATCCCTGTTCCCAGAACTGGAAACTCAGTTTTGATCTGTTAACCTTAATTCTTGGCCAGATTTTTAGTGCCTGTCTGGGGGAGCAGGTAACAGCACCAGGAGCTCAGGTGAGTTACGTAAAATGGAGACTGCCTCAGAAGCAGAAACACTCTCTGCTTGCTTTCTTCCTTGGAGCTGTCATTGTGAATTGCTCATCTGCTGTAAGACATGGGCTCTGTCCTTCCTCAGGGAAGCTCGCAGGCCATTTCCACACCACTGAGGGGCCTTCTCCTTCCACACTGTTGCTGCTCTATGTCTCCAGCATCTTTGTTTGGCTATCCTTGGAGGACTTCATATCCATTATATTGATGAAATTCTCCCAGTCACTGATGCGTCTCAGCCGAGCCACCTCCTCCAGCAGCCCTTTACCCTCGTGGTATCTTGTTCTCGGCTCACATCGACACCAATGCTACCTTGCAGTTCAATAAATCCCCAGAAGGACTTGGGCAGAGATATCCCAAGTTGGTTTCATTTTTAGGTTCCTCAAAGCAGGAGGAAGATGACTCAGTAGCATGCCTGGCTCTGATGAGGCAGCACACCCCACCTTTGTTCTCAGAGGGTCTCCTTGAAGGCCTCAGTCAGCCCCAGCCCCACAGAAGTTGCCCCACACATGCAGTGTTTCCAGTCACGGCATCCATCTCCCCCAGGCACAAACAGTTCTTCCATTTGCTGCTGTCAGGTCCTGGCCCCTGTTAGGTGCTGAGCTAATGCTGTTAAACTCCTGGGCTATTAAACTTGCCCAGGTCAAGATGATATTTTAGTTTCCCTTTTTCTTCTTGCAAGCAATGACATAATGGAACCAAATGGTTCTTCTGGAATAAACGATGCATATTCTAGGGATTACTTGTGTTTACACTACTTATTGCAAGACCTCCAAAGGAGATTAAAACTTGAGCTCTGTACTGAAGCCTGGGGAAATTCACTTTCTTTCAGTGTGCTGGTGTCCTCTAGCTAATTCTCATGACGTCTTAGGGTGGCATATGCATTAGAAGTTATGAACTGCATATTTCAAAATCACATTTTTTTCCTTATAAATGCAGAAGAAGCAAATTTTTTACCTCTTTCATTCATTACTCAATACATATAAAGACGTGTCCACAATTTGCACAACTCAAAATGTGTAACACTGTGTCAAAACAAAATAGGAAACCCAAGTCTTTCCTCAGGTATAGTCGGCTTAGAAAGCATGATAGTATTATGACATGAAACAACCATCAAGCTGGCAGGCTGACACTATTTCTTGTTTATTCACACAGGTATGTAAATGCAGATGGCATTAGGACTCGTGAAGCAGATGGTCCTAGAGCACTCTATCATCAGGATGTACGTGCCCACCTCTAGGACACTGAAATAGGCATGATAAAACAAATTAGTCTCTAGGGCTTTGTTTATCACTGTGATCACAGATTCTGCTGCCTTGACTGTTAGATATAGCAGTCACTGGATAAAAATCAGAAATAAGCCCTGGAGCAAAGCCCAGATGCCAGGACTCCCCCTTCAAACTGAAGTAGGACTCAGGTGCTCTTCATTTCCCTTCTCCCCTCATCAGAAATCACAGCCAGGCAATCCTCATGGACGCTGGCAGGAGATCTGGGGCTCTGGGTCCCAGATGTAGGGACAAACGCTTTGCTGCAGGCATCCAAGCCCCAGAGCAGGGGCAGGCATTCATGTCCAGCCCTGTGCTTAGCCTTCCCTGGTCCCCAGCACTGTGCAGTTCACTGCTTTGCCTCCTCACCTCCTGGGTTTGCCCTCCCGAGGTGTTTCACTGTCTCTATTAGCTGGGTGAGGAATGAGGTCTTGGAGCTTTGGGGTTGGATTTTACTCCAAGTGCTTGAGAAAAAAGCCCAGCAGTGTTTAAGCTTTTTCTTATATCTGGTTTTCAACCTCTTTACTAAAAACTACTATTACAATATGCAATATGCATATGGTGCATATGCATGTATGCAATATGTGTATGGTGACTGACTTACAAAGTAAAGCCAAACTGAAATTCACTGCACCATACACACAGATCTGCAGTGCCTGGGCAGCCCCATGTCCCACAGCTAGCTGGGAACCTGGAAAACTGGCCTTTGAATGAAAACATCTTTCAAAAATCAGCACAAGTGACTGGAAGCTGATGCCATTTGTCTCTCTCCCTCCCACCCGCTCAGCTTTGAATACAAAATGAGTTTCTGCCGCTCAGGCTTTCCTGATTCTCACTTTGCCCTGGCTGTGTAAAACCAGCAACGGGGCATCAGTCCCAGACCCCCGTCTCAAGTTTGATCAGTCTTCTCTGATTTATTGTTGCCATGCTGATATAAACCTAAGAAATGGAGAGCTTGACCAGTGAAGACAAAACTGCTTCAGCTTTATAGTTTATAACCAGCTGGGATGGGTTAAAAAAAATCACGCTCTTTCCCTAAGCAGGGATCAGACAATCCCGGCTCATTTTCCCCTGGCTTTGGCCCTTCTCTTCCCCACGTAGCCAGTGTTCAGACTGACACTGCTTTACATCTCAGGGTGGAAAAGATAAGATACCAAGTGGCTCCCTTGAGCACAGTACCTCTCATAAATGTTTGTCCCAGCAACTGTAATAGCGAGAAGAGCAGCAAACTTAGCTCATCATGAATTCTTACTGATAGCTGAGTTCCCGGAGTACGTTTCCCTAAACAATATCTGCATTTCCAACATTGAATTGGCTTCCTTAAAGCCTTTGACAACAGTAGGAATTAGTAGCAGGGGACTGAATATTTGCATTGATTTTGACTAGCAATGAAGGTATGTTCTGTCGAAATATGAAATTTAGGGTTCGTTTTAGTGCACATTCTTTTCAGAGGAACTGCCAGACGGCCATAAATGTAATTCCTGCTGGAAAAATTGTTGCAAATCAGTTCTATTACCTCTCATCTCAGCAGGACCACAAGATTTGGTTGCAGCCGTGCCTTCCACTGGAAGTATTATGAACTCCCAGAGGAGTGCTAGAAGTGGACTTGAGTCTTCTAGGGATCTGGCTATTTAATTTCAGAGTCAAGTTATTTGGCTCACATCATAAACCTGAATCAATGCTGAGAATGACCTTTATGTATTGGAAGGAATTTTACATGAATTAGAGGCCAAGCCAAGCATAAATAATCTCATTTATTTCAATTACCTACTTTGGTGATCAAGACCTAGTCACACGGATGAGCCATTAGAAGATAAGGCCTATGGTCTGCAAGGGAGGACTGTGCACATTTTGTGTTGCAGCCACCTACAATGAACATTATTTAAAGTACCAATTCCTGGGCTTAGAATAGAAAATGCCAGAAATACCACATAATTTTAACTTCTGCCAGCAGTGGATAACCAGCTTTCATTGGCATACCATACACAAGCTGGGACCTCAAGGGACTATTTCTGTGACTAAATAGCTGTGGTATTGGGCTATCAGTGTATGTACTTCATGTTCACTTCTTCTGTACTTCCAAAGATTGCAGTGCAACCATTTTAGCTCTTTCCCTGCCTCATTTGTGACTTATATGGAAATGCCTCCCTGAACATACACCTCTGTTTGCCTGACATTAATGGAAACCTCATGACTTAATGCCTTCCCTCATCTCCCACCTTAAAGTCTCAAACTTGCACCTGTCTCATTACCTTTCAAGTTAAAAAGCCAGTCAGTAGGATAAATTCATCAGTTCAGAGCTACCTCTGCCTTTTTGCACCTCAAGGTCAGTGTAGCCAGAGGATGAACCAGTGCTTTTAACATCGCAGTGCCTGTGAGCAGAGGTGCAGCAGTGCTGGCCTGGGCTGCTGGTACCAACATCCATCCTACACCACAGGGATCCAGGACCAGCAAAGCTGAAACTAAATGCTGTGCATTCAGGGGTTAATTTCATGGTCAAAGACAACAGGAACACAGGACAGGCTTCTTCCTGAGGAGCCCAAACACAAGGTTAAAGGTTTCACTAAGAAGCAGAAGCGCAAAGCCATTTCCTTTTACCCCAATGCTCCAGCGAGCTGTTGCAATGGGCTGGGCTGGGGTCAGAGCAGCGCCTCTAGTCTGCTTTCAGGTTTGCTTTTCCTTTCCATAGATACTTCCCAGGTCATATCCCCGGCACAGGTACAGCAGGGCAGGGCTGAGCAAACAAGCGCCCAGCGCCCAGCAAGCTCACTGCCGCGGGGCGGATTCTCCTCCCAGTCCAAAGGGAGACCAGCACACTTTAGTAGCACATCTATAAAACAAAAAACAGCTTGTTGAAGAACAGTTTGCCTGAGCTTCTTGGTTTTAATGGGTCTTCTGTAAGTGCTGAGTGGACCCAGCAGTTTGTGGGATATAGAATAAATTATATCAATTACTGGTTAATGATACATTTACATTTAGATAATGCATTATAGGAGTTCCAAGTATTTTGCAGACTTGAATTAATCCAATTCTGTAAGATCTCTGTAAGAAAAATTATCTCCTTTCCACAAAAGTAGTGCTGCTGCCAATTCCAGGAATTTGAAAACCATAATTCAGGTCCCAAAATTCCATGATAGGCTTAAAAAGGTCTTAATAAGAACAACAACATGAAAGAATGTCTTTTTATTCACCTTTTGCTATGTGACTCATAATGTTTCTTTATACTTATGAAGATTAGACCTTTTTTGAACAAAAGAAAACTTCCCATATATTCATAGAATTGTAGAAGCTATCAAACAAAAAATAAGATTGTTTTAAAACTGTGCTGAGAAAACAAAAATATAACTTTGTGTGAACTTTCTATGTATTCTTCAAATGAATTAGTATGCAGTTTGGAACTACAGAGATATTTAGTTCCTATCTAACTAATGTAAAGGATAAAGAGGTTGTTATCAGTCTAAGGACTTTGAGTTATGCTCATGAACTAGTAGTGCTGGTAGTAAATTTCTATTAATTACTTTTGCTAGGAAGTTAAACAGCACTAAGAGCAGCTATTGTAGAAAGAGAAGCAATACACATCCAACGCCTTTGACGTTCATGCAATCTACTGTGACAAAATCACAGAGAGGAGAGATGGGATGAGGACAGGGTGTTGCTCTTTGTGGTAGCTGGTTGGGGGTTTTTGATAAAACTGCAGGGGTTTTATTGTCGTTTGTTGCCCAAAACATGTTTAGCTACATTCCTATTTATTTTGGAAACATTTTAATTTTTAGTTCAGTCTTCAGATTTCTGCCTTTGATAAGTTTTTGCTAAATTTCTCTTAGCCTTAATCTATTTGCATCTTTTGGTTACGGTGCTGCATTACTCGTGCAAAAGTGTCTAATACTGTTTTTTTTACTTCTTGCATTTAGAAACTGAGAAAAGCTGGTCAGGAGGTGCATCCATCACCTTTACTCTTGTGGCAGTGGTTCAGGGGGGCAGCTGCTCCCCAGCCTGCACACCACACAGGCACTCCCCGGTGGGTGCTGCTGGGCACCCTCCTCGCCCCAGCCAGCTGCGCCCRAGGGAGGGCATTCCCGTTAAGTCTCAGCTGCTTTAAGTGCAAACTCTGGCATCTGATGTCCAAGTCAACTTCATTTACTGCACCGTGCAGCGCTTTGCACCGCACTGACCGAGACATTTGGACATCTTCCCTCTACCCTGCTGCAAAGTCAGCGATCTCCAGTGGAGTGGGCAACAAAGGAGGAATCATTTCATCCTTTGGGGGAAAGACCACCTTTGTCAGACATTGACACTTTTATTAATTCTCTCTTAAAGAACATTTTTATTTTAAAGGTCTTTTTTTATTAATAATTGAATTATGTCTACTTTAAAAAATGCAAATCGGGTTATTTTATTAACCCCCATTAAGTAAGAGTCCTTTTGCTTCCAGTAACACCATAACTCAAAAAGAAATAAGGAAACACAATGCTATTACTGTATTTGTTATTCTGGTTATTTTTAAAAGCAGGCATAAGAGAAACAGCAGTTTTTGACAATGGTATAGCTTTTCAGGTAAAAATAAAAGCTGGACTTGCGTGTATATGGTTTAACTACATCRGGATTTTTACAGCTAATTCCTACAAAGTACTAATTACTCTTACAGTTGGTAACTTCATGTCGCTGCAACTTTTTACTAAATTAAACTTGGTGAGCACAACAGAAGCAAACTTATTTTCCTTATTTTGTTTTTGTTCTTCATTTTTTGGCTGCTTATGGAATCCAGTTTTAAATATGCCACATTTGCAGACTTTCTGCTACATTTTAAGAGCGAATGTCAGTTTTGATGGGTTTAGGTTTGTTTTTCTTTGCTTTTAATATCTAGCTACTATGGAAGTTATGCATGTATATTTTTATGTAGACACTTTCTAGGTTACTTGCAGAAAGGAAAGCAGTTTGTTGAGTAAGCACAAGTATTTGGCATAGTGGAAATGCTGTGAAGGACACATGGAAGGGAATGTTACGTAAATGTTAAATAAGTTCTATTTAAATAGCATGCCTTTATTATCTATTATAAATAATAAAGATTTTATTCATATAACATATAAATGCATGTGTTCTTAATTTATTTGTAAACATTAGTTCTTTAGCTCTTATATGGCTAACGTAAACACTTTTCTTTGTATCTTTAACACAATTCCATATATCTGTAGTACTGTTCTAAATTTTTGTTACTAATTTTTACCCGATCTAAAAAAAAAAACACTTAGCAAAGATTTTATCAGAGCTCTCCCAGAAATATATTTTCATGCCGTTGGGGATTTCTGTAGGTGACTTTTGCTTCTGTATTTAGACAACAGTGACTATTGTGTGAAGATCTGCACAAGATGCAGATTATGACTGCAATTAAGACTTGAGTTTATGGTGGTTTCTACTGATTGTTGCAAGCTGGAGTTCAGTCGATCCCTGGGGAAGTTCTCTTGGCCGGTGCCACAAAGCACGCGGCCGGCTTTTTGTTGGAAGAGTAAAGCTATTTGAGAGGAGGAACAAAGTTTCTGGATGCATGATGGATACATTATTTTGTGAGAAAGAGAATTTAGTTCTGAGGACAACTCTCTTTAGAAAGAGAATTTAGTTCTGTGATCATCCTGCATGCCCCCAGGAGGGCTTCCACGAGGAACGTGTGGGACCAGGCGAGCCGGTGACAACCCGGGCACAGTCTCGCCCACAGGAGCCATCACGGCTGAGCTGAGCGGGCATCTGGCACAGCGTAAGCCTGTTCTGCCCTTCCTCTGCTCCTGCTGTCGCATCATTTCCGAGTCGGATGCCAGCCCTGTGCGTTGATACCAATTCAAATAATAATTTATCTCACTCCTGCCATTGCCTTACTATCCTTATAGGCAGAAAGGGAACTTTTGATGCAAAGTCCTGTTGCAAAACAGCAAAGACCACAAGGAAGAGAGAAGCCKTATGAAGTGAGCAGCATTAGTGTTACTCACGCAGCCCGGGATGGCAGAACCTCAGCGGGCAGAGCAGGGGGATGGCGGTACGTGGTCTTCCAGGGGATTTTCAGAGGTGTTGTGCAGGGAGGCTTCTGCTATGTTAAAATCCTTGCAGATCTATGGAGAGTCACATTAGAAACACTGGGGGTTTTTTCTTATTTGGATTTAAAGTAGTTTCATTCTCTTTAGTTAGACTGTTATTTATGATAGACTTCAGCATATGCGTCAATAGCTGTCTATGGTCTTCTATTTCTGAAAATGTGGTTAATATTTCTGTAACTGCTTTAAATACATATTGCACGCAGACAACAATGTGGCTTCTGAAAAACATGCAATTTTTAATCTCGTGGTTCAAGGTCAAAATCTCAACACTCTATATCTGTATATCTCGCATACACTGGCCTGCCATCATGTTAAACTCATTTTTTAATTAGAGAGGGAAGAGTTTGCTAGTTTACTCATATTTCAGTAAACTTTAGCAAAGTCTTTGCCAAGTATAGCCAGAATCACTGCGGTAAATGCGCAGTGACAGAGCCTGCACAGCGTCTGAGGCTACAGTTCTGCAGAAGGGTTTCCTCTATCATGTAGCATACATCAGTCTAGACTGTTGTAACCAAGATCTTCTGACTCTCACAGCAGAACCGGGAACTAGCCTTCTTCCCCTCCCAGTTACCACTCTGGAAACCAAAACTATCATTGGCAGCTTGTACTTTTGCAGTCTTGCAGCAGGTGCCACCTCCCAGGGATGCAGGTGTTCTGCACACTCCCTATGGTACCCATAGCAAATCCTGCCTTCCAGAGCTGAGTGTTTAAATCCAGCAAGAGTTCTTTTGTAGATCTAAAGCACTCTGGTCCTTTCTCTCTTCTATTTAAATAGAAGCACTCAGTCACTACGCTGATGAAATACTGCAGGTAGGAACTATTAAAGTAGTGGTCTTCAAATGTGGAGCTGGACCATGGGAAAGGTTTGCCTGGACATCTCCCAGCTGGCAGGCCCAGAATTCCTCAGAGCCCATGTTTCTTACCATCCTCAGGTCCCTGGGGAGCAGATGCACCGTGCTGCACGTGGGGGCTGGCAGGGCTGGAGGTCAGCTACTGCTTCCTGAGGAACGTACCTCCCAAAACTGCAGCAGGCAGCATTGAGTCCTGCAAAGGCATTCAAAATTGTATCTTTCAACCACATATGGTAGCAAAGGAGGCAGTACTGCTCTTAGCATGCAGAGGGCAAACTGAGATACGTGTTTGTTAAGTAAAGTAGTCTAGCTATAATCGGATCTGAAGTCAAGGAAGGGATCAGGAATAAAATTAAGATGTCATCCTTAACCCTGAGGTGGCTGTAAGCTCAGAGAGGCCTCTTTCCCACCAAATTTATGCATGAAATTACTTTTTCAGAGCAAATGTGAGTCAACTAGTGGATCTACGTGCTATTTCATGGCTAGTAGCCATTTTTAATGGCTTTGGGTAATGTAAACAGCAAGTTATGGAAGAGGTTGTCTGTACAACCCAAATGGAAAATTATACTTACACAGAAATTTAGTTTTTCTCCATCCAACATGCCTCCAGCTCTGAGCATTTTAGAGAAAAGTCTGTATTTACTCTCAGTACAATACCTTGTTTCAGCATGTGCCAAAGTGCAGAACATTTCCAGGCCCCACCCATCAGAGATAAGAGCACACCTTAAAGAAAGTATCGGATGGACCAGATGAAACCATGACGTATTTCCTTTTCATGCGGGAGAATGACATAACTTCTTACTCACAAACAAAACAACAGATCCTTTTTTGGCACTTAGGACACTGTCTGGTCCTCAAAACACTACTAGTATGAGTAATAACATCAACTGGACTACTTGCATGAGCAAACATCTGCAAGCGCTAGCTGCAACTCCAAACACTGGCAGGGTTGACAGAGCTGCCCTTTACCAACTAGTCACCTCTTTTCAGTTTCCTGTAGAAGATTTTTATCTGCAAGAAGGCCTTGGTCCGATAATCCTTATGAAGGGAAGTTTTGTTGCACTCAGAATATAGGAGTTGTATCCTGCGCCCAAACATACCTATTTAAATCCCTAATTAGGATCAGAGCTGTGCAGTACAAATTGTCTGGTCGTTTTTAAGGTAATGCATGAAAGAGATGTTCAGTGCATTTAAATGGAGCATAGTTTACATAAAAACTATTTTTAGGGGTGAAGGATCTCATAAAACCAAGTGAGTGGGTAAGAAGACGGCAGGTGACCAGTCACCATTGACTGTGGTCTGAAATCAGTGTGTAATGGCAGCCAAATATGTCAACAAACGTGGGACATAATCAAGAAGGGTACTGAAAGCAGGAGATTAAATGATGTTTTATCATTCTCTAAAACATAGCATCTTGAATAGTATGTGCTGCAGCCTCTGCCTCTCAGGTAGGAGAACGTTAGAGAAGGAACAGAGAAGGGCAACAAACACAGTTAAGTGGTTGGAGCAGCCACCTTAGGGAAACACTGAAAGGTTTGGGACTTTTCGGTGTGGAGAAGAGAAGGCTGAGGGGGAAATGACTGATAATTTCAGTTTCACAAAGCTAGTGGAGAAAGTGAGTGAAAAACTGCTGTTCATAAGGTCCTGTAGGTGATATCCCGAAACAGCATCTCCTATTGCCACTTTGCCTCCCCCTCCCAGAGACAGCACGGGGCTGTAAGCACCACCGGTCCAAAGCAGTAGGGCATTTCTTCTCACTGGGTCTTTAGATTTCTTTTTAATAATTCTCCAGGAGCAGTCTGAAGTCCATAAACCAAGGAATATCAATTTGCTTTACCAAAAATATCAGAGAATGGCCTTCTGCATGGGTAGAGCACTTATCTGGGACATGAGGGTGGCATATTTATTCCATCACCTCTGTAACCCGTAGGCTTATTGACGGCAAACTATTTCCACACTTTGTCTCCCAACATTCTAAGGGGTACCTGGAACATGGACAGGAACACAGCATGCTCCTGCCAAGGTGCTTTTGCATTTACTGATGGATTGTGTCAATACAGCTGCACTGGGGAGCTCCATTCCCAGGGCTTCATCAGCTGAGCACAACATCCCAGCCACAGCACAGATGCCAGGGGAACTTCTCCAGTGGAAGCCTACATACCAAAGGATTTTAGGCATATCCTGGTGGGCTTGGGTGACTCCCAAGTACAACTTCTGGCAAAAATCCTGCCAGAGGTGCTAAGGGAGCATYCCAGCCCCAGTGGCTTGCTTCTGAATGGAGCAAGTCGAGGAGGAGCAAATGCAGCCATTCACGTGACAAGAGTGCATCAAGGGGAGGAGGAAAATCTTAAAGCACAGAAGACTGCAAACATAGCTAAAAAGCAATTAAAATGATATTATGGTGGCAAAGCTTGAGAACATCCTACTAGGCATCACTCAGTGATTCAACAGTATTTAGAGAGGAAATACATCCTGAGCAACTTCAGAGTAAAGCTGTGAATTGGAGAAATACACACACGCTAGTGAAAGCCACAGGTAGACACAGAAACAGCATCCTGGCTGTGTAAAAACTATTGAGGTCCATTCTGAGTTCAGTGGAAGTTAAACCATTAAGCAACTCAGTGAAACCCACGCAGAGTCAGAGGAGAATGGGTGCAAAACCCAGCAGAGCTGGAGGTCCTTCCTCCAGAGGGGCAGCCGCCGTGCCCCCCCCGCCGCTGCACGGGAGCACTGCCTGCCCAGTGCCCCGCTGCTCACCTTCCCTCAGGTCCGGTGGGTGATGTGGCATCCGGAGCTGGCCATACCCACCAAGAGAGCAGTGCAAGCGGGGAAGAAACAGTGGTCCCTGTATGCAGTATGTACAGATGCAGCAGTTGAAGTCAGAGATCATTCAGCGTATCCATGTGATTGATAGTCTGAATTTTCTCATTGAAAATTCCCATCTCCCTTTCTCCTGTTGGCCTGAAGAGCAGTCAGAGTTTGGCTCCGGGCAACCCATGTCTAAACGGAGGCTTCTGAGTACACAGTCTCTGCTTAGAACTGACTGCCACTTGGAAAATAATTCGATTTTAAAATTACTCAGGATAAGTTTGAAAACTTGGAGGAAGTGTGTTACGCTAATCATTTTCTTAGCAAATTATTAACCAAGTGATGAGACAGTGCTGGCACTGTAAAGCGAGCCACACAGGACCAGCGTGCTCTCACGTAGGCGCCTTGACCTCGCTGTCTGACAGCAGGGAACCAGTTGCAGCAAGATTACTAAAATCACAAGTAATTAGTACACTCAATTTCAGTGTCTCTAGGCAAAAAGCCACTACTTTGATGATCTTACCTATGTGATCACAGAAGATAAATGCAGAAATATTGCAGGCCCCTGTGTGAGGTGGTCACTGAGAGAGGAGCTCCTGCTCACCGCGACGTCTGTAGGAGATCTCTGGGGTGGGAGCACCACAGGGAGGGGGTGGGGGGGGGGGTTGTCAGGCTGCACACTAACATCATACATTCTCTGGTCGTGGCAGATGCTGGGATTCACCCCATTTCCTGCAGCCGTCCCTACCCGATGTTAGGTCCCTACACCTGCAGGTCACTTGCCCATGGTCCCTTCTGGAAGCAGTGGCAGGAGCAAGGCTTCTCCACAGCCTTTCTGGAGCATAGTGAAAAGCATAACATGGTGTTCCCTTTTTTAACTGGAGGGGCCTACATTTATAGACCTAGAGGTCACTGTATAAATCTCCCACAGAGTCTGCCACATTTAAAAGTACTGGCGGAGTACGACCAGCAATATGACATTTAGCATAATTTTAACACAGGATGCCACGTGTACCTTGGGTGCTACCACACGCTTAGCGTTGCATGGGTCCTACAAGTGGACAAGCACCAAAGAAACCACTTTTTGTCCTGCCCTGTCAGTCCTGTGCCACCCCATTAAACCAGAACTGATGGGGACTGCAGGCAAGGTGGACAATTCTCATTAAATATTATTTTGTGCGTCTGGAAGCCACATCTGTTAAACGCCAGCGGTGTGCTGAACACCACTACAGCCTGCAACATTTGCCCTCCTAATTGAGCAACTCTCTCTAGTGAGTCCAGAAAAGAGAGTCAGAGGAGGACCAGCCCCACAGCTCTCACCGGCTTTTATCTCCTGCGCTTGTGGTTCAGACACAGGAATGATTTATGCAATACATCTGGCTCTACAGTCTTCAGAGGCATTGCAAGGAATGAGTTGCAGGGTTCACTTTTGGAGATTCAAGAATTTATTAGTCCAGTAAAACACCACTAGTACTCTCTTCTCTGGGTGCCACAGCTTTCTCTAAAGCGCCTTCCCAGGGAGAAAGAAGAGCTGTAGCTGATCGTAGAGGCAATACTGCACCGAAATCAGCTGCTTCCTTCCACTGCTGCAGCCCTCTGTAGATCACATTATCACCACCAGGACTGCTGCTGTCAGGAGCCCTTTCTCCCATTTATATCTGCCCTCCAAACAGCCCAAGAGAGAGAACTCTGGTTCCAGGGGGTTGATGTTGAAAGGTTTGTATACGTGAGGGTTAAATCCACAGTGCATCCACTGATTTTATTGAAAATGTCTTTGTTTTACTTGACTAAATTTTATCAATAATTCTCCCAAATCCAAAATCACATAGCACCCTGCAAATCCACATAGTGCCATAACAATGAATAATTACATAGTGTGGTTTTGTCCCAAAGCATAAGTAAACCTTTCTTCTTGCAGTTAATCTGTCATGATTAAATTAATTAAAGCTGGACATGCCCCCTAATTCCTCTTGCTGATCTGATCTATCTTCCTAAAAAGAGCTTTTTATAACAGCTATTACACTATAATTGGTATTTTGTGTGTTCTTAGTCGGTTTTTTGCTGTATTTATTTTATTTTATTTGGACTCCGTGAGTTTTGCCATTTTGGCCTTGGTGCGCTCACTGCTGTGACTCACGTATTCCACAGCTACTGCCAGATCTCTGGGGCCGACGTTGTAATTATCGCATTAGGATCTGTCATTGTAGCCCTGATTTAATAAATAGCCAGAGCAGTGATTAGAATCGCTGATTGATTCATTCCATGGTTTTGGACACTCACATCTGAGATGAACAGAGGGATTGTGGATATTAATGGTTTGAAATGTCAGCATTCCAGATTAAATTAGTATTAATTAGTCATTCCAGGTAGACTAGCTGTTATATATAGTAAGCATTTCTGCATTTGATAATCTGGTGATGATCACCTAAAACCGTGACTCAGATTCATCTCATAAGCTGCAGAAGAAAGCCCTGGCCCCTCCTCACAACTCGCTGGAGCCCTGCAGATCACAGCAGATGACTGGGGTCACTTCCAGGTGAAACTCACGGTGCCCTTCAGGAGTGCAACTCAGGCATTGCAGTCCCAGGTGGGCATTTGGTCCACAGGACCAGGCTAGACCTGGTCCAAAGCAAGAAAAGCCCTGAAACGTGCAGAGCATGGATCCTCAGCACCAGCTCTCTCACTCCACGTCCAGAGGTCGGACAGCAACACACCCCGACAGTGTCTGAGCAAACTGAAGCAACAGCTCCACGGAGGGGATGTTGTTGCTGGTGGTTCTTCACCCCACAGCTTCCTCCATGCTCTCCCTGAAAACTCAGAGCAAGCCAGGAGCCTGCAGGATGGACCAAGAGGGCCAGGGGGTGGTTGACCGGCATGTGCAAGGTGGACGCAGCTCCTTACACTGTTTTGGTCCAAAGGCTGTGCTGTGCTATTCAGAGAACAGATTTGCAATGATGTCTGTTCCCCGTGGCCACGGGAAAAACGTGGTGATAGGGCATGCTGTGCATGACCGCCGCACGGCTCTTCGTGGCAGCTTGCGGCAGCTCTCGAGAATGGGCCTGCCACGTTGGGCTTTTTTCTTTAAAAAAAGATACATTTTAGAAGGAAATTTTGTTATCCTGGGAAGGAGTGGAAGGAGACGAGTGAGGGCATGAAAACTTACTAGGTAACTCCAAATTTTTATAATACCGTCTATGCATTCAGTGACGCTGTGAACACGGATGGCTTTTACCCCTAAAGGCTATATGATCAACATGGACATTTTATATTTCTTCAAAACCTGCTTGGTTTAGATTTGTTGGGTCCATACCTTGACAGACACAGAACAGACTAAGGAAATGTGCTGGTTGTGTTCAGCTATACTTTCAGTTCTTAAAAATAATCTTAAAAAATTGTTTAATTTGTGCGATTTTGTTTCCATTCTTGAATGGGGAAAAGGTTCTGAGAGTTTAAAAGTTCTGAAAACTGGTATCAGAGTGAATATCATTCTGTAGACTGCTCTGGGTTGACCTTAAGTTGCATGCTGACAATTCAAAAGCATTTATTCAAAATCCAGCGACAGGGACCTTGTCTGTCCTCTATTCAAAATGTTGTTTTCTGTTCTTGCCAACAGTTTATTCTAGATCAGGAATTCCCTTCCAGGGAGATCTGAATACTGCACGAGTGCAGAGTCATCCTGCAACGTGGTATTTTACCCCTAGAGAACTGCTAAAACTCATCCCTTCAGCAGAGGTAATTTTGGGCAAACACTCAGCAAGCTCACTCCTTTCCAGAGCTTTTGGTGAGTGAAAGCTGCACAGCCCAAGATGGGGAACCCAATTCTCACCTTATTAGTGTTGGATTTTGTTGCCTTCATCATCAAGGAAGATGAGCTGCCACGCTGGAAATTTGGCTTTTCTGAGCCATCTACAGGCAAAGTGTAATGACTGTACCTCTATCTTGAACTCTGCAGTGTGCCCACAGAAACCAACAGTCAGGAGGAAAATAACACAGTTATGTCCAGCAGTAATTGAGGATTAGGGCACACCATGCCAGCTACCTGCTTTCTGTCCCTGAATGTAGCATTTCACATCTTTTCATCTCTAAAATTGGGGTAACGGTACTCATCCACATTTCTAAAGTGTTTTCAGGCTTAGGTCCAAATACCTTGTTTAAGAATGATTTACTTTTATCTCTGTCACCACAGTCATATTTACACATGAGGGATACCATGCACTCATAGCTTTGGGGCTGTGGGTAATTCTTGCTTTGTGATTCTAGGTTGCTAAGTAGCCTGTGTTCAGAGACATAAGGAATCCTCGCTGTAGTTGTCATGTAGCAATCTTGCCCAGCATTCAAAATATTTTTTCAACTTGAAAAAATTCTTAGGGATTTCCCACTGAAGCTCAAAGGCAGTCATATATTTTATTTATTTTATTACAAGGCATGTAAGTAAAAACTTGCATATCTGAAAAAAGACATTAGATAGAAAAGTAATAAAATTAACATTATCCTTTTAAGAAACTTGGTAATAAATACATTTCCCCTCAACATCAAAATGCTTGTTATTTTGCACAACAATAAATACAGCATAGCTCTGGCATAGAGAAAGACCAAGGCTGGATACAAGAAGTCCATGTGGTTTCTTAAAAAAGCTCAGGTGATTTATAAAGGTTTGGCATCCTGCACTTGATGCACTTTGATACAACTTGCACTTTAATTTTAGTTTTACTATGATTTTTAAACAGTCCCATAATATGAAAATGAGAGGAAAATTTGTTTGATTATAGGATTTTTCCTTTAAATATTTTCAAAGTAAGAGAAGTGTAAACTCATTAAAACCAATCCTGAAATAAAATTAAAAAAGTGTCTTGGTGGCTATTCTACAAAAATGCAGATTTTTCAGCTGTGGGTGCTCAAGCCTGACCAGCCAACTGGCAAAGGACCAATCCCCAGTCAGTTCATCAATTCTTTACACAGTTTTAAAAAAGAAATAATAATAACAATAAGGAGAAAGAGTAAAGATTGGAGTATTCACTTCCCAAGTCATGATGGTTCAAGGTTCTTACACTATTACCCGAAGGTGAGAAGAGAAACAACAGGTATAATCCAGAACACTTCCCAGCATAACTTTGGGTCATTCTGGTCTATACTTTTCTTTTAAAACTACCAACAAAACAAGAAAGAGAGATATTTCCATGCACTGTGCTGTTCTTATGCCAGCACGTATCATCACAATCACAACTGTGAACCTAAGTCACTTTGATAGCCCAATCTAATATAGATTGATTGATTGTCCCATGACATAGTTAGATAATGTCCACAAAATGCCACAATCTCTGGCAGAGTCCAGTGTTCTTAAAGTACCGATAGGTCATGGCAAGACTTGGACTTGAGTTTGAAGGCCATGTTCTTGTTGTTCCTGGCAACTATTTTGCCCCAAAACCGCCTGGCTTTCTTGGGGATGCTCTCTCTCCGTTTCTGGTATGCCAGCCGCTTCTCATTCTTTTCCTTGCTGTCCCTGCGAAGCCGGACTTGCCGCACGATGCCTTCAAAAAGCTCTTTCACATTGTGCTGCACGGCTGCCGAGGTCTCGATGAATTTGCAGTCAAACACGACAGCACAGGCTCGTCCCTCTGCAAAATTGCAAGGAGGATATGTCACGAGTCGTCACGAGCAGGAGGGGGAGGCAAAGCGGCCGCAGCTGCCACGTGTGGGGAGCCAGCGCCACCGGGGGAATTCCTCAAGCCTAATATAGGCGCAGATAAGTCTTTAATCACTTGATGCACCTGCTAGTCCATGATTCATCTGCTCTGTGTCACACTCCCTGCTCAGCAAGGAGGGGTGAATCCCCTCCTGGAAAAGCCCAGTCCCCACCATTTGCTGTGAAGGGACCTGGGGCTGACTGACTCGTGCCGAGACATTGAAGGCTGAGAGGTCAGCCATGACTCAAAACCACCTGGTCATCTCATGTACAGACTACCTCAAGTCGCATTAAAGGGTGATGACAGCACCCTCCATGCGCACAGCACAGCTCTTGTCCCCATAGGAGGCAGAGCCCAGCTTCCTCCATGGGTCATGGGTGTAAACCAGGGCCTTGGAACAGTAGCAACTTTGGTGTGAATAGGCACATTTACAAAACCCTTAAATAAAGGCAGAACTATGCCTATGGCTTTAGAGGTACATCTGAAATGATAGTTCTTATCCTTAATTATGTGAACCTAAGCTAAACTTGACAGCTGTATTTCACACGCAAGCCAATTTATTCTGTCTTCTGGCTTGCCATGAACTCATCACCAGGATGACTAAAATGACACAAATACACCTGCCATCTCTCAAAAGATTTCTCAAGTGGGGCAGAGAGGAATGAGAAGGCAAATAGGCATCCCTGGGCTCCTGATGTACTCAGGAGGTTCAAACTCTTCACTTGGGGCAACTGTGACAGGGCCCGGCAGAACCGTGCACATCCCCAGTGGAAAAAAACAATCTAGATCAATTGGGAGATAAAAGAGCGGAACAGCTGCAGAGAAAACAAAATGCTGAGCAGAGGAACCCATGTTTCTGATGGGCCAAGATGAGATCACCCGATGCATTGCTGCGTGTTATGTTATGCCACCTAAGCCTCAAAGAAGACTCTCTAAAAAGAGATTTTACTGACTGCAGACCTTGAGAGCTGGCAGCAGCTTTCCCAGCGGTCTCTCTATTCCTATTTATGGGCTTAGGGCTCCCCGGGCTTTGGGAGAATGGTGCAGGTTGGTTATTCTTTTGTATGCAGCAGAAGGAGGGCTGGTTTAGCATCCCAAAGCAAGGCAGCAAGGAGACCTCTCCTGAAAGGCTGCACAGTCCCTGCCCAGAATAGCAAAACAAAGGGTGAAAGTGAATTTTAATTCATCAGGGAACTGGTTAAATGAAGAGATAATCTTTGGCAGCAGAATAAAGGGGGCTAAACTTGTTATGCATAAACATGTATTGGAAGTCCAAAGGGTTTCCAGCTACCAGAGAAATCGCATGCTGCACTGGTCTTACACTAGGAGCTGGAAGGGAAGAAATTCAAGCTGCTTTTATGATGGTGCTTAATAAATTTATGAAAGGGATTATCTGACTTGTAACAGCATTACCAAGGGAGGCTTAAGGACCTGGCAGACCCCTCCCAGTCCTCTGCCCTCTGTTCCAGTCCTCTGCTGTTTTATTGCTCTTTTATTGCCCAGTCCTGATCACAGTGTATTGCCTCAGCCAGAGCTCTGCTTTTCGTTCAAAGGCTACTAGATGACTCTTAACATTTATGTCATTTTTATCCTCATCATTTTTCTTACCTGCCACTGAAACTTCGCGGCACCTGACAAGGTCACTTTTGTTGCCAACCAAAATAATGGGGATGTCTTCTTTCTGGCGTGCCCTGCGGAGCTGTATTCTGAGTTCAGAGGCCTTCTCAAAGCTCGCCCGGTCTGTGATGGAGTAGACAATCAAATATGCGTCTCCCACTTGCATGCAGTGGTCTCGAATCCATTCTCCCTCACGCTGTTCAAATGAAACAGTTAGACATCATTATGGCCGGAACAGATTTTACTTAGAAAGTATAGCATTAGAGAATCCAAATATATTCCTGCTGTAACTGTAATGGGTACGGTTTGAATCACAGTTATACTAAAAGTAATTCCAATGCGGTGATGGTATGAATACTTCACCACAAAGGAGGGCAAAACTTGCCCCGTATAATTGATTGTGCTGGCTTTAGACTGGAATGAACATGGTCTGGAAAATGGCTTGAATGTTTTGTTTTATCATTAAAAAAATAAAGAAGGCTTGCACTTCTCAGGCTCACACTGCAGAGCCGTTAAGCATGCTTGGCTTGGTGTGGGGGCGGGGTTAATCCTGTATTTTCCCTGATGCTGAAGTCTGGAAAACACCTACTTTCTTTCCCAAAAGACACCTACTTTTGATATCAGCACTCACTCATATGCACTTTTCTTTTGGCATTTGACTAGAACAAATAAAAGTACCTTATTGTCCCACATGTCCAGCAGTATAATAGTTGCACTTTCCCCATCCACCATCAGGGTTCTTTCATACGTGTCTTCTGGAAAGAAAAGCAGAAATGTTGGGAATATGTTATTTTGTGGCATCATGTACATTACAAAAAGCCAAGTAGTGAAATATGTATAATTTGTTCACAGTTCAAGTTATTGAGCCAAATTTTATGCTGGCTCACATTCAGTTCTTTCCTCATTTCCATCAGCACTGAACCTGCCCTCTGTTCATTACTGGTTGTCTTACTTTCCATGATATATGAAGGAGGCTGAAAGATCAGGAAACGAAATGTTCATTATTTTGGCTGATATTCTCTTTATCTTATGTGGGAGAGAGAAAATAGAACCAGTGGAAGAAATAACCAAAGGCTGAACATTTGCCCCATGGGAGCTGCAGAATCCAGCAAGGCTGAGTAATGGAAAATATTTGCTTTCGCTTTAGCAGGGACAGTTTACGGGTGAACAGTCACTGCTGCTGAGAGCAATACAGCTAACAGCCTACCAAGCAATGGGGACAGGGTTTTGTGAGACAAGAGCTGTTGAGTTTTAGAGAGGCTGAGACTTCTACTGCGTTCTAGTTCTCTCCCATTTCACGGTTTCCCACATTACCTTTGATGTCAAAAAGCAAAGGAATCAACAAACCACAGAAGTTCAGTTATTTTGTACTGAGGCCACAAAAATTCATATCTAGATTACAAATGCCATGTGACAAAGTTCTGCTTAGATCTGGGGGGGGGCAGATCTTCCCACTCAATTTCAATCAACCCTTGCTGTGAAATCTCAGTCTAGCTTCTGCTTCAAATACTAATCTTCCTTCTTTCCCCCAAACCTGGCACATTTGGATGAGCAATGTGGGGTTTGGACCCATCTCTAGTCTTGTGTTGCTGGTCAGTGAAAAATGCCGGGCTTTGGGCTTCTGAGCAAACCACCCCTCTCACTGCAGTGTTTAAGGGGTCTGTCCCAACCACGCTTGTAGATAGGACTGTCTTAACCCTTGCCTCATAAAACTTCTGCTGGGCATTAATGGAGTGAACTTTCCCCAAAACTGTAATCAGAGCCTTTCCTCAAAGCCAGGAATCTACATCCATGCAAAAGAATGAGCCAAAATGATTACACAAAAAAAGCCCAAGCTTGACACAGCTTAAAATGGAGAGATTAAAAACACAAAGCTAATCAAGAGGAGCAGTTTCCCTTGCAGGCCCAGTAGCATGACACTTGTGGTCATGAGTTAGACTGATCTTACAGTCAGTTGCAAAGCCAGTCCATAAAAGCAGCTGTATTCCCTCCATGAGCTGGCTACCCTGAAACCAACCCCTCTTGTAATAATATTTCCAGTTTGCCAGCTATAATATGGAGAATAGTTTCTTCAACTGATTGAGCACCTGTGTGGGAACAAGCTCCATATAGACCAAAAGACAACATTAAGGGACTCCTTCTCCACTCTGTTACACATGGGGAGGCTACAAATACATAATCACACTCCTTGAAAATATTATGCCCAAATGGTCATATGCAGCACTGATTTGCACCTTGGTCAACCCTAAGGGACTTGCGTAGGATATAAAACACACTGAAAGTGAGCAATTAGTTTTAATCTCACGCTTATTTCAAAGCTGACACTAAAAAAGGAGAGAAATATAACAATAGAAAGTGTTCTGATACCTCAGAAGAGCTGCCCTTGGCTACACTCCAAGCAATATTGCTGGGAGCGCGAGGAAAGAGGAAACCATACAGCTTCGTATGGAGGAGAAGGAAACCGTCTGACAAGGGTGTGCAAAGCAAATCAGCTGCCTTTTCTGACTGCTTGCCCAAGGGTCCTGCTCTAGTTCGCTGGTGTAGCACTAGGAAACCTTTTATCAGAGATACTCCAGGTTGAGGAGCTGGTAGGATTACGGGAAAAGCCTGTGGTAGAAGCTGAAGGCAAAGCACACCTGAATGACTGATTCAGAGTGACTGCACCGTGGGGAACTTCAAATCCCCAAAGGCACAAAGATCTGTGCCCCCAGCCTCTGAGAGCAAGCAAGGAAAACATGGGTCCAACCTTCCTGATGCTGGGCTGTATTAAATCCTGGGTAAAACCTCTCCTAACCAGAGAGGTGAAGACTCAAAAAGCTGTCCAGCCTGTGCTTCACTGAGGACTGGAAGAGAAGCCCAGAAACTCTGTGCTAGCACTGTCACTATCGCATCAAGGGGGTACAGGCAGGAGAGGGAAGGGATACGGGAGAGGCAAGGAGAGTCTTACATCCTGACGAGCAAAACCAGCTGGCAACTTGCATGTCCTCCAAAGGTGACAGTCCCTGCCTCCTTAGAGCCACCGCAGATTTCTGTTGCAGCACAGCCCTTCCACATCAACATTTCACACACAATATAGCTCAGGGCTTAGTGCCACAGCTTCACCTTCTGCACGATCTGATCTTTGGGATTAAAGAACATTTCACAATGCTAACTAAAGCAGGGGACAGCAGCGAGGAGGAAGCGTCAAAGAAAGCCCTGAAGCTTGTGCCTTTTGCCCCCATTTGAGCAATGGGAATTTTCCTACACTGACGAAGGGCCTTTGTCTGCTTTTCCCCTGGGGGAACCCATGCTGGGCAAGTAACATGAATTGAGGAGGAGATATATTTTACTTAAACTCCATACAGCCTATGTTGAGGTAATGTGTGTATACAGAAAGGCTGAGATGGCTTCTCATGGCAAATATTTTGGAGGTGATTGAAGGACTCAGCTTATTATTTCTAAGCATTTAATTCTCGTAGACCACAAGGACCTTCAGTTGTTTTCTCTCCCCGACAGAAAGCTGGAGTCAGCCCCACGGAGCCAGTGGTGACACAAATGTTGGACCAGCATGAAAGCTGAACCAGCCTCCTGTGTAGCATCATCATAGGCAGGAATGAAGCAGCTTCCAGAAGGTATTTTGAAATGAAATAGCATAAGAATCTGAATTGTTCTCTTTCAGAGGCTTTTGATCGTTGTTAGTAAGTATCTTACTCATCTTATTTTGCTTTCTTGTTTACTTAAGACAGATGCATGTGTTGAATCAGTTTTGGTGATCAGATCCAAATGTTTGTTACCTCAATTTTCAACTAAATGGCCTTTCTGATTTTCTGTGCCAATTGCTACCGGCAGGGCTGATTGCAAGCAAACACGAACACCCCAGGGCATAGCGACCTACCTCCCAGCACCTCACAGTCGCTGTCGATGCTGTCATGCACCCCCGCAAAGATGTTGGCTAGCGAGGACTTGCCTACGCTGTGCTCCCCGATCAGCACCACGCGGTAGCAATTGCTGCCGGACTCAGAGGAGATGACGGAGTCGGATGACTCCGAGGACCAGCTCCTTCTGTAGTATTCATCGGGACTGATGGTGTATCGTTTCTGTGGGTTGTACTCGTTGGAGTCTTTCTGGACCAGCAGATTCTTTCCATCAGCAGGGATGCTCCATCGCTGCTGCTGCTGCTGCAGGCTGCTGTTGTGGGTGCGACGCATGGTAACGTTGTTGAGGGTCATTTTTTACCCCTAGCGAGAAATAGGGAAATCACAAGCGTTACCTACAAAACATTTAGAAAACATTAATGCTCTTATTAACTTCAAGGTAGCATGTCATGCTCTTCTATAGGGATCTAGTATACAACAAAAGAAAAATGAGACTTTCTGCATTCTTTTGTAGTTGCTAGTACACGAAAAATATTTCTAGTTAGTGAGTCAGAGGCTTTTTCCTAGGGATGATGCCACCCTCACACGTGAAATCCTATCTTTGTTTAGCCTTTACAAGCTCACAGCCGTGCGAGGTGCAGCCCAGCCCGGGAGAGAGTGAGGCACTGCTGTGTCCCAGGAGGAGAAGGAAGGGGCAGCGTTCACCAGAGCTGTCCTGCATGGGAGCTGCATCCCTGCTGAGAGGCAGCCTTCGGTACAGGCAGCACCGACAGGTACTGCTGCCCATTCTTAGTGCTTAACTGGGGGCAAACAGAGGCACCGGTCCCAGCTGCCTCCAACTCCCAGTGCAGCTGGGTGTACAGTATCTTTCACATTGTTAAGAGCTGAAACTTTTGGGAAAGCAATAAGGCATCACTTGCTGTACCCTTAGACAATCCTGATATGAGAAAAGAGCCATGCAAGCAAGTCTTGCTATGATGGGATGGATTTGGGTCTCGTCTACGGCCGGGGAACCAAAGAATGACTCTGCTTCAGACAGTGTTTTTTTGGCTGGTAAAAGGGAGGACACAGTCAAGTCCAACAGCTACAGGAGGTAGCGCTGGGAGAAAAAGCTCATAAATTTACAGATATTAAATCAACAGCTTCATTTACTGCACAATCGACTAGATGGGTTAGCTCTTCTTACCTAAGCATGGCTCTCAATCACATTTTACTCAGCAAACTCTGTTTTACCTTCCTTGGAGGCAGAGGACAGTGATGTCACTCTCACAGGCCAACAGCTACCATTTTTAGGAAAGTTACTTTGATGCATTCCAGTTCCCAAAGTGATAGTTATTTAGACATTTTGCTTTTTGCTATATATCTGATGTTTCTCAGCCCTCCTCTCCAATTTAATAAATAGGGTAACTGTCCATAAAATGCACCCGACCACTTTCAAAACTGAATAATAGGTGGTGAACAAAAAAAGTACAGAATCACATCAAAACAACACATACAAATCGCTATTTCTCTTCAAACAAAACTGCCTGAAAACTTCTTAGAATAAATGCACAGCAGGACATAGAACAGATATACAGAAAAAGCACACTCTACCTGAACTTATTACCGCATATGCAGTATTTTCTCTGTGATGTGCAGTACTTAGTGGCAAAATGAGATTGTTTGCCTAGTCCTAGTCACAGTAACTTTGTCAGCCAGAAATACATCTAACTAGAAATCAATCACCAAGCAAAGACTGCTTCACAAACAAAATGAAATATTTACTGCAGTTGAATTTTAAAATGCACTTTTTCCTTGCTGAAAAGACCAGATGAGAAAAGCCTGCTCCGATTCAGTCAAACAACAGAGCCTAACTCACAACTTGCAATAAACAGTCACACGCTAAACAGTGGCAAACATGAACATTTTACCATCTCGCCCCCAACAAACTATCATCCTTCATTAAACAAAGCCAAACGAGTCCCTGTCGCACATTGCGTCCCAAGTTCAAACTGGTTTTGATCCCCCACGCTGCATTTAGCAGTCTGGGTCTCTAGCATCGACAGTAAAAGTCTGCGCCCGACCCAGCGCTGCCTTACTTCTCCCAGGGCCCTCCAGGCAGCCGGGTCCTTCGCTGGCGCTGCCCTTCCCTCTCGGTCGGCTGCGGTACGCTGAGCTGCTCGGCCGAAGTAAATCCTCTCCTGCTTTGGGGCTGCCTCTTTAATTCTTTCTCAGCAAACCTGGTTTATATTAAGCCCATCTGATCAGAGACAGGGCTTTTCCGTGACGTGGTTGGCCTTTCCATACAACAGCCAGCCCCCAGCTGGGAGGAAGCAGACATGCAGAAGAGCAAAAACTTGCAAACAGTCTCAAAAGACTTACTCAAAATCATGTGATTGTCTTAATATTGCCAGTAAAATAAACACATTTGGTTCTTGCATGATGAAAACAAGAAAGTGGAAAAACCCAAGATAATACATGCTGTTTCGCCTCACTCAGTTTTTCATTCAAACGTTATCAAAATTAATGATGTTTAAAAAATGACATAAGTTTCATCAACGCATAAAATACTGTAAATGTGTTATGTTCTCTGTCTGAAAAATGCACTTAACCCCTTGCTGGACAAAACATTTCTTTGAAATAAAATATCTGAATGTTATTTTGGAATTATCCTAAAAATAGGAATATTATTCTGTTTTTTTWAAAAAAATAAAATCTAATATATACAATCCTATTTTTCTCTGTCAGCCTCCACGTGGCTGCACCCAGTTTCCTGAACTGCATAATCAGCTCTCAGTTCTGCTGCAACCCTTTACTAGCAGGGGCTTGAAAAAACCTCCAACTACAAATTCAGCGTTACTCCAGCTGGATGGTTGCAAAGATGCATCAGAACACACAAAGTCTGCACAAAGTCGGAGTAGCACAGTACTCATTCCGTCCACAGTTCATTAGGAAAGATGAATATATAGTGTACATGCCAGGGTCTGCTCCTTAAATTTTTATAATCTCATAATTCATTGGCAGAAGAAATTTTGCCAGAAGGAAAAAAAAATCCAAACCTGTAATGTGTGCTGCCGGGTGACACTTCTAACAACATATGCAAAATACTTCTTGATTAACAGATAAAGAGTAATAAATTTTCACAGGACTACTCAGTAGGGGTACCACAAGTAATATAAAAGCATTTGGAAACTCTATAGTCAGCCTTCAATTAGATTCTGGATTAAATATGATGAGCTCAAAATCAAGCTCCTACAGCTTTCCTTTATATTTACAATCTCCTGGTTACTCTATCAGGCCCTGAAACCAACAGGTGACTAATTCTTACCCTGCACGTAGGAAGTCTGAACAGCTTCGCAGCTGAGCAGGGGCAAGAATATATCTTTTCACATGCCCATTCTTCTCACTTACAGGCAAGCAAGGCTTTAACTGACAACATAGCTTTATTAAAGGGAGCCGTGGTATGCAGAAAAGAATATCTATTGCTATGATTGCAGCCTAGCACCTATTTCACATTCCTCCACTGTAAAATTGATTGTTTTTCCCCTGAAAAACCAGACCTTCACGAAATTCTTCAGTTGAAATCTGCTTGTTTTGTTTCCCCTTTGGCTTTATTGCATTCCTGTGTCTTTCATGAGGATTTTCAGGGCCCTCCTGAGCCCATTCTCAAGTTTAAAGAGCCAAAAGCATTTCCCAAAGTAATATGCTCTCATCAATTTACATGGAAATTATGCAGATCTACCGAGGGGAGAATTGGACACAAATATGTCCTGATTTTCCTTCACCTGCATTTCACTGCTTGGCAGCAGCTGAACTGGCCCCAAGTCCTGCACCTCCACCTCACCTGTCCCTTACACAGCAGGCTGCGAGTCTCTGCTGCTGTGTGATAATCCCAAAGAGCACAAAGGGGCACGTCCCTCTGCGTAGGATGTTCATACTCACTGCACAAAATGCAACAACATCTCTGTTGGGGAAGGTTTATGGCATGGCCAGTGGTTTGCAAGAAGACTTTTGCAGTCGGCATACTCAGCGCCACTTCTGAAGTTGTTCGTTTTTGTGAAACATGCTGGAAATCATGAAGGTGAGTGGGTGGCTGGCGTACTGTGCTCTGCACCTTGGGTTCACTTTGCTTTCTTTAAGTTGCCTGTAATTTGTCACCAAGAGTGAAAAAACAAAACCTGTCCACTGCAGGACCGGAGAGATTTATGGCCAGGTTGATCTCAGCAGAACCGTAGGCTCTAATGTCTCACCCAAATGTTTAACTTATATCTTAGTAGAAAGCACAGATAGCAGAAATAAACCAAAATCAGAAAAGTCTTTATGTTTCGTTATGGTTAGTGTTAGATCAGGAATTGCTAGGCATCATCTTCCATATCCTCTTCACAAAATTCAAGGCAGACAAAGAAAACATGGCTCTTATCGACCACACAATACGTCCCTTCCATAAAGCCATCCATAAGGGTTGTCCCAACCGTGGCATGAAGCACTTGCATTTGGGAAACTTGCACATGTGTTTTGCTTTGTACTGCCTCTTCTGAGCCTATTCTGGGTCTCCAACTGGATAATTAACTCTCCAGATCCCGTTCTGTACTACTGCCTGCCTCCACGTGATGAGGAATTCTCGTTCCTCAGGGAATGCCATCAGCACTCATGAATTTCAACCGTTCTATCTGTGGGAAAAACTTTTCCTTACTTTTTTTTAAAGCTGGGGAGAGGTGCAGCATTTTCAGCCTCCTGGTACTTACTTACAAGAGAAAACAACAGGTCAATTAATGAAACACATGAACTGAGCCCTTCTCAATAAGGGCTCACTATAGGCTTGGATTTCCAAATACAATCCCATAGACTGATGGAGGCTGATGCAGTCCTGGGCTGCTCAGCCCTGTTGCACTCTTCGCTGATCAACACGGCTGCAGCTCAAACTGCCTGAGACACAGGCACAAGATGAGACAAACCATAAGGCCAGGTGCTGTCATAACACACACGAGTGCTTGGATGTTACTGCCTGGTGCAACATTAAAACTCAGAGCGATTGCTTTTCACCCGTCTTATCCATTCTCTCCTTCAATAATCACATCTTAAAGGAATGCTCCTTGCAGCCAGGATGAAGTAAACATCGCAGAGTAACAGCTCTGCAATCCCTCTCCAGCCAGTTACAATTAGACCAGGTGATGCCCAGAGCAATTAGGCAGAAAGTTTCCATTGGATATAAAACAGCAGTGCTTTTTAGCTGACACTTAATTAGCCATTTTGTATTTATGTATATGAAGGCAAAAGTAGTTCCTCAAATCACCTTCTGGCACGAGGGTCATGCGTAGACAGGACCTGAATCAACTTGGAGGGGGAGGGAAATGCAAGGGGGAAAAACCTCAAAAAAAGCAGAAAAACCAAAACTCAGATTTATTTTAATAAAATGGAATGCAGAGTGTCTGAAAGAGCACTTTCTCCCTATACATTTAGAAGAAGAGTACGTCTTCATTTTTCCCCTCAGAGGACCTAACTTAGCAGACCATGTTCCCAACAGTTAGTTGCCTGTAAAGGCAATGAATGGAGTCCACCGCCTTCCTTTCCTCCACACCATTGTGGCATTTCACGTTTTGCTCTGCTTCTCACATCCATCAGTGCTGGCTGGCCCTTGGCAGTTCTCAGCCCCACCAATAGCACCAGCTATGGACAGAAATGGTTTTGGGTCTAGGCACGATGCCAGGCTGGATAGTACCGGGCACACCAGGAGTACCCGCAGTTACTGTAAGCCTTAGGGGAGCTGCTCCAGCGTCACCGTCCATTCCTGCAGCACCGTGGRCCACCGGCAGCTCGGTGAGCAAGTGTAGAACAAAAGCAAAAATAGATGTGCAGTGAAGATGCATTAGGCCCACAGCAATGGGACCGTTAGCTTATTTACACCAACTCATGCCCACAGCTTTGCCTTTGCCTTTCCTGCTTCGCATCCAATGACCGGGTAAGAAGTTACATGTCGAGTGAGATAAAACACTCTGACATTGAGAAGTATGGAGTAGGGAAATGAAGGATTATGTGCCTGAGGAGAACTAAGTGGGGGACAGGGCAGAGAAAGACATTTAGAAATTAAGGAATAATAAACCTTTGATCTGTTTTAAGGGAAACAGAGTCAGGAGCACCTGAAAGTGCCACCCTATCTAAAAAAATGCCACTGCTCTCCTCAGAGGAGCAGATTTGGTATACTGTTCCCAGCAATTGCTTTCAGAGCTTACTGAATTTGTTCCAACACCTTCTTTTCTCCCACACCACAGCAGCATTTTTACAATTCTTTAACTGATCACTAAAAGCAGAACATGATCCTTTGGTGATGGAGCACAAGGATAGGGAAGAAGCACTCATCTGCACAACATAGCAGTAAAAGCCGGCATTAGAGCTCTCAGGGAATAGGATTGCCTTTAATCAGCTACCTCATTAGAGAACCCCTCGTTAGTACATTACTTGCAGATAATCTGGTTTCTGATGTACCAAAAGGAAGGCGTGCTCTGTATCCGTGCGCTGCAGAGCTTTGGTGACTGTAATGGGTGTCCAAAAGGTATTTTCCCCATTAACGCATTAAGACAGCACAGTCAAATACTCAGCAGAGAGTGAGAAATGAGCAGACAGAGGAAGTAATGCAGTTCAGTTCATAATAAAATACAAGTTACTTTTCAGTGTAGTTAACTGAAATAAAAAACAACTAAAACAACTATCAGCTGTGGAAAAAAAAGAACAATGTTCAAGAGCAAATGGCAAAACCTGATTATTTCAGTAAGAGTTACTTAGAAAAAGGACTGCCTATTTCCCACCCTTGCACTGAATGACGTTAACGAATTCTGCCGATAATTGTCTGGGGAACAGGATTAAGTCATGTATAACATAAATAAATGTGCTTTTCAAATGGAATCAATGCAAATAAAAAAAAATCATAACACACTCATAACAGTAGGATGTGAGCTAGCCATAAATGTTCTTCGAATACTGAGCTAAAAAAACCTTCAGACAAATGGCACCAGCACAGACCATTTTCTGTAGTGGGGATCTTTGTAGTATGTCACAGTCCTCAGTGCAATCAGGTTCAGGAGCCACGGTCTCCTTTGCAGCTGCAGCATTCACAGGTTTCAATAACTTGATTTTATAGCACTAAGTCATGGTAGTAATTTAACGATAAGAAAGTTCTGCATCAGCAAACCCTAGGTTAGAAACTTCGGCAGGATTGTCTGGGCCTCCAATCTTCAGAAGGGTTGAAAGGARATCCAGAAAAAGGTCTTCTGCTCCAAACATAATTTCTTCTTCACTGTGGTGCCCAAGACTCTGACACCAAGTGCAACCAACAATAACTACCAATACTCAGGGGGGGCTGGGTTATATTGTTTCAACTCACACAAAACCACAGAGGAAGCCCTCAAAATCCCACCAATGAAAGCAAAATTACTTCAAAAATATTCCACGTGGTGGCCAGAGCTTGACTTTCAGGTCCTGATTGCATTTATCAACTCAACAAGCCTGCCTGGGATGGGAAGGGAGCGCCACTGAGCTCTCCAAYCCACCTCGGCTTGCAAAACCCCTGGTGTCACACCATTAAAGGGTGTTTTGGGCTCACTGTTTGGGTGGAGGAATCCCATCACTGGGGCAAGGGCTGACATGGGGTCCTGGGCAGGGTGGGGGAGCTCGGGGGGGGGTGGGCAGGTCTGTGGGTGCTCTCAGGGCCCCGGCACCTACTTGGCACACTCCTTGAGGAAAGGTGCTGGAACGTGGTTGAGGTTCTGCCAAGGCAGAGCTGAGTTCAGCCAGGCTAGTGTCAGTCACGGGCTGTTATTCACATCTGCACCAGGAGAAAGGTGACATGTAAAAACACATGGCACATGACAGTGGCTAAACCAGCTATGCTCTTCTTCCAAAAGAAGATCAGGTCACAGCTGGAGTATGGCGTCTGGGCATCTCATCCCTCCCCAGCTCTCTCTTTACTGCACAGACGACTAGCAGTAAAAACCACAGCTAATTATGGTCTGCTTGGAGGGAGCCAACGGCTCTTGTCTTTCCCCATTTACAGTATCGTCCATCCGGAGCCCCTAGTTCAGCGCTCGGCTGCCCGCTCGCTGCACCAGCACCTAGTGAAGCGATTGCTCAGTGATTCACCACCTTGTTTGGATTTTCTGGCTCCCAGGCTCATGTTTATCAGCAAAACACACACTCTCTCCAGCGTCAGGCTGTAAGCTGATTGGAGCCGTATGAAATGCCTTTGAGCGAGATGCTCTAGACGGTCAGGCATAATTAATGCCTATTTAGTTGAACAACAGCACCTCTTTTATTTACGTGGCTTTATTCCCATGTCTTTCAGCATGTACTTTCCACTTTTCTAAAATGAACATGTAAGTGAAGATATGTTGTTTATTTTCTTTTTGAAGAATAATTCTTCATCTCTGTTGCACTGTGTTCATGACAGGACAACTGAGCGCCGGGCCCTGCAGGTAGGATTCACTTCACCTCATTTAAACTACTTCCCTTGGTTCCCAGAGGGAAGCAGACAGGGTTAATCAGGCAGCTCCAGGGTGATTTATCTAGCACAGGTTGCATGAATCGTGGAGATGCCTCTCTCCCCACTGACAACAGAGGGATGGGGACATGGGTCTTTGCACTAATGCTAGCCTTGAACTGCACTGTCTGAAAGCTAGACTGGCAGTCAAATGAAATTAAGAATTCCCTAACAGCCTAAAGGCTAATTTTTACCAGTGCCTTTTCAGATGGGCAATAAGTAAGACAAGGTTTAAGACGTAATCTTTACATATGTAATGTTGAATAAAACTATCCTGCTGTAGTACAGGAGGTGCATAAATGCACAAGCAACTTGGCTACAAAACTGGAGAAACCAGTACATGTGCCCTGTTCAGTGTGGATGGCAACAGGGGTCTTTTCCCAGTAACTGCTGGGACACTTCTGAGGAGGAATAACTTCTGTCGCCATCCACACTGACTGAGCACCAACTGCTGTTTCTTCACAGCCTCTGACGTATGGCAGCATGGCTTGTGGAGTTTTCTGCCTTGCTTCTGCAAGCCAGCGTGTGCTATCACTGTGCATCACCACAGACACGTCCTCCTCCATCCAGCCAGCCTCCTGAAACAAGGAAGATCACAGCCAGGACTTTTTTCAGGGAACATACCCAATAAAATACAAGCAGTTACAATGCTGTCAGCTTCAGTCTTACTCCACAAAGCCAGTTCCTTGGCACTGAAGGCTCTTGCGTCCCTGTAGGAGCCAGAAAGGGGTGCACAGCTACAGCAGGCTCTTCTCAAGCCCTCTCACTGGGACACACACATGCACATGCGTACGTCCGTGCTCAAGCTGGGTGACCTCCTACAACCACCACTTGTTTATCTTTTGCTTTCTCTCTATTGTTTTAATAAAAATTATTCATTTTGAAAACAGGCAGTAAACACAGGAGATGGGCATAATAAAAAAGCCATCATTAATAAATAAAATCAACAATTTTGGTGGCTAGCAGAACCTTTAATACTTTCACTGCATTGTGCTCCAGTGCAAATCATGCATCTGCAAAATGTACATCTCTGTGATGATGTGTGGAACAACACCATCTTTTTCAGAAGCAGTGGACTACAAGGTCTCTGTCACGCACATTTTTCCTTCTTCATGGTAATTAACACATTATTTAATGCTTTCTGAGCATTTTCTACACTGAAAGCTACTAAAGTTTTACAGTAATAAGGGAGGACTTGTTCTCATGAAGCCAAGGACACTGAGTGTGCTACCGATTCAAAGATGTGAGTGGTTAGAAAAGGTTCATGCAGATTCAAGCACTGTCCTTTACTTGAAGGTGTTATATCATCTGCACAGTGTCGCTTTCAGGTTGGTTTTTTTATTGCCAGCATCCCAGGAAAGTGCTCTCTTTGGAAGTCCTTAGACTCCCAGCTCCCAGTGTCTTAGTCTCATATTGCTTACAGAAATGTGACTATATTAAGGAGTCAAGCCTTTGCAGCCCAAAACAACCAGGACAGACCTGAGAGCTTCACCACTCTGGCTTTACAAAGCATTCCTCAACCATCACTAACAGTTGGATTTTTACCTAGCCTACAGGCAGGGGAGGACTTTCTCCAGCTTTCTGAAAAATCAGAAGTTTCCCCATGGGTGCCCTAGCACTGGCTGACTCCAAAGTGCTTGCACTCTACCTGAAGTGAGTATTGGCTGCTCCATTCACACTGGAGGCTGTGGAGCAAATACACAAACTCATGTGCAGTCCTTGTTCAAATTCAACAGAAAAGGGAACCCGCACATTTGATCAGCTTCAGGCCCAAAGTCAGTAGAACTGGGAGAAAGCAAGGATGTGGAGGTGAGGACAGCCTGCGTTAACAAAATTTTATCAATGATGACAGGAGAGATGAGACAAGATGAGATGAGACTAGTTCTTCCCCAGCCAGGAAGCAGTCAAGTTCTGGAGGTGTCAGACATATAACTTTCTCCGGAGGACATATCTGGCTTGCAAGCAGCTGGTTTTCAGATTATTTCAGTTTCCATTTCTAAAGAACACTGGAAAGGACTTTTCACAGTGAGGGGAAAAGTTCCTGAATTTTAGAAAAGTGCAATAAAAAAGCCATGGAAGTGAAAGGGCAGATTCTTAACGCATAATGGGGAATGAGCTATTTCATGGGGTTGCCCCACACCTTGAATGTACTTGGCAACACTCTGATATTGGCCTCACAACTCTAATTTCACCTCCAGACCATGCCAGTGGTTTCTCAGTGGCAGCTGCATGTAGCATAGCCCCCTGCTGAAGATGCTGCTCCACCTTTACCAGATTAGCACCCACCTCTGGGAGAAACTCAGCTGCCTGGCCCTGGCTTGGTGTAGAAGCAATGGAAGTAGTAATCACATCTATTTACCCTTTTTAAAAAAAAAAACAAAACCCAGTGACAGTGACAAACATAGCCATGACTGAAGACTGGCAGCCACACCAGCTCTCTGCGTTCTGTGGCAAAGCAAAAGACAGAATAACCCCAAGCTCAGATGTGAGAAAGTAAGAAAGTGCCTTGCAGAGTCAAATGCAATGCACTGTCTCTAATATTAATTACTAATTTCATTAGAGCTGCACAAATCACCTGGTAGTAACCTTTTTGTTTATTTAAAGCCTGCGTCACTACTTTAGTTATTGTCTTTCCATGATGCACTTGTGAAGTGTATACTTCCCTGCAAACGGAGCAGCAAGTTCCCGAACTCCATCTGTTTAAATGCATAAACTGTGCTTATTGCATCTGGGGGGAAAGCCGATCTATCAAACACCAACATACATGGAGAAATTCCTGAGCAGGTTGAACAGACCCTCCTGCTTGCTGTCACCTCGCCAGCTGCAGCGGAGGGAAGGAGCTGCCAAGTTCAAAACCGCATCAAAACACTCCCGGCTGCCGTAGGAGCTGCCTCCTGTAGGGCTCAGGCAAGCCAGGGACTTCAGCTGCCACCCCAGACTGGGAACCTGCAGGAGATCACAGCTGAGACAGCCCAGCCCTGAAAATTTGAGGGTCATCACACTGTTGCGTATTCAAGCCCATGTGGCTGTAAGTGACAGCAAGCGTTAAAAAGCTTAGCATAAGCTTTTACTTAACCCAGCAAGTCTGAAACATCTTAACCATATAAATAGCCACCGTTAATACTCACTGTTACCCAACGGCTGAACTAGGTTATCGTATTTTTCAGTTTAACTGGGGATAGCCCAATATATAAATAGGTTGTTGTTATGTTTAGCTGGGTACAAGGATTAGAGATTGGCTTAACACAGAAGTAGATCTTGATAGACCGCTTAGGAAATAGAAAGAGATTAACATGACTATAATAATAGAGCTCAGACACAATGACGAACCAGCACATAGTGGGTTCCACTAAGTAGGGAAGTTTATTGATGACAGTGGTCTGATGCCTCTGATGTTTATGTCATATCGTACGCTAAGACAAGGGCATCCCTAAAGTATTATGAGACAGGTAAATACTCCAAGGGAATAACACTAAAGATTAATTATCGCTGACACTGAGGGCATATGCCAGGCATTAGTCGGCGCATGTTGTACTCCTCGTCCTGCCTCTCGTTTAGCAAGGCACTCCCTCCAGAGCAGCAGCGCTGGGGTTTCAGTGCTTGTGCTGTGCAGGGTTTTTCAGACATCTGGAGCAGATCTCCATACCCTTAGGTCATGGGCTTTAAATCAGTAAAACGATACGTGCATAACACTGTGCTTGTGAGGAATGTTGGGAAAAGTGCTTAGATTATTAAAAGAAATCATAACTGAGGTGGAAAATATTGCTAAAATAATAATTGCTTCTAACTATTTAAAAGAGAACTTCTGAAACAGTTAGAAAGCTGGAGATTGAAAGAATTGGAAACAACATCATTATTATTTGACATACACAGTCAGAGACTAGGCTCCATCGTGCCAAGCACTATACTAACATACATCAAAAATATAACCCTTGTCCCAGACAACTGTCAGCCTCGTTATTAAACTAGAGACATGGAAAACAGAAGGAAACAAGGAGACAGCACTGGTCAATAGGAAAGGCAATGACCAGAGCAAATCAGCATCACAACAGACATCAAATATTTGCGGAATAATCAAAGAAGACTTTTATGTAGACTTTAACAGAGAATTAAATAGCTCTGTGGTCTATAGGGATCTCTTAGGCACAAGGGACAGCACAGGAAAAAGTATGGAAGAGTGGAAACTGTAGATAAATTCTCCTTCATTGCTCTGGAAAAGAAAGAGATTTTCTTTGGACCATAGTCGAGTACATTTCCTGACAGAATTCTAAATAGCTTTGAGGCTTTTAGCATGCCTTTATGTTGCCTATAGAATTTATCATCCACTTTCAGGCCATGTTCATAATCTATGACATAACATAACATTTGGCTTCAGAGAGTCTGTTAGTCTGAGTCCCGTTTGGTTTTCTCAAAAACAGAAATTACAGAAAATAATTTACTTGCCCATATTTAAGTTTTTTCACTTTTTCATTTTTTAGAAAATGTTTAGAACATCTTAATCTAAACTTCCAGAAGTTAGCAATAATTTCTTGATGCCTTGGTGCCTTAATACTTTCTTCAATTCCCCTTTTTAATCTTGTACCATAGGAAAAAGAGTGTCTGAAAACTAGGTTCTTACCAAGCCTATTGAGCTGGGCATGAAAACCTGTGCCTGGAAACATAAAATCCTTTACATTAAAAGACCAAAGACTTGCCTATATAAGAACATAATGAAATATGAACACAACCACAATGGAAAAAGTGGAATAGATTTACAGTTTTAAAATAGCACGCATGATACAAAAGTTCATGGGTCTATTTAAATTTCAACAAAAAAGCTCGTGGTTTTTTTCATTAATGCAGAATGCATTCATTGTGGGTTTTAAGCGCCTCAATTTAGAAGTCGAAGGCAGTTTTTATTAATAGCACATGTAATCCCGACACAGGAGATTCCTGTGGTAGATTCATTTGCTCCTTGAACAGGCACCCTTGGCATCAGTAGGAAACAGGGCTGAGTAAGAACTGCTTGGCAAGGGGGGCTCCTGGTGACAGCGGGGTCCCTGCTGGCAGTGCCACCTCGCTGCTCTCCCGTGGGCAGGGGGGCACACTGGCCATGGCCTGAGGACAAGCCACGACTGCGCATCCTCTCTCCTCTGGAAGGAGATCTCACACAGAGACAGGCACGAGCCACGATGCGTCCTGGGTCTAAATCTGGGGACGAGGACCCCAGGATGCTGCGCTGCTCGAGAGTACAGACACAGGCACCGG
This sequence comes from Oceanodroma leucorhoa, assembly GCA_030449065.1. Taxonomy (NCBI): domain Eukaryota; kingdom Metazoa; phylum Chordata; class Aves; order Procellariiformes; genus Oceanodroma; species Oceanodroma leucorhoa. The sequence continues at coordinate 14,455,714 of JASVER010000004.1, read as the reverse complement.
GAGGGGGAGCGAACACGACGCTCCGAGGAACGCGGGGAAGGAAAGGCTGCCTTGTTGGCTGTCACTGGCAGTAGCTGACAGCTTTCTTCTATTTCACCCCGTTTATTCCAAGAACTCCTCTGACATACAGGGAAAGCTGGCAGAGTGGGACTTGACACCATCACTGCGGTCTCTCTGGTTACTATGTATGGATTCAATTCATCTCAGCCTTTTCATGGAAATAGTTTGTGTGAGCCAGGGAAGAAGAGAAAATATATAGTCCTTCCACCTTCCTGAGAAGGCAAATAGCCACCATGAACACCCAGGAAAGGAATAATCAAAATAAATGTCCCAGAATCCACCTTATCAGGAGCGCAGGGAGACGCTGTGTTTCCCAAACTTGCAGGTCCCCAATCTCGTTGGAGAAAGCTGCCTTCCACCGCATGGCCAGCCGGTACCACCCAAACAGGAGACCACGGCTCGGGAACTGCAGTGGGCAGCCAAGGATGGTCAGACCCGCACGCAGCAGCCCAGCCCTGCAAGAAAGGGATGGGATTTCATAAGAGAGCCCTGAGGTTAAAAAGTAACCATAAGTCCAAGAGGCGTCTGAAAACGCTTGGGTAAAATCTTCAGAAAGGCAAKGAAGAGCGAAAAAGCAAGGGGGAGGTTTTAAGAAGAGCATCAYGCAATAGCAGAGCAGTGGTGAAAGAGAGCCCAGAGCTGCAATGACACATCTGTCCCTCTGACTGTCCTTTGAAGGAATTTGAGGAATGCCCAGAACGAGTCTGAATACTGTACAAAATGCTTTTTTTTTTCCTGCTTGTTATAAATTTGATGCTTGAGTGATTTCTGGCCCTAAAAGAGGAATTCCAAGCCGTCCTGAAGGTAAAAGGGCAAGAGCCCTCAATACCAGTGGAGTTTCTGAAACGAGCTACAGAAAGACTAAGACTAACAAATGATAATTTCCAGCTGCTGATGCTTCCAGTACATAGAACAGAGCTGTCATGAGCCACAACGGCTATCAGGAGAGTGGAGAGAGATGCCAGGATTGCAGAACCCCTTTACATTAATCTTTTTATATAAAGTTTCCAGTGGAAACATTTTGGCACATCTGCACTTGAAAAAGTCCATAAAAACCTTGTATGAAATACGTTTCTACCTTTCAAACTTTCCTTTCTTTGTGTATTCCCCTAATAGCTCAATATTTGCCAGTGAGCTACCCCCAAGGCAGTTGTGGTGTTTCACAAACCAGCAAGCAGTGGAAGCGCAGGAGTTGCAACATCAGCCCACACCCGCCGGCTAGTTAAGATGCTATCTCACCAGTTCAATTCCAAGGTGACTCCCTAGCCGTGCATTTCATCTTGCGAGAATGAACATTTATCTCACATTGTTGTCACAGCAATGGGAGAGAATTCAAGGCAACTGCCAGTCCCTGGCAGGGATCTGAATTAATGTGGAAATGTTTTACCGACGCTCGCTTCCAGGGCATCCTCTGCTCTTTGGCAGCACAGTTACCTTCTCTGGTCGTTGCATATATTGGCATAGGTGGTTTTTGTTCCTGAAGTGGCGGTTCTTAAAACGTGCTTTGGAGGATCTGAGGGCACAGGACGTGCTAGTGCCAGGGGGGGCTCAGGACGAAGCCACCCCTCAGCCAGGTCTGCAGTGGTGGCTGGAGACTGGAAAGCAGCGACGGCACAGGGAGCCCCGGGGGCCTGCCTGGCGATCGGGGGAGATGGCAGAAGAAAAGAAGCAAATAGCTAATGGAAAAGGCACCTGCTCCAACCTGGGTAATCCCCGCCGGCTGTGCCACCTGGTTTTTAAGCGCTGCATGGCAGGGAGGGCAGTGCCTCCTAACCCAGTGGCAGAACTGGGCAGGGTCAGGGAGGGCTCTGCAGCCAGGGCACACAGCAGGGATCTTAAAAACATGGTAAAAGCTCAATATACATTTTTTCAGTCTAACCCACTATTGTGGTCCAGATAAGGCCTGCCAGTAGAATAAAAGACCCATAGTGTCACGAGCATGACACTATACCAAATGTATGTATTGTTCTCCAAGACCTTTCCAAAAAAGATAAATTTTATCAATGCAGATGTTTCTTTATATATTATTCCCTTTTCATACGTCTGCTTCTCCTCTTACAGGCATTTTCTGGCACTTAGGTAAATGATTCAGTCGATTTCAGATCTGTCAAAGGCCCAGGCAGTTGTCATGATAATAGGGGTAACAGATAATACATAGTCTTGCATCCCGTTATCACACAGAGAGTCCTCATGGACCTCACTGGTGAGATGAGTACGAATAAGGATTACCACACAATAAAACTAACTATAAAAGAAAGAAACAAAGGACGATGACAGGAGGTCAGACTAATTTATGTAGAATATCAATAAACTGTCAAAATAGAAATATTTTTCTCTTCTCCGTTTTTCTTTTTATCAACAAACATTTTTACAGGCGGTGCAATGCGCATCCCCTGCCGGCTTCTCAACTGGTGCTTGTGCACATGGGCTTTGCATGAATTTACACGTGTGGCGGTGAGTGCATAAAACATGATTTGCACAGAGAGCTACACATGCAGAGGGAAATACAGCTCAAATGCTTTTTTTTTGGAAGACATCTTTTTTCTTCCGTGCTAAAAGATGATGAACAGAAGAATCTGTTGGCATTATAAAACAAGAAGTGTAAGTGAGGTCACAAATTTCAGAGCTACACATTGTGGGCCACAGGCTGGAATGTATGCAAAAATATTTGTGTATGCATGTAGACAGAGTTAAGTTTTCCATTATAGCTCTTTCTATGTCAGAAAATAAAGAATTTCAACCAATTGTATAGTCATTTAAATAACTGTGCACTTTATAGCTTTTCCATTTTGTGTGGTCTTGCTTGCTTTATTTCATGTGTGCCATTTACCACCTCCAATGGTTTGGATTCCAATTCTAGGAGTTTTCTGTTAGTTTACTGCTGCAGCAGATACCAAGCAGCAATGTTGGCTGCAACAGCACGTACACTCTAGTCATGATTCATTATTTTCGGTTCCTAAGAGTATACACGATCCTAATCAAATTCATCTGTAGGCGAGTCAAGTGTGCTTGATTAATGCTAACGAGGAAAATCTGAGGGCAGATAAGCATGCAATTTCTGCTTCATTTGAAAGACATATTGAAAACTGAAAACCTATATTGGTGCAAAGCTGATTTCTAAAACGTTAACTGTACTTTGTCTCTCTGCATCTGTTAGCTATAAGTACTGGCAGGTTAGGAGCAGGGTTTCTCCATTCCCGCTGCAATGTGGTTGTTCTTCTGGAGGCATATTTGTGCATAGTATTGCAGCCACATCACAGTTTGTCCCTGAGGCAATGAAATATTTATAGGGATCCTTCCTTGCATTTGAATTGCAGCTGGCAGAACAGGCCCATAGGTCCCACATTCTGAAAAATATTTAGACATCTTGTCCCCTCGGATTTCAGTAGCAGGAACCTAAACAACTTGCAGGATCAGGGCCATGATCCCTCACCCAAAAAGTACAAAGTAAAAACCGGTTTGTACCTGGCTGCATTAAAAGCCATTGTTAAGAGTAACTAATAGAAATCATAAGCAGTATGGGTTCTGCAAACCCAGGAGCTGTGCCACAGGTGCTGGTGTGCCACCTGATTGTTGCTTTATCTATTAACACAGATGGGCGTGAGACAATAAATCCTTGATAGCAATAGATGTAGGTAATCATAGGTATGAAATATAGGCTTGCACGGTAAAAACTCTTTCACGCCAAGTTTTTGATAAAGCTACATTGCCCAAAAAGAGGTGCCAGCACCAGTGGGACAATGTGTTATTCCTGCAGCAGCATAACCTTCCTTTTCTGGAAGTATACGGGTAACTCCACAGCCTGATTTACCGTAGCTCCACCGCCTGCACAGCAAGTCCGCTGGCTGCTATCTTGCAGTATTTCAGTAATCCTCTTCATTGTAAATAGCAGATAGTTGTCGCCGCAGGCTGCAAAACAGCTTACAACATGAGCAACACTTTGATACTCCAGTGCTGCAGAGCAGCGACAGCAGCACTGGGGCAATGATGCTGCAGTGCCCGGGCTCGAACCGCAGGAGGAAACGTCCTATCACCCAGAGGAGACAAAACTCTCAGCCTTCCCCCCTCTCAGCTGTGGGCAGCGGGTCTTCTATGCTGAAGTTAGCAAGGAAGCGTGCAGCGTATAGGAGAAGGCAGTGACTATAATCACTTCTAGCACTTGTGTAGGAGCCTGTATGTTACTGTGAGTACAGAAAAGGCAGTGACTGTATCAGTCCTCATGTCTAGCACTCATGCAAAAGACACAGGGGAGCGAAAACGTGTGCATGAGTTCTTGAAGTGCAATGCAAGGGGCAATTTGGGGGACTAACGCTAACAAAACAAGCTACCAAACCCCACCTAGCCCAGCAGCGCACCTGAGAGAATATAGGCATATAGGATTTTGCCAAACAATGTTTTCAGGTGCTTAAAATTCTGTAGCGGGCATGCCCTCAGATGGCACTGCTGTGGCCAAGATTATCATAACTCTTCTGCTGAGATTCACAAACTGCTCACTGTCGTGATCCCTGATCCCTGAGAGATTCCCAGCACATATCTAAAGCATTCAGCAATATCCATTTAGCAAGACAATCAAACAAAAAACCACTCCAGACAGTAGTCATTTCCATCCTGAAATAGCTAGAGGATGAATTTCAACAAGTTTTTCATAGCAGCCTTGTGGATAGAGCACTCATGCAGGAGGACATGGGAAAGCAGTATTTACTCCTCTCTTCCCCTGGAAGGGACTCAGAGCCATACGCTCCCTGGGCTGCTGCTGCTGCAACGTTCCCCCAGGAAACCAACACAGAGCCCAGGGCTGAAGCTCAAGCCTCCCCTTCCAAACTGAATCTTTTAACCACTAGACTACATTCATGCTTTTATATATTAGAACATTTCCATGAATATTATCAGCTCAGTGTGTCAGTTTGGGGAGAAGTTGCTCCCTATCACCTGCAACTCTTCTCTAAACTAGGAGCTCAGGCATGCTCCTGAGAAGAGGAAGCCACAGAGCTGAATTCCTTCAGGATAAGAAGCTGCCCTATGGATTAATGGTGTAAGGATCTGACTACTATGTAAAAGGTTGTCTTACCTTCTATGCAGGCCCTTCTTTTCAAGGCGAAAAGAGAAACAAGGTAACAGAAATACCTCGCAGGTGCACAAGGGGGTTAAGTGTGATTGTGAGGCTTGCTCTGTAAGGTTAGTCCCCCATGTTCCCCCTATACTGCACCAGAAGAGCTCACACGCTTGTTTTTGGATCCAGCCTTCTCCCTTCTTGACACCCCCCACGAGTGCTGGACGTGCTGCTGTGATTGCACCCACTGAGGTGTTCAGGCACCAGACGGCTCTGGTGGTGGGCTCTGAATCCCAGCCTTACACAGCACTTAACGGGGATCGGTGATGAGGAGCGTTAGCCCCACGGGATGCAGAATTAGGGCATCCATCCCTCATTCAGGGTGTATTGCATAAGTGACCCCTGAGGTCAGTTGTCTTTAAGTTCTCTACACAGTGTCACCAAGCTAAGGGCTTTTGTGAATTTGAATGCTGTGCCTGCCTTCTGCCTACACGCTTCTCAAAGAGCCAAGGAAATACCTGACTTCAGCTGAGGGAAACTAAATATTTTTGTTTGGTTAGTACCTCCCAGAGAACGGGTGCTTGGAGCCAACTAGCAGCAAGCTCACTTGTCCAACGAGTTTAACGTCTAAAAGCATTTAAAAGCTGTGTGGATTCAATCCTATTTGTGTGAGTGTAGTCAAGACTGCGTTGTGTCTACTACAGTCTGGGGCTTTGGGCACACATCATCGTCTAGTTGAAGAGACTGCTCCAAGCTCCATTAGGTTTTACCACTCTCCTCATGGCTTTTTTGTTTTGCCTGCTGACTTATTCCATCTACTTCCCCATCTGTTTTGCTTAATTTAAACCGTATTGATGGACATACATCAGAAAGTGATCATCTGGGCAGCTCAACCAGCTACAGTCAAGGAGCTGCAACCTGGGGTAGCATCCTCTGCTCTTGCAAGGGGCAAGCCAAATCTCTTACTTGTGCATTAAGAAAGTTTAGCATATCACTTTAAAACCGGACCAAAAATCTTTGAGTTAAATATCAGCCTCTTTTCCCCACTTAGTGGAAGAGGAAAATCTTTTGTACTAGCAGTCTTAGCTGTTTCTGTGTTGCTGCTGCTCATAACAACAGAAGAACAGCTCATGGACAGAGGAAGCACTTAGACAGAGCAGATAGAGCCCGAGCACCTCTTGTGGGCCTCACAGTTTAGATTTTTTTTCTGTGCAGTATGTTGTAATGACTAACTTTTGCCACAACTGTCTTACTGTGTGTTTCTATACGTAAAGCTCTCAGCCCAACAAGAGTCCATCACAACTTTTGGCTTTGGAAACCTCTCTTTTATATCAGCAATGACAGCAAACAGAAGGCACAACCATCCTGATTAATTAATCCCCATACAGCACCTCCTAGCAACCAGAGGTTGTTTTCCTAACACTTCTAGCCGGGACTTGCAAGAGTATAACTTAACCACATGGGAATGCACTATCTCATTCTCATGAAATCAGAAGTCTTTAAAGGAAACATTACCTACTACAATACTTTTTCTGAGATGCCATCAGGAGCTGGACAGACAGCATGACCAACAGACAGGCTAGTCACAGCAAGCAAGAAGAGAAGGTCTGATGCCAAAATACATAGTTACAATTAGCAACTCTTCCATTCTCCCAAAAGGCTGATGAAGCCACCCGGTCAGACCTTGGCTCCAAATGTGTCCGCGACAGCAAATTACGAGGAATTTCAGAGCGCAAAATTGATGCCTTTCTGGAAGGCACCTAAAATATTGAACGCGTGTCACTGAGTTTGTACAGTGTCAAGTGCTGATAAACAACCCGAGGCACGCCCATTCGGGATGCAGGGAAGTTCACAACTTTCATGAGCTTTTGACACCCTGACATACACTATCTGTGCAAGAGCAGTCTCCAGACCCCACATTACAACGGCACTGGAGCCTCCCGCACTGAAGCTTCCCAGATCTACTAGCGAGTGCAACATGGCATTCCACCCTTAAAACCGCTTTCAGCAATACTACATTAAATCTCTCCACCTGACTTGGCACTGACAGGTTATTAAGGTGTTACTCCAGTGTGTCTGTAACATTGTGTTTTTAACATGCATCTTTTAGTAGAAAATCTTAGCTAAGCAAAGCTAGCAGAGAAAGTCATCACAGCCATCCTGAAGCATGAGGAGGAAAGTAGCTGGCTCCAATGTTTACACATGAGACTCTGCAATCAATGTAGTTGATTTACCTCCAGTAACTGCTTTACATTGAAATACGTATCCACCTGCTGTGCTTCACCAGCTATGGGAGGTCAGCGTACATGCTCTTTGCTGAAATTAATTAATATGAGGAGAGGAAATTTATATCATAATTAATTAATTTTCAACACTCTACATTACCGGGAAGTCTGAAGAATGTGTTTATAACCAGTGAATCTCCAGGAAATAAGTATACACACAAAAGGAGACCATTTGGGATTAAGGCCCCTACCTGGCGTCACGTACTGAAGCATGAAGGTGCACTTGATGGACTGGGACAACCTTAACAGCCGCAGATTAATTCTGCTAACCCAGAGTGCACAGAAGGGCATCTCAGAAGTCCACACCATTACCAGTGATTATAAATGTATGTTTCTCTTCTAATGATTGCAAATAATTTTTTTAATTCTAGAAATTTGTTTTTTTAGTTCTGCATTTTAACATAATAAAATGCATTTTATTGTCACTGAACTCTTCTCTGGTATTGAGAGGGATGTCAAAGTGGTCTGGGAAGTGCTGGCGCTCCTCATTCTGGGCATCACTGTATTACCCACTTAGGACATTGGGGATAGTTCCTCATCAGACTTTCCTCCTCCAAGCAGCACATCAAGTCAGTAACCACAACACCATCTCCCCTGCACACCTCCTCTCACACACATTTCTAGCAGCATAAATATGCGACTGCCCTCCAAAAAAGGACGGAGACACCCTTTACCGGTGATGGCCTGCAAAACTGCCGCTGACAGTTGTTCCTCCTCAAGCCCGACCACTTGCAGCAGCATTAGGTGGGAATCTTGTGGTGCCGGTGGGAAGATACTCAGGTGGGCTCCCACGGGGCACAGTGGGGTGTCAGAAAGCAGCAGCAAATAAGCCACCACACCTGGGCTGGGGTCTCGCTGGCAGCATCCCCACGCAGCCTCCTGGTCCGCAGCCACAGCCACAGGGTACCAGGACAGCACTGAGGAGCTGGGCTGGAGGACAGGAGACAGCTGCCTTCTCTCCAAGGCAGCACAAAGATCAGAGCTTCTTCTCAGCACAACTTACCAGCTCAACTGTTGTTCTTTGCAAATCACGTACCAAATTCTTTAAGTCAGACACAGTAAGAACAAAGGGCCATATGTTTCCTGGCTTTGCAAATCATGTGGGAAGCTGGAGGAGCGGGAAGAAACGACTTGGAATATCGCCTGGTTGAAAGAAAGCCATTACCCTTCCACCCCGCCGTGCCCAGGGGCTGGTGTGCGTCCCCATGCCCCGACCCCGACCCGGCTGCAGCCCCTCGCTGGCCATGGCCGTGAGCAGGAGGGAGGCTCCCACAGCCAGAGGAGGAACCGTGGAGTGTCAAAGGAGCTCAGCACCAAGTGTGCATTATTCCCAACAACTCATTTCCAGTCTAAGAGGAATACCTGCTTACTGTAACTTCTCATCCTCCTTCCCAGCTCCTGGCTTTTTGCTTCCTGACCTGTTTCCCTGTATGTGCCCTGTGACCACAGTGCAGTAATGCAGTGTGCATCTTCTAAGAGGCACAGACTACCGTTTGGAGAGAAAGAGTTCCCATTGCGGATGTCCTGCAGGGCTCAGCGGAAGCCCATAGCGGCTCCAGACATGGCTCCCGCCAGGACCTGGCAGGCATTTCAGGTGGAGCCAGCGTGCCCAGGAAAACCTGCCTTTCCCAGCTACAGAGTACGGCAGCACCTCATGTCCGGGAAAGGCAGGAGCTACCTCTGCAGGGCTGTCCAGCCAGATTTTTCATCCAAGCAGCCAAACCTCCCACTGAACTCAAAACACAGTGGGGACTGTGGTCCAGCAGCCACCACCTTTCGCAGGGGCGAGAAGCGTTGAAGCCAGGCTGTGCCTGCAGCCAGGCCACCAGCTGGGGTATTCACAGGGCAGCAGGTCTCAGCAGATGACTGCACTGTGGGTTGGAGCATCCCCTCTAACGATTCTCCTCTCATCTCTCACAGGAGAAAATCTGCCGAGAGGTCATCCAGGGAGTGACGGGCTCCCACTTGGAGACTCCTTGCAGGAAGTCTCCAGGCCACCTTCAGAGCTCAGGTTCAGAAGGACTTTGTTTCATTCCAGCTGCCAGCACAACCACCCTCAGCCACCCCAAAACAGGACCTGCTGCTGACAACTGCTGGTAGCAGACAGGGGCTGTACACTGGGTAATTAATTTTAACTTGTCATTAAACCTGTCTGTGCATCAGCCCCTTTGGCAGAGACTGTTTAAAAGCTGTACTCATTCAAACAGGAGCTCTCATCAGCCCCAACTCCAGGAGGCTCAGTAGATTCTCCTGGGTCTGGGAAAAACAAAGCAGCAAATAGCTTTGGCTAATAATAAACAACCTCTACAGGGGATTTCTGGTCACCTGAAGTTATCTGCCTGGCATATTGCAGAATGAAATAGAAGCAGCACCCACTTTCGTAGACAATTATCAGTGATGCAAATGAATGTTTCCTCACATTTTACCAGACTTTTCCCCTTGGTCTTCATCAGATGGTACTTTCTTGGTTCTTAGGAATGCAATTCAGATGTCACCACACTGGAATCAACCCAGCCAGGTCTGGTTTGGATGCTGTAACAGATATATCTTAGTGGGATGTATATCATTTACACCGTAAGCACCTGGAGGTAGAATAGAAGCTGTCATATCTGAAGAGAGAAAATGGGCAAGATACACTAGTTTCAGATACCTTCCTTAGCAGGTCTGTATCTTAAACTCTGTTCTGTCTGCGGCTGAGCACTCCTAAGGTACGATGGCTCACAGGCATCAGGGAAAAGCAGCTGGAGAATGCCAGGCTTGCTTGAACTGGCTCTGAGCTTATTCATGATTCGGAAAAAAAACAAAGGGCCAAACTTGAAGCATTGTTCCTCTCCTACTCAATTCTTACTCAAGGATTTCAGGAGAAGTGTAGCCTGAAAGAAATTTTGTGTGTGGTCTCAAGATTTTATTGCCTAATTGTAATGCAGTAAGAATTAATTCTGTCCCATGGGACTCTGGCCCTCCCAAACGAAATGCCAAGATCCTGGATCCTGATAGAATGATGCAAAGTGGCCAAATTTGGTAATGGATAGAGTTGGGATCTTCCATGGTCTTAACCACCACTGAGGGCACATCTGAAGGTTATAATGGGTYGTGATGGAGCAACCTCTTTGAAGTATTACCAAGCATTGTAATTTAGAGAAGCCCTCAGGCTGCCTTAAGTTACTTACAAGATCCTACTGTCTTCTGCTGGCCCTGGAAATGAAAAGAATAGAGCAGTTCTATGCAGTCATTTCTGCTTTTCCCTCTTGGCTCATAAGCAAGTCTTGGAGAAGGATGTCAGCATCAGCCAGATTCACAGASACACAGGTGCTCTGAAACTCAGCATTATGGCACCAAGCCTTTTGGTGCCTCCCCGTGTTCAGAAACCATAACCCTGAKTTAGGTGCACAGGCACACTCTGCAACACCTGGGGAGAGCTGGGTACCTCAACTGGGGTCCACACATGTCTACAGCATCTGGGAAAGATGCAAGAGCATTCCCAGCCTTTCAATAAGAGTGGCAAGTCTTTGGCAACAAAACACTGAGAYTACCCTCAGGGAGTTTATTGGTTCGGGTAGGTCTTTAGTGTGTTTAGATATTTTGCAGCTCAGTCTGCAGCTGCAGAGTGATTTTAGGACTTTTTACAGGGTTTTTAGGTGCCTATAGCAGCACTAGGACAGCACTTAGGTACCCAGATCCCTTTGCTGCCGTAACCCGTAGCGCCTGCACTCGGTTCCTCAGGATGTCAGACACCCACAGTCGGGTGCCGGCTGCAGCTTTGATTTACAAACTGTGGTCTTTTACGTTAGTTACAAACCCGCACGGCTTGCCCTTTCTTCKCTGGAAGGTATAATCCCATCATAACTCATGACAGAGCTGGTCACCAGACTGACATGTACGTCACTGATTTCAATACAGAAATAGAGAGATCGTGCCTTACTTCTGTCTGGAAGCAGCAATCCGGTTCACAGAAGTTCTTCTTTCTAGCAAAGTCGCCTTCCTGGTCACAGTCACAGGATGCATGGCAGCGATCCTAYGCTCCCCTCACCTTTGAGGGCTCCCGTGGGCCAGCGCCCTGTGACTCAGCGCTCCCACGYCCCCCCCGAGGGCCCCGCAGGCTCCGTGCGGGCACGGGCACCTCTGCACYCCCAGCCCGGACCCGCGCTCCTGCGAGCAGCTGCTGCCACCCTCAGGTCACCCTCGCACAGAGCCTCTCCTTCTGCCTGGGCTGAATGCCGTCTCTAAAACAAATAATTAAAAGCAAACTCAGCAAAGACACCGGCCAGTATGATTCTTGTGCCTTACTGGCATGCTAGCATCGCTTGCCGTGGATGAGTCAAGGGTTTTAATCTAAAACGCTCTGCGTAAGAGCAGGAGCAGAGGCAGCTCTGACACGGGTGGCACAGACCAGAGGCAGCTCTGACACGGGTGGCACAGACGCAGGAGGACGTCAGGGCCACACAGTCCCGTCACACGGCTGAGTTTCAGGTCCAGGAATGAGGCTGCAGTGCAGAGCCGCAGGCAGGGAGCAGCACACGCTCCCTCCCTGCGGCGTGATGCCTCAGCTCTCTGCCACCCAAAAACCTCCGAGCCTGGCACACCTGGGCAACCGGCCAGGCAGCTGCAGCAGGCGTGCAGGAACACGAAGCTCAAAACAAGCTGCGCCTGCCCTAGGAACATGTTACCTGCAAGGACTGGAACTGCAAGAGGGAAACTGGAAACCAGAGCTAAAGAAGGAGGTGGCCTGAAGTCGCCTTAATTCCCCACTTCCAAGCCCCCAGGTAAATCCCCGGCTGGATTTAGACACTCACACCCTTGCGCTCCTCTTTCCCAGCAATAACAGCACATTTGCAGCTAGACCCACAGCTGTGGCCAAGGCTGGAAAAGAGTGCTGCATCAAGCAATCTTAATTGCTTTTTAACAAGTGTTTTGCTTGCATTTACACCACCATGCACCACCTATATCAACTTGAACCAGCTGAGAGGCATAGGTCTTGACATAGTTGAGATGAGATAGCAACAAGGAGGAAGCCAGTGCTGCGAGGCAGGGTGTTGCTCTGCAGGCAGGCTGTGTCCCTCCTCGCTTCCAGGGCTGCTGCACTGCCGGAGGAGGGATGAGCTCAGCGGAGCAAACTTCGCTTCTGCCAGCCCTTTGTAGCCAGGGGTTTGGCTTTTACCGCCTAGCCAGTTAAACAAAAAACAATTTGAAGGTGTGCAAAATCTTTCTTCTTATTGCTCTCCTGCTATACCTGTGATCTTTTCACCTCTGTGATACTTCTGTAATTCTCCTAGAAAGAGGAAAAAAATTAATTGCCTGGAGACCACTTTTATTGGCACATATAAGTGCAGAACTAAATAAGCTGTGTCCTGGGGGAAATTTTATGTCCTCTCGACAATGTATGCTTAAGGCTACTGCTGGTGATAAGGATTTTTCTTGGAAACTTCTTTCCAGAGGTTGCCTGCATGCTGAAGTAGAGAGCAAGCAGAAATTCTTTTCCAAACAAGTTTTGCTCATAAGAGTGTCAGGGTCAGCGATATTTTCATCGCCAGCATGTTCTTCCCTCCTAATATTTGTCTGTTGGATACTGAGACCATCATAGCTGCTAGGGAACAAAAGCTTAGCAAGATAATTTTTTGGGCTGTGTTTAGCTTTCAAATCAAACTTGAGATTTCAGAACTTAAAACACTTTAGCAGTTTCTTAAAGACCTTTTCAGGCCAATAAAGCTTGCAACATCTCTGGGAGGGGAGATAGGGATTACTATTGCTTTTGGGTTATGCTTTTCTTTATGGTACAGCTATGCAAAACAACACACAGAGAGACTCAATGACTAGACAAAGAGTAGAGCCATTGCTAAAAGCATCTTGAGGAAAGCTGGTGCTACAATTTCAAGTGGCTCTCAGGTTTAGGCAACCTTCCACTGTTCATCTGCATGCTGCAGGCTCCTTGGTTAACACTGGCTTCTGGGAGCTGCCAACACAGTTAGTAAAAGGTCTCACAACCCTTTCCAGGACACTTATTTCATACTGGTGGTAAACCCTCCAAAAGCAGGATTCCTGAATTCCTTCATCATATCAGATTTTAAAATCTCATTGTTCCTGAGCAGATTCTGTTGTTCTACATCCATCACAGATTTTAGATGCCAAGGAGCTTTTGCAGGTAGTCAGTGACTGTTAGTCAGTCACAGACCTCGCAGATCTGTACTTTCTCCATACTCCTAACACAGTCCAGGAGATCACTTACATTAGAAGGAGCCTTTGGAGGTCATCTAGTCTAACTTTCTACTCAGAGCAGGACCAACTTCAGCGTTAGATCAGGTTGCTCAGGTTTTTGTTCAGTCCAGTTTTGAAAACCGCTAAGGATGGAGCTTCCACAGTCTTCCGGGAGGCCTCCTTCAGTGTTACTCTCTTTTGCTGTGTTTTTTTTCTTTTCTTTATATCCAGTCAGAATTTTTCCTAACTGTCGCCTCTTATCCTTTTGTTGTGCACGTCTGACGAGTTCAGATCCATCTTTTCTCTAAACCCCAGGTCAGATGTATCATCTCCCCCTTTTAGAGCCAAGTGTTGAATGCACTTTGGTTAATTTATCTTCACACCACTGCTATCAGATGAAGAGTTATTAACTGCACTTATGAGGTGGAGCATAGAGACTAAAGACAGCAGCTGAAAGTCAAAGAAATGAAAAGTCAAAGACATTGACTAATTTGGAATGCCCTGTGTTAAGATAATCGGTACCAGATTTCCGTATATGGAGAAAGCACAAATTCTGTTCACATCAGCTGCAACTCAACTTATTCCCAGATCACTGTCCGTCCTCTTAGCAGGATGAAGCAAGGAAACAGAAAATGTGTTCATGCAAGACTTCATTGTGATGCATATGTACAAGGCCGTTAAATGTCCGCAAGGCCACGTTAATCCCAAAAGCCTGCAGCTTGCAAAATAGTATCTGTATYGTTTAAGCGGTCATGCTGCAATGAAGGTTGCAAACATTTTTGCCTGGATCACACTTTCAAATTTCCAGTAATTCACAAATGAATAGCAAAGAGAATTCAATGACTCTAAAAGCTTATAGACGTCAGCTGAGAGGAAACAATTGCTTTACCAGTGACTTCACAGGCATTTGCCAAGAGCAGGGGAATGGTGAGACTTGGGAATTATGGGGTCCATTACAGGATCTGCAGGGGAGCATCCTCCCTCCTTTCACCAAACTTGATGGTTTTTCTTTTTAGTAGTGGTATCTGGTTCCAACCTTGATTTCTCCACCATCTCATCCCCACCCATTCTCCTCATTTAGCAGGACCTGGCCTTCTTTGGCTTCTCTACCTGACTCTATACTCCATCTTAGCCTTTGCCTGCCCAGTCTCAGCCCTCCCTCCTACTTGTCCATCTCCTTGCTCCCCTAGGTCCCCTCCACTTCCTTGTCTCCCTCTGTGCCGATCCTGATCTCAGCGGTTTCCTTATCCCATACCACCCTGGGTCTAGTTTTACTGCTCTGACCTGGTTCTTTTTCCTCCCTGAGGCGGATGGGATGTCGGTCGGCTGATTTAGCACACAGGTGAGACAGTTCCTTGCTGCCAGCTGCTGCATTTGTGCCCTGCCCAGCAGAGAGCAACTGGAAGCAAGAATCCTAGGAAGAATCCCTTGAAACAACTCAGTCAGGTTGGACTGCATTTAGTCACTCTGTGGAATGTGGTGTGTTCAGGGCCTGATCACAGGTAAAAGCCACGAGGGAATGCAGCTTGCTCAAGCTGGTAAAACCTAGCAGTTCTGAGTCTCGTACAAGGTGTGGAAGAAATCAGGAGACATTTTAGCTGCCTAAAAGAAAGAAGTCGTTACCATACATATTCTACGGCCTTTTTCTTGCAAATAGTTGTCAACTGGTGCAGATTCTAAGGGGAACAGTGAAAAACGTGCTAATACAGAAGTCATGCCTTTTCCTCCCATCTCTTCCCACCTCTATTTTAAGTCCTAATCCAAAATACGAAGGCAAGAAGGCATTTCAGCAGAAGGGTTTCCAGTTCTGGAATAAGGACAAAACAAACTGTTTCTCCTACCTACAGTCTTAGGAACAGATCAGCCATTTTTGCTGAAGCTTTTGACCCAACACAAACATAAATCAGCCTGGCAGCAGAAAACTGATGGGGGGAAAAATTAGTCCAAACAGGAAAAGTTTCAAAGTGACAAACGAATGAGAGAAGTGCTGTATAGCAGGAAGTGCTGGCCAGCTTTAGTGTTAGGAAGTACTGCTATCCCCTTCTACATTTGCAGTACATCTATAAAATACATCATCAGCATGAACAACCCACAAAGATTCACCTACTTAACGCAATGATTTGGGCATCTAACCCAGATCCCAAGTCTGCAAGGTTTTGGATAAGCCTYGACTCCTGCACAGAGCTCTGTTGACTCAATGAGGCTGTGGAGACTTGTGTGTCCAAACCAGTTACAGGACAGGACGAACAACCCATCAAAGGCAACGCCTTCCAACTGGAGAGATGACATTTCAGGCTGCACTTCTATTGTTGAGCAAACTCCATCCCTCAGAAGGAACCTTGAGAAGTCAAGGGTCACGAGGGAGCTCACTGTTACGTGACATAACTCACATTCTAGAAAACTAAAGCCTGGGCCAAGGCAGTCATCATGAAGAGAGGGAAAAGAGCTTTGGCTAATTGACAGAAAATACCCAAAAAGCTAGCTTGCAGGGGCACAGGCTTTTGTCACAGTGGCTGACATTTTGCCTATTTGGAAGGAAATAAATTAGAGGAGAATGAAGAGTATCTGTTGTCAAGTGGGTGTAAATCAAACTAAGCAAACAAAGGAGCACAGGGAGAACTCAGGCTGACATCAAGGCTGAGAGAGAAGAGGCTGGAAGCAGCAACAGCTGCAGATGCTTTTAGACAGACATATTTCCTTCAAATCAGCTTAGTTTTCCACACGTTGATGAAAAGCCAGGAGAAAGGTAGCAGCAACCAATGCACCTAACCAGGGAAGTTTCTAGCAGAATACCTGCAAGTTGGTTGCAGTGTTCGGTATTACTTACCTGGGTCCTGACTTGTGGTGCTTGTGCAAACACGTATTGCCCTTCAGGAGTAGAACTCTGCGTCAGTCCTGTAAGTACCTATGTCTACAAAAGCAGTCTTGCTTTTGTACTAAGTAATAGCACACAATGCCTTGTTAAAAACAGATTTAAAATCAGCTTAATCTTCAGTTACTCTATAAAGCCAAAAGTGGTTTTCCTCATTGTTCTTTATAGCCTTCCCAGATCTTCTAGCCACAAACACATCATTTATTTAAGCCACACATAAACAACCATGATTTACATCAACTTTTCATTCAATGGAAAGCACATGAAAGAACTCCTTTCCTTCTGTGTGTTACTTGCCTGCAAGGGCTGGAGTCTCTCTTTGCAAATTCCTGGTGGTAACCCCAAGCAGTTGTCAAAGCTTGTTCCATATTTGGCATTTTAAGAAATTCCTGTGAGTTTATTCCATTACAGAATCATTCAGTCACCATTTGGCACCTTTTTTGCACCAGATGACGAGTCAAAGAACTTCATGGCCTCTGAAAAAGGCAGACCCTTAACCGGACTTGATGTCACCCTCTTGTCAGAATGCAAGATATATCTACTGCAGTTGTCATACAAACTTGTATGACACCCAAAGCTTGTTATACGGTTCCTTGTCTGACAATAAGTGAATAGAGTTATAATTCAGATTGCTATTCTGCAAGTGAATAATGATATAGGGTCACCATCTCAATCACAAAGAAGCCAAGATGGATAAAAGCTGAATCAACAAAAACAGTCATATGAAATCAGTTAAAAAAAACCTTGCTGCAATATACAGAAATAAATAAAACACCACCCCTTCTGCTTTTTAAAATCAGGGTTGGTCTCAGCCGAGAACATGCAGTACGCTTGTCTCTTTGGCAGTATGCCCTATACCAGAAGTAACAGAATTTCTCCAAAATCCCCTCCTCCCAGCTAAGAGCTGGCAAGGAACACAATATTGAGTGCTGAATCTGAGGGCTGGCACCCTCCCTGCCCAGTGTGATTCAGAGCCCTGCAGTAGCCGTTCTAAGATTAGCAGACCGTTCCCTAAGAGCACACGTCTTCGTGATCTCTGCTCCTGACAGGATGAGCACTCCTCTCTGGGCCCACAGGTGCAAAGCAGCTCAAATCGGCGTCATTCAATGGAGCCGAGACTTGATAACCCTCAACATCTCACACCTATGATGGCAGCTGGACGTTTAGCTGGCACTGCACTCGCTGCTCGCTGCCTCAGGCATACCTCTACGCTCTGTACATTTTTGCTGATTCTGTAGCACTAATAAATGTCAAGTGCTCACTGGCAATCTTTGCTTAGCATGTGTTGAAAAAATACCCTGCTTGCCATTGTGCTTACACCTGTGGTTTCCGCTGCTCCTGTTTTTCGTGCTGCACTGAAGATGCCACCATTTGAGACCTATTGCTAGGCAGACCTGCCTTATTCTTTGGGGTGGGTCCATAAGAACCACCACTTCGTGGATGAACACCTTCATCCTTCAAAAACCAGCCAGCCAAGTATGTTAATCAACACCTTATGTTTCAAGCATTGCACTAGACCCCAGCCATGGCTTAGCAGCCCTTGCCTCCCCCTTTCTGCAGAGCAAGTCTTGGGTCTAGGAGGCTGGGACTGATTGGTGGGACCATGCAACATAAACTACATAGTGTTTTACAGCTGGCATCACTGGCAGTGAATCCAGAAGCCACATCTGAGACCATCTGCTGGGACCTGATACTTGCCTTTCAGCACCAGCCACCTTCCCCATCCTCTAGGTTTTCACATTTGTTAAGAGAAGGGGCAACATGACCTTGTAGAGACTTGAAATCCTCAATATACCTTATCAGTCAACAGTCAGGGTAAATTCACCACAGGGACTTTTCCTAGTAGACATTTCTCACCTATGGGTGAAGAAATTCACATGTCCACATGCTGCACTCTGTATGAAAACACTGATTATCATACTATGATTATGTGAGCAGGATGGGCTAGACTCATTTTGCAGGCTGTTGTAAACTATTGTGGGAGAATTACAGATGGCATAATAAATTAGAGTCTGTATTCATGCTTCCTATATTTTCCACAACCTATTCTYCCAGTGAGAAACCTAATTTTCCAGGATACATCAAATTTCAGAATCAGATTTTCAATCTGCATCATGTGTAATGCCATGTTAAACCTGTTATTTGGGTAGTATTGTCTTACCCAACCAACCAAGAAGCACATGCATACTTCCATCATGCCCAGAACTCGTGAAGGGTTAACGAGGGGTGTACATTTGGCTGGCTAGGTGGATGCTGGAGGAGCCTTGCACTGAGCATAACCATGCAGCTGCCACTGCCAGAGACCTGGGGCAGCTTGGCGTAGCAGGGCACAGACAGGGAATCATACTGAAGCTGTAACTGACATTACATGTGTTTGTATAGGCCGCTTTGGGCTTCTTAACCTTGAAGCAACATTACTTAGTGTGATATAGCCCAGCTGCCAGAAATCCCTCCCAGAACAATGATCTGAGCCTGGATCACCTTCACACATACAGCAGTATGTGTCTGGGGGCTCATCTCCCCTGGCCTCCCAAGAGCTCCACGGTGGTCCAGCACCAGCTTTTATTTTATTTATTTAAAAACTGCCAAAATAAAACTACCCTGGAGGCCAAACAATAAAAGGGCTTCTCTGCCAGACCCGCGTTCTGCCATCACGCAGCTATAGCTGTGTTGTGCAGAGCAGTGCATGACGTGACAGCAAGTAGGATTGTCTGAGGGCAGGACTCAACAGGTGAGGTGAGAAGGCCTGCTGAGATACTCCTGAGGGATTGCCATGGGCAGAGAAGATGAAACATAGCATGGTGGGGACCCTGGAGCAAAATTCCTTCTCTTAAATGCCCAGGTTTCCTCAATGGCACTGCCAATTGGTTTGCTCCAAACCGGAGTCGGCTCGTGTGTGTTCAGTGGAGACGACAAGTGTCCCACAAGCAAAACAGAGATGGAACCAAACTGGCATCTACTTGTTCATGCAGATGCAAGAAACGACATATGAGATCAGCATCAGTAGAGAGCAGAGAATGCCGGTGTGCTTCCTACAGACAGGGACAGGAGCACAACTTACAGAAACTTATGGGCAGCACAGATCTAAGTATGATCAGTTTCAGATAATGATTAATTACAATAATCATTATTATTATACAGATTGGCTAGAGTCTCTTTCTTGAGTTACAAAGCCGCAGGCAAACCTTACCCTTGCTAATTACAATAAGCTGTGGGAGCTGTAAGATATCAGACAGCCTTTGTCTAACAGCGAAGGGGCACCACAGCAGCCCAGCACCTAGRTAAGTGTGACCACCATGCTCCACCATATACAGGGTGAAGAACAGGCTCTTTAACAGCCAGCCTAAAATGTTAAAGAATTAAACTCTACCTATTAGCGTAATTCTAATTGTTAGCAAGAACGCAATTTGCATGCCAAAAAGATGTTCATAATTGATGACCTTCTCAATCATTCTCTCACTTTGGCTTTCATTATTTTCTGGTGTCATTCAGCATTTAGAGTCAAAGGAAACTCAAAAAACGCTCTGAAATAAATGTGGATGGTGGAGAAAGTCAGTGCACATGACTTTCAGTTCCCAAACTGCATCAAAATGCAAGGAAAATGTTTGATGATGGGTTTGGATGAACTGTGAACTCAGTGACAATCTAGGGAAAGGAAGGGAGAGCACTAACTGTTCTAACACAGAGAGAAAAACAATTCTAACTGTTTTCTGCAAGTTGGTTGGGCTTTTAGCCACCACTGTCACAACATGTACCAAATATCCAGAGGTTGTACATCATGTGGCACAAGGCAGGATTATCACAACGGAGCCCTATTCTTGCTCAAGGTCTTTCAAATTCTGTAAGTTTGCCGTATTTCTGAAAATTATTCAATCTTCTGTTTTCCTGAGCCTTTCAAAGTACTTCACTTAAAAGTTGTAAACAGACTTCAAAGTTTTGCGCCCTCAGAGAAGAAGGAAAATACAGTCATAATAAAAATAAAGAATGAAAATGTGTGCAGTACTCTAGTGGTTGGCAAAAAATGTCCTTAAATGTAGTTAGCTAGAAATTAGGTAAGCTTGTACTTTGTATGTCTGAGAAATGAAGTTTGTTTATTTTCCCAAGTAAAAGCAATAGGTGAATTTCAGAATATTTTGACACAGTATCAACCTGTGGTCTCAGAATTTTGGACCTCAGTGGCTATTGCTCCGACTATTCATTAAATTGTAAATTCAAGGGAACAAACACCTATCTTGTAAAGCTGCAGTTACACAGATACATAACTTTTCACTGAAAATCCAACCAGACTCTTGTTAACAGCATATACATGTATATAGAATTGCCTAATCTTATAAAATTTGGCTGAAGAGTTGCCAGCTTTACAAGCAATAAATCATTATGATGAAATGAAAACTATAAAACAAAGTAGACATACATAGGAATGTGCACAAAAACGATCTTTCTAATTATGACACCAAAGGAACTGAAGACTGGAACACAAAGTTAGTTTTAAAAATCTGTATTGTAATTATAGTAAGTATGATTAACCTAATAATAACTGTAACTTTGTATAAATACCAGGAATCACATTCACCCAGAAACCTCGTCAGAAATACACAAAACAGAACTTGGCAAAAAAGAACAAAAGGTAACATCAGTTGTTTGCTATACCTATGAGGAGGAGGATGCAAGTGGTAGGGAAAGACACTTGGGTTTTGTTAGGTGGGGGAAGTTGGACTGGTTACGTTCTGGAAAATGAAAGAAACATTCTGTTTTATCCTTTCAAGGAAAGGATCAGCTAGAGTCTGATGTTGCCCAGAGAAATGTTTCCATTGCATCAACTGTGACATGGAGAGTGGTTTCTTTGAATTAGGCTTCCCATAGTTTTGTCCAAGCTGGCAACTTCTAGACACAGAAGGCTTTTCTGAGGAAGGATCTGAAAAAAATGATGCCGTAGACTAATCAGAGAAAACTAAGACAGAAAATTTCAGTCTGAATCAATAAACCAGTTGGTGATAACAAATGCGAGATAATCCTTCTATGACAATGAAAACCAAACATACGTATTCACAGTAAGAGGGGAAAGGCTGTTTCTTGCTCATTGATTGAATTTATCAAAATCACCATATGCAAGCATAAAGACCTTTTACAAATGGATAGGAAAGGAAATACCTTATCTGACAATTTCCTTTCTTCTGTTTTCCTAATTCTGTGGCATTTGGGTTGCTCCCATTCTTTAAGTAAATCTGAATCTAGAAGTCTGTTGCAGCAAAATTCATGCTAGCTTCTATTTCCTCCCAGAAGATTCACTCCAACCAGCTAATAATTTGAATAGCTATTTCATTGACTCAGCACATTAGAGCTGGATCTGTGGCGCACTCTGTACATCCAGATGATGGCAAGTTGTTCAATATACACAATATTGTATACTGTATATCACAGTAAGGAAAAGACTATTCCCTGTGAAGCACAAAGAGAGGAATTCACTTTGGACAAAGGATTCTAAAGCCCCAAACAGTTCCAGGTCATTGCAGGGTATGTCACACACTGCTGGCTTCATGATTCTGATGCATGTGACAAATGAAGAAATCAGTTTGCTGATTTTAACCAATAACTGATGTTATTGTTTTAAAACCTGTTGTCAAATATTTTCATAGCGGTGTTACGTGCTCCTTAGGAAAGAACAGTGATATGAGCAACATGATGACTTGGAGTATTCCTGAGTTTTTTAAACTTTTGGAGAGCTCATAAAGACTCATATATGCAAGACTTTCCTTTTGACTGACACATGATGCACATCTGCACTAGACTTGAAACAGACTTTACTGGCCAGAAGGAAACAACAGGCTTACAGCTTTGCAGCTGATCTGAAAGCCAGTAGAATAGCAAGCAACCCATCTGCATGATCCACACACAGTTAATTGCCTCAAGACTCCCGTGGTTTCCTAAATATGGCCCCAGTATGAATGGCCACCAGGAGCTTGGTCAAGAATATCCAGTCTCATTGGCATATCTAATCAAAATCATTATGAAAAGYTCATACATTATAAAGCCTGTATTATATTGTTTGGCTCCTCTTTAGTTCATCTTTTGAATCATAGTTGCTAGAAATAGAGGAGAAAAATCAGTGAAAGTTCTTGGCCTTTTCCATATGCCAGCATCTATCCCCAGTAACCTGGAATCTGGTTCCCCAATGAAGTAATTTGACAGCTTTTTATTCTTAGGAAAGGCAAAGAGACCAACTAGTGGTAGCTGCATTCTGGGGTGATCAAACTGAAGACCACGACTCACAACAGTTTGACTAGGGAACTGATGAGCCAGTTTGTCCTCTGTTCTTTAGGAAATCAAACCTTCCCCTCACTATCATTTCCACCACTTAAGTCTAAGAATGACCTTCAGGTTTTCCTTGATTTACTGCCAAAAGGTTCTGTTCAGTGGGACCAAGATATAATTACCCTTGAGGAAGTCCTGGTTACAGGATCCAAAAGACCAAAGCTGTGGTTGAATTGATGGAACTAATATGTCTTCAAAGCATAAGATAAGCAGTCAAGAGTGTTAAGACAATTGCAAAATGCTAAATAAAATTATATGCACCAGTGTTCATCACAGTAACAATATAACATTTCTCTGGATTTCTGCAGTCCAGGAGCTCTACCTGCCTCACTGCACACCAGTGAGAAAATCTGGCTAACATTTAACACTAGAGGTGCCTTTTCCACACGGATCCTGTAATAGTACCTAAGTGGAGGCTGGTATATTTTAGAACACCACTTACTCATGCAAAACCAGGTGGTCTCATTTTTCAATCTTTAAAGAAAGATACAAAGACAATGAAAACAGAATGTGGAACAAAAATAAAGAAGAAAGTCAAATTCTTATGGCTACAGGAAGCGCTGGCCTTTCACTAGCCAAGTCCTCCCCATTTTGGGTAGAATGAGATGAGAAAGGAACACAACTCTAGCCTATTACCTGCAGACATGCAAAACAGTCTCAAGCAAAACAGTCTCATTCGGTCTGTATTACTTAATTTCTTGCCCATGTCCGTTGAGAACATGCACTCTTGTACCCATTACATTGGTTCTTTTTATTGTGGTATCTGTGTGCATTTAGAAGATGTCAGTATTGGTACGTCACTATCACACCTGTAATAGTGTACGTGGATATTTCATGCCCAAAGGAAAGAAACATACCAGGGCAATAGACAGGCTTTCCTTTAAGAAACTAGATGAGCTATTAAAATTAAAATGGATAATATGTAAACATAATTTATGATAATTTTTTTTAATCCTGCTCCTAACTTAAACCTATATACCTGTATGCAGCAAGGTATTAAAACAATTTTGATACGTCAAAAGAACAAGAGACAGGTTCCTACAGAAAGGATAGATGCAAACATTTGCAACTTGGCTTTACAACTGCCAGGGGATCTTCCAGCATTTCTCAAATAACTATTTTAATCATCTTGCATCAGCTTCAGTTAATAACTGTGAAATGAAGGCTTATATTCAGAGATCTGGCGTAGATCTTCATCTGGTATAGCTGTCCTCAGATAAACAGCTTTTGAACTAGCCCTTACCAGCAACTCATTACTGTCCTTGAATATTGAGCAACAAAACACCATATAGTGTCATTTGCTTGTAAAAAATCACTAATTGAGATGGCCATAGCTAATTCAAGGAATTAAGAGGCATGATACACAAATTGGTTGTTACTGCAATGGATGAATCTTTCCTCCTCCTCATCTTGTGAAGGGCTCCTATGGATTAGAAAAATCAGCCAATATCTGGAAGATCCCATAATGAACCCTCAATCCTATTCTACTGAGCATCAGTGTTTTCTCCAGTGACAGACTCTATATTCAGAATGGATGACCAGAGATAATGTAAAAGAAACTCACTTTGATGGTCTTTCTTTCCCATACAGTCACACTCAAGCAAGTCATGTGTAACACAGCTGGAATCTTCATGAAGAGTAAAGAGATTTCTAAGCTCCTCAATGGAAAAATGAATGTGTTCAGATGTCTTGGAAAGGTCTACAACTGCCCCAGAAAGGTCTTGTTTGCTGATCTGTCTTTGATAAATCTTTTCTTCTATTGAGCCTGTATTGAAAAAAAAAAAAAAATAGATACACTGGGATCATTTTTGACCAGTACTTGTCAAGAAGAAAAGTCAAATCCATTTCTTGATTACAATATTCATAGGAAATGCTAAACCACTATTTTCAGTTATTCAAGCAAAAGCAAAGMAAAGGCAAATGAATCAATGCAATGTCTCTATTTTAACTGAATTCAGAACAAATAATACATATTTTTAAAGAACGAATGATTTCCAAAAACATTCCATCCCTGTCTTTTACAGACAAAATTTCAATAGCTGTCTCACTCTAGGGTATGTTTGAGCACCATCTCTGACCTGTGGTTAGCAGTCTGTAGATATATACAGTACGTTTTTGACCATCTCTCCACACTCTAGCCATTGCCTGAAGAAAGCAAAAAGATGAAGAGCGTTAACAGCCTACTATACAATGGTATTTCAACTAAAACTCGTAGCCTCTGCTGATCAAATTACTAGTTCTGCTAGCTCATTCAAAAAGATATTGTCCAAAGAAAGCATTCCTCAATTACTCTCTTTGACTGTTTTTATAAAAGTCTTCTGGTATTAATTGTAAATAATTTTGAAAATATAATTTACTTTCTGCCATTTATGCTCCCCTTTCTTTCTGTGTACTATAGCAGGAAAGTAGGGGTTTCAACTCTTTCCTGCCAGAAATCCCCTCTTCATATTTGTTTTCCAAGCATCAGCAACTGTTTAATATTTCAGGAATACTCATCATTCTCCCCCATCTCCAAAATTGTTTTTTGCCACAATACATCTTTAAAAATGACTTTTCCATTTCTTTTAAAATTGTAAAATTAGTGTTTCACATCCCCTTTAATTCTTAAACAAAAAAAATGTAACTGAGTACTGCTATATGATTTTTTTTWAAAATGTAAGGGTTATACCTACATACTGGGTACAAGTAACCACAACATGGTTTGCGGTCTTTGGCAACCTGTAGCAATCTTGACTGATTTAGCAGACTGTGTTTCAAGCAACAAGACAACTGACCGCATGATGGTACTAATTCACACTTGGAACAGGAGCAGGGCCAAGAATCAGAGCTTATTTCAGGTATTAAGCACACAGCATTACTCTACAATAAAAAGTTTCTTACTGMATTTGTAAAAAGATTTTTTAAAATTGTTATTGTTAAGGACTATTTTAACTGAACACTCTTATGCAAACTAAATAATCCCTTGAGGCCAACRGTGCCATTACAAGAACAGCACAGCACTGGCTTTGTTTTCTTTCTTTTGGCATAACCGCCACATGATTTTCTCATTCTCTTAATTCTGATCAGAACCTCTCCCTTTTTCTCACGTATTGCAAATCAAGAGCAACATCTGCTATGCAGTCTAATCATGTTTTTCTCTTCCTTTTAGAAACACAGCAACTTTCCAGATAAAAAGAGGTCAGGAGACAAAGGGATACGACTCACTCCTCCAAAGAAACCAGAATTTAATCTTTTCATTTTTTACTACAAGAGAGCTTCTAATGATCCCAATATATATAATATGACAGAGAAATATTTCTTCTTTTCTTCTTAGAAAGAGTTTTCCTCCAGTATTGTACTTGTCCAGATGCAATGTGATAATTGTATAGCAATAAGACAAGTAAAGCCAGGCATTTCAAAATCAATCCAGAAATCATTTGATGCCCATCCCAACCCACATGTACACAGTTGTTGTCAGACCTGAATATCCGTAGCTGGATTCCAGTCGATATCATACAGGATCAAATGAGATGCTCCGACCAGATTCAGTCCTACTCCGCCAGCCTTTGAACTCAGCAAAAAGATAAAAGCTGGACTGAATTTACTATTAAAAGTATCAACAATCTGTTGTCTCTGGGAGACAGGAGTATGTCCATCAAGTCTAGTACAAGAGTATCCATAACGTTTGCATGTCTCTTGTAATATGTTTAATGTCTGAGTGTAATTGGATACCAGTACGACTCTGTCAAACAGTAAAACAAAGTTATCTTATCACCTTAGACCTTGGTAAAGTTAAAGTCCAATAACAAATTACTGAAGACATCTAAGAAAATAAAATTACAAGTCCAGCAAAAATTACACATCAACCTGAGGTTATTCGTATTTCCTAGGAAATAAAACATTTCCTATTAATTTGAAGCACATACTATATTTGGATGCATTATATCTGCTGTCAAGCATTCAAATGTTAAATAATGAATGTTTTCTTTCACAGCAGAATTTGGCTTAATGCACAGATTGCAGGGATCCAGAGCCAACCACAAAGATAGATTTTTTWTTTAAATCTCTATTTATACAAAATAGCTGTTGTTAAGGCAGCATTTGCAGAGGGTGTTGTAGCAGCTAATAAATAATATATATATGACTCTACTTACTGAAAAAGCTACTGTGAACGTCTATAGACAACCTTGGAAAATTCTAATAAACAAAATCATGAAAGTCAAATAGGACCGCAGTGACTCTTTCCTACATTTTATGACTGAAAAGAACTGGCATGAAGGATAGTGAAAGATATCGCAAACAATAGAGTCTGGATTTCTGCTGTTTTTTTTTTTTTTTTTTAAAGCAAAATCAGTCTGATCCCTTACACTAATGACCCATACTACGTCTGTGTTTTTTCTCTGAAATTTTGACTAAATAAGTTTCAGAGATCTGCAAATCTAGAGTTTCTATCCTCCCAGATATTGAGCATGACTCTACTGAGTGGGCAAAGAAAGATCTTTTGAATTTAAGTCATAAAAAAAATAATAAGGACAATTAGGGCATTTTCTGCCAAATCTTGTTTGGAGGTCTTTTATAATCTAAACTAAATATAAGAAATTCCATCAAAGATGCTCCATTTTTTAAAATAATTTTGATTAAAAACAAGTACTGAAGAACTAGACAAATAATTTCAGGGAAAACCTGATAAATTAACACTTTAAAATTGTTTTAAAGTATTTTTATTATTATACTTTAGAATTGAACTACATCCAAGACTTATTTGTAAAGACTTTGCAAGTTTGATTTTTTTTTTGTCAATCAACACCAAATTCGTGCCTTTGTTTTCACTCAAAAATAGAATATAAATGTCAGAAGAGGACTGGAATTGAGTCTGTATATTGCAAAAACTATTTAGTACTAATAAAAGCAGAGAAACAAAAGAAAAAGAAACATGAACAGCACTGAATTAAAGCAACAAAACTTTTAAAGGTGTAAAAGAATGCCTCAACACCAGCTGTAACTCAGCAGCTCCTACAGCACTGATACAGGAAGAGGTGCTTTTTCTTGATACCCCTGTTTCTTTTGACCTACAAGAAATAAGGCCRGTACATTTAGATATTTAGCTGTCATTGGTTTCAATGGATGTTAGGCATATAAACTCCAACAACAGGCTCAGCTTTCTGATTTGTAAAAAGAGAGCATCTTCAAATTCCATTACATCAGTGCCAAGAGATCTGCTGTTACTTCCCACTACTAAATTACAGCATGTCCTATTTAAGCATCAATTTAAATAAAAGTTAAAAGCTAAATACTTTTGGAATAGCTGCACTTTAAGGCATGAGTCCATGAGAAAGTTATCATGGGACACAAGGTCATGTGAGATTTCCATGAATCAGCAATTGCACAATAACTAACCATGTGCGTCCTATTACCCCATGATAAACAGAGGTTTTCCTACATGTCAGTGGCATTTACCACAGGGGAAATAAGCAGTTGCTGTGCAAGGTCGTCTGTTGAGACCAGTTGCCCTGAACAGAAAAGGCAGCAAGCACTGAGCAGTTAAATGTGATTAAAGAGGAAATAACTTATAATCTAGTAATTAAAAATATTTTAGTGCAATTTAAAATATTTAATACATTAATACATCTCCTCAAGGAGATACAAAGCATTGGAAAGTCTCTGCAAGTAAAGATAATATGYCATAGTACACGGGCTGTAGCAAACTACCTAACTTGCTGTAACTGGGTATGAAAAATACAAGTATCTTTATCTGGAAAAAATATGAAGAGCATCTTTGAAAATTATGTCAGCTGCAAATCCTAGTTTAGTAATTTAACAAGGAAGAGCCAGGAGTACAATGCATAAATATGCTCAGCACCTCTGCAAACAGTTGCAATGCCTTTAGTTTGAATATTACGTCCCCATGCATTTAAAAAGCAAAACAATATCCAGAAGGTCACTCCCATTATCTCCCTTTTACCTTCCTTTCATACTTGCCTTTCGGAAAAGTTGAGCTCATGGATTGCTGCTAACAACTTCACCAGCACCTGCAATTTTCCTGACTCAGTTTCAGAGAAAGTGTCTGAAGTATAATCTTGTGGAAAGACATCTATTAGACCTTCGTAGAGGCTGGATTCATCATGTTCATCAGACATAGGATCACAGCTTTTTTCCTATTGAAAATAAAAGGATTCAAGTTCCACATCCCCTCTAACATGTTTTGGGTTTTTTTGAACTTTGCTATATTTTTATTACAAAGACAAAAGGAGGCATCAAAAGCTGCCACAAAGTAATGTATCATGTGAGCACGACAACCTCCCAATACTGGATTGAAAGCACAGTTTTAAAATATTGATAGTGTTTACTTTGGTTTACACCCTCTAATCTAAGATGTTGTTTGCAGCTGAGTAGAAAGTTGAAATACTTAAAACTGAAAAATGTGTTCTACTTCTCTACTTAAACAACCACACAGATGTACACCCACAGCAAAGCCATATCTAAAACTTGGGCAGGGGGGAAATTAATACTCTGTTTATTCTTTCTAAATCCTGTAATACATTATTATGGAACTTCCCAGTCATTGACCTTTTTTAGGAAGATGCTGTCATTAAGATTCAGTTATGCAACTGGAAATGAAGAAAAGCTAGCAAGTAAAAACAATAAAATAGAAAAAATACAGGTAATATTTTGCTGTAATTTGAAAATCAATGTTTCACAGGGAGGAAAAAGCCAAACTACTCAAACACCAAACCCACAATGGCAATAAATGACTTGCACATATAGTCCTTTCCACCCCTATAGTTTCTAAAGGCTTGCGCTTTCGCGTATGAAAAATTTCTAATGCTTATACTATGAAGTAAAGGCAATGAACTTTACTTGGCAGTGTTGAAAGTTACAGGGAGATCTGTGCTGTGGACATTCCTACAAAATCACAAAATACGCCTTTTAAGATAGATTTACATTTCCACCCACCTTACTTGGACTTTGACTAGTGGCCATAGAAGTTAGTATTACCAAGTTCTAACTATCACATTATTTACCTATAGGAATGAGAACATTTCTATAGAAATAACAAGGAGTACAGTGTGATAGGACCCCAGGAGAAGTGGAAATGAAGACATCTAGTACCACTGACATCTTGAGCCTGCAGCTCCCAGTGTCACTGAGCTTGAGAGAGTGAAATGATCATGTAAACAGGTAGGTTTCAGAGGAACCAGCAGAGTACACAGACAGCGTTCAGCGTTCTTTGTAAAATTCACATTTATATGTATTTTTACAAACATTCAGAGAAAAGATTAAGAGGGAAAATACATGAAGAACAAGAAAATACCACAAGAATAGGAAACTGGTGAGATACTTTCCCTGAGTACATTCAGATTTCCTAACATTTATGTTTTTGAAAGCAGATCTCCTACAGCAAGTTGTATGTGAGAAGAGAGTATGGAAATTACCTTAAGTGACATGCACATTGACCATAACATAGTTTTAGTGACCTTTGCCTGCTAAAATGACTAACTGCAGGCACCCACCCCCACGCAAACAGATACCTTTATAGCTTTAAACAGAAGACACGGATGATTGCAAAGTTTTTTCAAAGCTCCTATACATATTAGGTGAGGACTGTTTTCTAGCCTGCCTTGTAGACAGGACCTAATAACTTGAGAACTAAGCAGTTTTCGATACAATTCAAGCTGCAGTGCTGTTGGTCGGCAGAAGATTATGCTCTCCTTTTTGGGAGGCAGAAATTTGTTTATAATCTCCTGTGTTCTCCTTAGAATAAAGAGTCCCGTGAGGCGTGTGAGTTCTGCTGCTCTTTTTTCTCCTAATTCCTTTTCCTCCTAAAAGAACAAAGCACAAAATTAATTATAATCTTGCATTTCATCACAATAATTTTCTGTATGATTTTAATTAGGTATTTAAATAACATTTTAAAAGTATGATAGCATTTCCTGACATGGGACTGTACTGACCAGTTCTTCTCCAATTAGTACCACTGCATAGTTCTAGGTCTGGTTTCTGAAGTCTTAAACAACGGAAAATAATGTCCCAGAAGACATCCAAGGCTTGAATTATATTCTAGAATTTCTCGAGATGCAATAAAATCATGCAGATTTTGCAGTACTGCAGAGAAACTAAGAATGAATAAAGTATTGTCACATGGTAATGCGCATGGCATTTTTGGGAATGCAAGGTGTTGGAAGAACAATTTTTGCCTGATAATTAATAGGCAGCTGAAATGACGTGATCTCAACATGCATGTATTCCTCCTGCTCCCTTTGGAGAACAAGTGAGTTTATTTCAAATAGGAAGGTGAAAAACTTTTGCTACTATTAGTAGTCCTGAGCTTCATTTTATTCCATAGAAAGCAAATTTCACAGTGTTGTCTATGAATTTTCTTCTGTAATATACCTTTGTTGCTGAAGGTTCTCTAGATCTGACAATCGGTTCCTCATATATCTTTCTATATGTGGATAAAGAACCAAGTATTCCTGGATTCACAAACTCTATTAATGCATAAAATTCTTGCAAGTCATTTTGGATTGGAGTACCTGAAAAGAGAAAAAAAAAATTCTGCATTTGGTAACTTTTTCTTGAAACTGATAGAAGTACAATTGTTGAATGCAGGGTTTAACGTTGAGAATGCATCTTGAAAACCAATGTTTTGTTTCAATGTGAATTACTCAAGAGTTCTGAATTAATCTTTATCATGATTAATAAGCTACTGTCCTCCTAACTAAACAGACTGCACACCTAATTGTTTTTACAAAGGAATTAAAAAAGTCAAGTTCTATATCAATTTTATTAAATAATAACAAAGGAAAACAATGAACATATGCAAACAGAGCCCTGATTCCCTTACAGCAGTTCCCAGGCTCCTCGCCTGCCCCTGAAGATAGACAAATTTTGCATTTATTTAAAAAAATTGGAAATAATCTGTTTTTTACAAGACCCAAGATTTGTGCATTTAATACCCATTGCCAAAATGTGTACTGTGCTCCTGCCATACTTACAATATCTTTTTCCTTTACCCCAACCTAGCACTATTAACATAGCGAAATATTAAAAGTAGCTATAGATACTAACCAGTAAGGATAATTCTCCTCTCACAAGACAGACTAGTGAGGGCTGTAGTTGTCTTACTAGAGCTATTTTTCAGACGATGTCCTTCGTCACAGATTAGGAGGTTAAATTCTATAGCCTGAATTTGATCCAAAGATCGCAGTAGCATCTCGTAACTGATTATCATAACTGAATAAAGTGGAGAATCGATGAATTCTTCTACTTTGTGGTCCTGCAGGCATAAAGGAAAATATATCATATAACTATTTCTTTGGAGATCACTCATCATATCCCTTAAACATCTAGTGTCTACAGAAATTTTTTCTAGCATGACGCAAGACATTTACTATCTCCTTCAYGAGTTTGGATTATTGATTCTTTCCTAATTTGCAAAGGAAATATGGGATCTGATACAGCAATTCAGAGTTTTACCACCTCATTAAAAGAAAATTTATTATTCTTTTAGGCTTTCAATCCTGAGACACATTACCGTGAAGGTGAAAAGCACAGGCTCCCTGTAACAGCTTCCCAGTCCTGGCATTTAGGTAAGCTTCAAATGAATAATTAAAGCCMAGATAACGAAAAGGCGTAAGTAGTTGTCTGTACATTCACTTTGGCATCTCAAGCTGCAAGGTGCAGTGATGTGGTCCAGTAGGAAGTTACCACATTCTACCAAAACTCCCCTTGTAGTTTTGAATTGAATATGATATTAACTTTGTTACAAGCCCTTAACATTGATGGGTTGGCCAACAGGTAAGGGCAGCCTGGGACTCAGAAAATAAAGCACATAACCAGCCTCAGAAAACATGTTTGTCTACTGGTAATAAATGCAACTGATTTCTAAGCCCTGTATTACTGGTCAGAAAATGTCAGTGAGCCCCTCCGCTCTTATATACCCTTCAAACCCTTTTCCTTCAATAGACAGCAAGACTTTGGATGTCTATTGAAGGAAACAGACACACTAAATAAAAAGTCATTGTAATGTGACAGGGACCTTCTTCCAAAAAAGTTTCCTAGAAATAGTTACATTTCTGTATAGACTTGTGAATGTACTAGAATTGCTTACCCGTCTTGCAATTATGCGTAAAAATGGAAAAATCTACTGTGAGCACGTCCCTCACCATTCTGCCTGGCTCCAGATGCTAATTCCCTGCACACTCCTTCCTATTTCCTAACGGTGTTCACT
The DNA here is from genome assembly GCA_030449065.1 of Oceanodroma leucorhoa. Lineage (NCBI taxonomy): Eukaryota > Metazoa > Chordata > Aves > Procellariiformes > Oceanodroma > Oceanodroma leucorhoa. Next base: position 14,422,736 of record JASVER010000004.1, on the reverse strand, counting down.
AACTAAGCAGGCTCTGGGTGCAGCTGACAAACTGAAGGACCTCTTTAATTGTGAAAGCAAATCAAGCTAGAGCCTCAGAAGGTATTTTTATTTCCAAACAAGATCAGTTACCAAACACAGACAACTAAGTCTGGAGCCAGATGGTGTAATACACTGTAAAAGCAGCACCACTTAATTATCACAACCTTTAGAGCCTCCTAGTAGGTGATTCACAGGAATCTGTGGGCCGAATCTGGCACATTAATCTCACAAAGCACCCTGTGGTAGCTCAGTCCCCACATGCTGCTCACGAAGAGGCCCAGCACGCGTCAGAGGAAGCACGCAGGGCGGGTAACAAGGGCATGCACTGATTTCCCCGGGTGTTTGGACTGGACCCCAGCATTCCTGTTGTTTCCAGGACTGTAGTTAACTGCCTGTTTTCTGGCCAGTATTTTTACTGCCATTTTCAAAATAGGAGCGGAAAATTTCCCAACACAGGAACAGAGACACAGAGGAGCGCTGTAGGCAACACCCAATGTTGTCCCTGCCCAGTATTCAGGCTCCACACTGCAGCCCTGAAGACAGAGGCCATGCCTCTCTGACCTTCTCCTGGGATGGTCTAGCATCAGAAGATGCCCAGGGTTCAGAAATCATTTTGTTTTCCTACACTTTCGGGCTGTGAGCTGAGACTACAGGGAAAGTGTTGAGGCACCGGGGAACTGCCTCCAATGTCCCTCCCCTGGTAAATCATCAACTCTTCTGGACTGTTTGAACCCCTTAAAAAAAAGCAAGAGAGTCCTGGCATATTATAAGCCCCCTACAGCCAAATATAATATATTCCCTGCTGTATATAACAACAGCTGTGGATGATGGACTAAAAATTAAAATGAATTTACAAGCTAATTTCAAGTAATTAATTTATCCTCTTAACTGGCTGCAAGATATGTATGTATTATAGCCTCCATTTTCTCAATTACCCAAAGTGACTTGACAGGTTTAAGTAAGTTGCCCGGAGCCACATATGGAGCAATTGTCAATCAGTATTAAAGCTCCATATTGTCCTAGACTTACTCTTTGAACAGACCTTTCTTTGCACTAGTCCAAATCCAATGTAGCTATTGAAGTGTAAGTTAAAAAATGCTGAATCATGAAGCAGTGTAAACCTTTAATTAATTAATTCTCCAGATATTTTGACTTAAAAACCAAACCAAAACAACCCCAGTAGAAGTGATACTCTGCAAACAGATAAAGGAGTTATTCTCTCAAGCCGTCTCAAATGCTGATAACATGGATTAACAAGACCTAAATGCAATCTTTGTGGGGATGCCTTCATTTTAAAAGCAATGTCCTCTACATGACATTTGCATTTTAACAGAAGTAAACTGTAATCACGTTTTAAAAGCAGATAATGTCCTGTTTTTTTGAAGAGTCTATTACTGAAGGGTTACGATCAGTTTGTGGTGTTTCAGCGTGAAAGTGAGGAAAACATGCCTAACATACTTCTAAAAGTCTGCCAGTTCTTTAAATGTATTCCTTATAGGCAAGAATAGAAAAAAGCCTTTGAGACAAGCTCTTCCTTTTAAGTTATACTGGAGAAATAACAGTATGGTAATTGCTGTTTTTCCAGAGAAGATAGACAGTAAGTTATTTTGAAATACCTCATTATACCCAGGCAAGTCATATTGTGTCTTCCTTTTGCATGACAATGTATTCCTTGCTATTTGGGAACACAATCTTAAAAGCTGCTGAGTGTCCTCAATCCAACTGGCTCCAACGAGATGAGTGAGAATATTAAAGTTATTTAAATTAAAAGAAAATGAAAGCTACTGTCATTTTGGGTCACAGTAACTGTCAGCAAATTCAGGTTTTCTCCTCCCAACATTATTCATAAAAACTGCAAGAAAATGTTCAATTATTTCTAACTACCTTTTCAGGTAAAAATGTTGCCATATTATATTTTGCCTTGCATCCACTTCTTTTAGAAACGTCCATATTTCTCATCCTAACCTATATTACATTACAGTTCCTGACAAGTCAGTTTGCTTCATTTCCACATCTTGAAACAAGTTACTAAGAAAAGCAAATGATGCAAAGACCACCTATTACATGTGGATTGTCCTCAGTGGAAGATGAGTAGGTTCAGTAATTTCAAGGGTTTGACAATAATGAGTGGAATTCAAAGAAATAATTATTGCTAGAACTTTTAGTCATTGCAGTAAAGGATGGAGGGAGCTTTGTGTTTCAAAAACAAAGGCAAGACCCTAAAGGTCTACCAAGGAGATTAAGAGATGAAATACTTCATCAGCACATGGGATTCATCCAGGCAGTACAGGAACTTGGGAGTGTCATTACCAGCTGGAACAGTTCCACTATAGAAAGAGGACAGGGATCAGCATCATCCTGCTTCTTTATTAAGATTTGTACTTGTCTGCATTCTTCTAGAGATGAGAGATATTCACATTATCTAACACTGAGACTCTAGGCTTGGTAACTCATGAGACTTTAAATCATCCCTACAGAAACCTAATTCCTGACAGTGACAGTAAAGGGAATAACCTTCTGAAGTAACCTGAAACAGACAGCCAAAACAAAGAGGAAAAATTTTTCAGTACAGAACAAAAGCAACTACCACAGAAACACAGTACAAGTCAGTCAAGGTAGATGCTCTGGTACCTAAAGCAGGGAAGGTGTGCACTTTGACAGACAACAGAAAGCTCCTTAAACTGAAGAGGCATAAGGAGGAGCGTGTCACCTTTTACATCTTCAAAGGTGAAGCCTGAGGAAAGATAAGACAGACATATGCTACACAGGGAGGTGAGCTTGAGTTATGACCTGGTTACTGACAGCTAAATGCCCATGTGGACAATTACCTGAAGGAGAAATAAAGTATTACAAATAAATATTAATAGAGAATTACTAGTTTTGGTCTCTGGCTTAAAAAAAAAAAAAAAGGGGGAAAAAAAATCACAAGTTTCATATTCTGAGCAAAATATGACCTAATCCCCTTTTGGAAATAAATCTTACCTGATCAACTGTAAAAACTTTGATCCTTTCACTTCCCAACCATTTCTGAAATTCTTTTTTCCAGTTTTTTACCAGACTCCCAGGGGTGACAATTAGTGCTCGCTTTAGTACAGGTTTGCATCCATAGACCCCTTGACGCAGAAGAGTCCAGACAAGTGCAATGCATTGCAGTGTTTTTCCTAAACCCATTTCATCAGCGAGAATAGCTCCAAATCTGCCACTAACTCTGTAAGATATAATTAGGTGGTGGTAACATTTTAAAAGACATCTCTCTAATTATTTACAACTGGTTTAGGGAATTGCTTCTTGTGGTTGTTTTCTGAAGTATAAAGAACCTATTTAAACTTATTGTGCTCTACTGTAGGTTTTCATTCGGTTATACCAGAAGAACTTAGAGTGAAATTCCTTGTTTTCTAGATTAATGCATTAGTCCCCCAAAATCAAATAGTTTAAATCTGCTTTTAGAATTAAAATTATTATCTAATATTTTTAAAACTTGTCTATACCTTAAGGAATCTATGACTTGAAAAAATACGTTTGAAAATAGTACTGTATTTTTTCAACAGGTTGATATAACAGCTTCTTTATTCTAAATGCCTGAATTATAAATTATATGAATAATTATGAATTATATGAATTACAAATCCCAGAAAGCAGTGTTCTTTAGCATGGGTTAGACTGTATCCGTGTTTACAAGACTTGGTATTTGCAGTAGAACTGACAGGCCTTTTGGTGCACTAGCTTCTCATCGCATCTGGCAAAGTCATAGCAAGCATGATGCTACATACTGGTCAGAAACCTTTATTGGGGGAAAATTACTAATATTAATTAATTGAACAATTGCTCAAATCTTCCCATTCAAATTGTCTAATTTCAAACATGGGCATGCAAATATTACAGATATTGAAAGCCAAAAGGATAATTATCGTCTTACCTCATTCCCATTACACATTCATATAGAAATATTATTCCTTCTTTCTGATGCGGTCGGAGATTATTTGCAATGTAAGGATCCACAACTACATCCACCATAGGTAAACTAGCTTTATTGAACGTCCACTGATGACTTGCATTTGGTCTTGGCATAACCAGAGAATCTTGAAGTTCAAAACATATGCAAGTATTGCACACAAACATTATTTTTAGTCTGTTAGCAAAGGGTATTATTTCTCTAACTCAGCTACAGAATAAAGTCAATGATCTAATGACTGTTAAAAATACTGTTTAATACATTGTCCATTCTCAGACAGAAAATGCATTTACCAACAGAGCATCTAGATAGCCTTCTAAACAAAAAATCTTTTTACAGAGGTTTCCCAAATAGTTTGCACTTTTCTCAAAGGTAAAGGTGACAAACTGAGAAATCTGAGTATTTTTTTATGATGAGGTGAAACTGCCTACCTAATAAATGTTGCATGATGACTTTGAATGCATAGAGTTAAACCAGAAGAAGTTCTAAAAGGCTTCTGAATGGAAGGTTTAAGAAAAAGAATATAAACAATGACCTACATAAAGTCTAGACACTACATTTCAAGGGGATATTTTTGTAGCTAGCCAGAAAGACTTCTCCGCCTGAGTAACAGAGATAAAAAGACAACGATTTGTTAAAAAAAAAACAGGGAAGGACTGAGAGTGAGCTGACAAAGGCTGCCACAGTGCATGAATAAAAGAAGTTGACAGGTTTGAAGACATACAGAGGCAAAGAGAGCATGAAGTATTGGGCTACATCTGATAACAGTTTTGCTTGCCATAATTTATTTACAAACTCTAACATCATAATGTTGCTACACAATGTCCATACTGGGTTGCTTATATTGATGCTACACATCCTCACTGAAAAGTTGTATTGTCAGAGGACAGAATTAGAAAGCAATTTATAGCTGCTGTATTTTTATGTCACTAGAGTAGATCTAGATTGATAATTTATTCATGGGAATAGGTTGGTTGAAGGATTGTATCATTCAGGGAGATTTTGTTTCCTACTGACAAAGGGCTGAGTTCTGATGGATTACATCAAATTGCATCTGTATGTATATAAGAGCCAGCGGTGACAAAAAGGTAACTTTTCTGATAAAATTTTGCAGCCTCAGAGATGGGGAAGAAACAAGGCTTGGATAAGCAACAGACTAAAAGCTTAGAAATTATACGTCGAAGATGTGGCTTTACATCTCTGTCACTGTGCTATGTTCTGATGAGCACAGGGATAAATGGCTTCCCATTCTGAAGAAGCTGCATTTTAATCAACTATAGTCACAGACCTCAACATGAAAACCTCTGACTGTTCCAATACCAAGGTGCTGGGGTCTTGTAAAGTATCTCTGTTACTTCTGAAAGAGGTTATGCAACAAGGCATTAAATAAACTATGTGATTCTCCTGTGTAAGCAACTCCAATGACTGAGAGTCCAACCTATTGATATGTTGACGGCTCTCAAAATCTCATAGGAGGTACTCAAATTCACCAGAAGAGAAGTCAAAAGAGACAACTAGAATAAAATGTAGCTTTTTAAGAGACTAGTGCAGAAACAGCAAAGTAGTTAATCTGAGTGTTGAATATATCAGCTCTTTGCCAGATTTTAGGTTAGAAAGCTAATGCAGTATCATCTTGCAACCACAGGAAGGAGCATTCTTAGATACAACATAATCAAGTTGAATTCAGACCAGAAGCTGGTGTTAATAAGGCTGCTCTACAAAAGGGCCAATGATATCACTAATTACCACTTGATTAAGATTTCATTGTTCATTTACATAGCAGYCAGGTAGCAGCTTTGAAAAGTCACATAGTATCAGGATATGAGGTAAGAAGTAGAATGGAGGTACAACTATAGTAAGAATGTAGAACCAACTTGTATTTTTTTTAAATATGTATTGCTCTGCTTAGTAACATTTCTTTAAACTCATTTTTGTCTTCCATCTGAAAGATAAAGCCATCAGCAGAATATAGCTCCTAAATGGTTTGTTATTGAGAGACAAGAGAGTACTCCTCGTTTAGATAAGCAAAACCACTTCCTGCAGCTATCAAACATTTACAGGATCCCTCCTATACAACTGCTTAACCAGCCTGTTTCTCTGCAATTTGTGAACTCTCATGGCTCTTCAGCACATGGTACTTCTAGCATTATAAGACAAAATTTTTATTCCAAAATGTGTCTGGCTGAGTTTGGGCAGTGTAGTTACACTCACTGGCTGGGAAGGATCAGGCACTGTCAGAAGCAATTCTTTGAATCTGGCTTAACTTCTCTATTCCTGATCCTCCACTGTAATTACTGTGCTGCCATATTATGTCAGTGCTTCACTGACCCCAGTGAGAAGTTGGAACTCATCTAGAACTTCTAGCATGTGTCAGACTGTTTCTCTGATCAATTCTTCTTGGCAAAACTCTCAGAAACCACTCTAACTTGTTTCTACAGCCATCTGTAACAACTATGAGAAACTTTATGCAATGCAGAGCATTTCACTTCTTAGAAACACACATTATAAAATCCCAACATGGTATTGATAGAAACACTAGTACTGTATGTCAGAAATACTTTAGTAATACATTGCGGAACAAGAAAATTTTGGTTACACAGTCAACTTTTTTGAGAGCCAGAGGATGCTTAAAGAAAATTAAAAATCTGAATCTTACTTGAAGCATATGGATCATGGCGAGGTTTGTAGCTTTCAGAATCTCTGAGCATATTCTCTTTAGTATTGGATTGACAGACACTTTTGTATGGTTTACAGAATGGTTTCATATTAGTTTGAGATAAAGCAGTTGGGACTGTGTCATGAGTCCCTATTCCAGCCTGAAAACACCTGCCACTGCTGAAGTCATCTGCTGAAATTACACCCATCACTTCAATTTCTTTTCCTCCAACCATCAGTGTTTGGCCTTCATCAAGACTGTCTAGCTCTTTAGATTTATAACCAGTACCTAAAAGAATATAAAAATTTAGCAATTAGGACAACACAGCAAATACTACTTCCTTAACACCAGTACTCATGTGCAGGAAAGAAAAACAAAACTATCAACAGGTTTTTGATTCTTAAGCATTTGAATTGTTGCACATATGAACTCATAAAGCCTTTCCCTACTTAACAGTTTGACATTTCAGTGCTAATAATCAGAATCAGATACCAGAATATCTAAGCAAATATTCTATCATCATCATCCACAATCAGTTCTACTGAAAGTCAAATATCCATTTAAAGGAATTTACAAAAAACAGCCCCATATCATAAAAACAAGCAGCTTGCCTTAGTTTTAAACGTTCTCAAAACTAATGACCATTCCAGGTCCTTTTACCTTCCTTTCACACCCCGATATGAACACCACTAGCCCCTCCTGCTGTTGATCTAGACAGAATATTCTACTTTTTAAATCATTCTAAATTAGCTTTTTACAGTTAAGGACTCATCTGCATCTGAAATCTTTACTTCTGCGTATGCTCTTAAACATAGATCCCCGATTTTTGCCAGGATTTATCAATCAACTCAATAGTTTGCTCATTCAAAAACTTATCACGGAGCTGATGAATTTTTCTATGCCCCCTTAGGGACTCTATCAGGTGGGCATTCTCAGAGCAGCTACCTCATACTATTAGTCTCATTACAAAACACAGTGGCAGCTGCCACTTTCTTTTAAGATAAAGATGTAGGAAAGAATGGTGGTTCCTTCTTTTAAATAGCATTCTAGTGGTTGAAGCTCTCACATAAGAAACAGGAGACATATATAGTTTCTTTTCTTAACTCAGAGAGGTCAAAGCTACATCTCTACCTCAAAATTAGAAACAGGAACATTCTTTACCCCAGCTGTTGAATTTGTGCCACTTTGAATAAACAGGCCTGGATCCTTAGTTGGGCCAGAATAATAAAAAGCATGACTGTGTAGACCAGCAGTTAAAGCTGGGCAAAAAAAGTGAAAAGGGGCAAAACTCCCCAAGGTTTTACACATATTTTATGCAATAAACAGTACATAGAAAGACTGCTGGGAGCTGTTTGCAAAGCTCAGGTCTCCCACTTCTAGGAATGTGCCTTTCCCAAAGGGTTGGAAGGTGAAGATCTGGATTTGAATTCCTTTAAGAGAATAAATTTACTGACGTGTTTCACAGTCTAAGCAAGTGATGAAAAATAGTCTGGCCAAAAAGGAAAGGGAGATATTTTTCTTCCCCTCCTCTAAATGCATGCAAAAAGCACACAGTGATCCTTGTTTGGTTCTTGAAAGAACACTTGCTTTCAGGAAAGAGCTGAAGATGCCAGAACACAAGAGAATGCACGTGCCTTGCTAAATGAGGTGCCTGGAGACAGCATTTATGACTTCTCCTTTGCTCTGCATTTTTGTTTTCTGTTACTGCCTCTACATAGCTTCAAGCTGAGCATACTGAATACAGGTGTATCCCTGTGCAGGATCTTTTGGATCACAGTCCAAAGAGTCTAATTCTAAGACAGGATGGGCTTTAAAGGTAGATGGGAACTTAGAATAGGCATAAAACAAACCTACAAAGCTCAAATGTTTATGCAGCTGTCAGGAATAATAACTGTTTCTATAACATACAGAAAATTACAAGAGAGCACTTCCTAAATTCTTTGTAATACATTATTAAGGAATTAGGACATTTGCAAGGGAGAAAAGCAATATGTTCTGCTGCCTCGAAAACAAGCTACAGCCTGTGCTGGTTTTAGGTTCCCATGCCCCCCTTCTTAGATCCAGCCCTGGTATGCCTAAGTAAAAAATAATCTTCCTTTGCCCTTTTCTTCCCATTTAAAAATAATAATCCTGGAYGCTCATTCATATTCACTGTAAACTTCCTAGTATTAAATGCAATTTTGGAGGTAAGCACCACTACCGGACCTTTCCTTCTCATTCAGTGGGCTTGTAGAATAATTGCAGAAATTTAAAACTTACACTGCTTAAATTGGTCAATTTATGATTTCCTTAGAATCAACGAGCATTGCAAGCAACTCTGAATGGGCAAGTTAGCACCAATGACATTAGTATCATTGTGCTCCCTGACACCATCAAACACAGCAAAAAGACTTTTACCAGCGAAAATCAGGATATTCATTTTTCTATTGTGTTTTCTGCTAATTCAAGAAGACAGGACTTGAAAAAAACACAAGAACAACAGGGTGGTGGCTGATGCATTCCAGGCATTATTCTCTTTCTCTCTGCCTTTTTCAAAAACAAGCAAGTCTGTACATATATTGCTTTGCTATAAATAAATTCAAATTAACTTATAAGTCACAGACTGATTTGCAAATCAAAACTGCCTGGTCCTAACAAGGCTCACAATGTCATGATTGTTACAAAAGAGCAGAGAAGCCATCTCAGCCCGAAAAATTAATCAACTTATATTTTGTAGCAACATTGTCCAATCCTACTCCCTTACAAAATATCTTTGGCTCAGTTAGCAAAGTTAATTCTTGCTTTGCTTTCAGTAAAAAATTATTGCTTCAAGTTGACTGCCGCCTATAGTTTGCAAGTCTTATTTTTAACTCTGATATCAGCCCAAACTGTGTCTTACAGCAGCAGCTGCTGCTAAAGCTACAAGACTAAAAATTGCTACACAGTTGACTTCAGCTTGGGTGGAAAATGTTGCTGTTTGCTTGTCTTTCCGACAAAGATAGTATTTTTAGCTGTTTGACTGGCTGAAAAGCATAGATCTAACTTCTGACATTCCCGGTTGCCATACTACTGCCTGGAATATCTACAAGGAACTTACCTGCATATTTTCCCCTAATTTTAACACCTTCACCAATGCATTAAGCGAGCAACCAAAATCAACTACTCATCCCTCATTTGGCATCTCTGCTGAATTAGTACAGCCGTTCATTTCCAGATCCTCTCCTTGGACTAGCATTTGGTGTTTCTGTGAATAATGTTTCAGCCTGCCCCAGCCTCCCCCATGCATCTGCCTTATATGTAAGAAACATGAAGCTTTCTTGCCATCTTCCCCCCACCCCCCCAAAAAAAAAAAAACTACTGTTTTTTTATCCTGTGGTTGACATTGGTATGGAGAACTCTAAATTATCTAAAGAGCTGGGTCTCTGTTATTCAAAGCACAGTAATTTTAAGCCAGTTGTTCACTTACACAAGTATGCAAATCTACAATACCTCTTCCAATGTCTTTGCCTTCCATATCTTTCAATATTACTGACTTTCCTTTTGTAATAAGAACAGCATCGCCTTCCCACTTCTTGTGCTTTTTCTTTGATGCCTTACACCACACAACACTGAAATATTTTGCAAGGCAGTCAGATTCTTCCTCAGCTGCTTCTTCCTTTGCTGTYCCTGATGATGGCAAATACAGCGCATCTAAAAGGGAAATAAAATAACAAGGAATATCTCAGGTTCTCTTGACGAAGCGTACACTCATTGGCATTTCAAACAAATCAAGGACAATCTATGCATTTCATCTTACATAAACAAAGTGGTGTATTTCCTGTTCTGGGATGCTTATGGTAGTTTGGATTGAGACAGAACAGCACATAAGGACTCATCCTGAAACAGGAACCACTGAATTGTTTTGGAAAGTATACACTTCCAGGAAAAGCACATTACTTGGTACATTAGTAAGTGAGGTCCTGATTTGACATACATACAAGATGACGAGAGTGGAGAAAGAATAAAAGGAAAGGCTGGAAAAAAACAAAAGGGAAATGACCATCAGAGAAAATGAAAACAGGGTCCTGGTGAGACGGTGCCGGGCAATGTTCTGGAAGCAAGGACAGGAACACAGAACTCGGGAAAGGGAGCAAAGGAGGCCAGTAACCAGATCTGGAGCTGAAGTCATTAGTACTAAGTGGCAGAATAAACATCATTGTAATAATGCAGAAGATTATTTCAACTCCTTTCGTTATACCCTTTAAAAATAAGTAATTATGCAAATCTTGAAACAGACCATCTCTTGAGTTTGCAGCAACTCAAATGTTGTTACTAGACTTAGATTGATTTAGATTTGTCAGCAGTTACCTAATTATAAGTRTCACTGAGATGTAAATATTAATAGGAAATATTTAGGTTAATAAGGTTAAGAAATCATAATAGAACAGACAGCAGTTGATTATAATATCGATTAAGAATAAACACATGCTTTCAAGTTAGCAATCTGACATAAGTAATGGTAGATAAGTCCCCAGCATTACCTAAAGAAATATCTGTAGCATTCCCTTTCAGCACATGCACAGCTTCAAAGGGAGAATCAGACTAATTTTCATTAAAATACCCTTGCATGCTGGTTAAAGGCTTAAATCAGTTTGCTCCTTTGATTCCATCTGGGATTCAACACTATACAAATCTGTTATAAAAAAGTGCTTATGCCACAGACTAACCTTTCCAAAATTTCCAAGTGTGCTGGTATTTAAAGGAGAAGCAGCAAGAGTAAACTTTTGCTCACAATAATGGTCCAATAAAGAGGCAACTTTATCACTTTTACATCAAGTCTACATATTCTTAAAACTGCGAAACACTCATAAGTGCCTAAAAGGAGTGCAATTTTTCAGACTAGCATTTACTAAAAAGGTATTATCTAAAAGAAAAATGTTATTTTTATTTAATAGAATTTTCTTCCCAAAGCTTTCTAAAAGTTTTATTGTCTGTATAGAACTCTATGCTAACATAGTGCCTAACGTAGATGATATGATTTTCCATAGGTGGATGTTTCTTCAGGGCATTAGCCAATATCTGTAGTGTTTCATGCGACAGATGCCCCCATCTCCAAGGGGTAACAGAGCAGCTACTAAACACTGGCACACCGCAGAAGGATGAGAAAACAGAGCCGAGCAGCTCTTTTTGAAATGTAGGGGATTCTTTGTAGAGGAAACCTGGGAAATGAGCCAGAGAGCAAGAATAAATCCTTGGCAGTTTTGCAAAATGATACAAGAGCTCTATTGGATCTTCAGTAATCACAAGTGATAAGATTTAGAGGAGTGAAGGGGGGGGCGGGGAGAGAGAAAACCTGTACATTGCTAAAAATACAAAAGACTAATTTGATTCTATATTGAGTTTCTAATTGTAAACTGATTCAACAAGATAAATACAAGATTGTTTTCTCTTTGCTTTTCAAACTGATTCTCTTAGTTTAATCAGCAATTTCTTTCCTCGTATTAAGATTTTAATTAACTGTTACTGCAAGAACTGGAGATTTCATTGCAGAACTTTCTTCATCTCTCTTGAATGGATGGCCGTCCATAAACAAACGACCACCTCCTTGTCTCCTCTGCTGACCTCCCACATGAGTTTGGTGACCCCTGAGATCTGTTTTATGGTCATTGCTCTTCTACTCAGGGGGTCCTGCGTGGTGTTATCTGAATCACCAGCAGATTAACTTTCAGGTCAATAACAATTCTTCAAACTCTTCTTATCCCTACTTCATTTAAAATAATAAGAAAACCAATAATATAGAAACACGAGCTGGAAACTGCGAGCATTTTGTAATAGCAACTTTTGCCAAAAAGGATTTCCAAAGCAACCTGCCCCCAGTGAGAAGCAAACCGAGCACCAATATTCCATAAAATACTACCATGTTCCTATGGGAAAATTGAAAAATAACAGCCTCTGCAATGCTCAGAATTCTTCCCTCAATTTGTCTTCTGAATTATCATAATTTCTGCTTATAAAAAACACCCAATAACGATTTGTTTCTATGCTACATAAAGTATTCTCCTTTTACCTATAACTACAGTATAGTTTCAGATAAAAGTATTAAGGTATTTTTCTTTTTTTAAAAATTAAACATTTTTATGTAAAAATAATTAAATCCTCTCAAAATTATCTTCCATAGAATTCCGTTGAATAGAAAACCTAAACCTGTTCACCAACAATGCTGATCAGGTACTTGCATTCAACCTTCTTTTTATCTTATCATTTTTGTTTGTATTCAGCATCACACCTATTTAACTTCAAAGATTTATTCCAGTGCAATAGCAGACTATCCAAATTTGATAAATAGAGTGTCAGGAACTTTTCAGGAATTGAAATGAGACTGGTATGTTACGCACAGGGACTAAGTTCAGTGTTTGATACAGAGGTACAGAGAGCAACGGTTTCAACAGTAAAACCCTTGCTGCTCACTGACCGTAGACAGTATCTTAAATAGAGCTGGGTTTGCTGAGACCCTGGAAGATAAACTCCAGTTGTAAATTCTGAGCTCTGCTGTTAATCAGTTTGGACTGAAAATAATAAGTAACAGGAACTACATGTACACCACAGTATGAGAAAGATCCGGAAATCATGCCCACTCACTTCTCTCCCAAACAGCAAACTGCCCAGCCTGGGAGTGCAGTTTTCTTAACCATGAAGAAACTCTAGCAAGTGGCATGTCTTTCCTCACAGAATGAAGGGCTTGGGAACTTTAAAAACATGGCTAATAAGGCTTTGAAAAGCTTCCACAAATAAAAAAGCTTTCTCTCTCTGGTTGAGAAAGCAAAGGCTTAAGTTTCAAGATATAAACGATAGYCTAGCTGATAGGAGGAAAAGTTTCAGCAGCCTCCGGAAGGTGATGATTTACAGAAAGCGGGACAGGATCCAGGAGAGGGGACAGGGGAGCGTTCCAATGGCAAACTAGTTTAACCAGTTTCTGATGAGCAGGATTTAGAGAAAATGCATCGATTAAGCGCATTAGGTTACTCCCAATGCACCAAGAAAGCAGCTGCATTCTGAAAGACTACAAAATGTATCTCAGACGTGCATTTTCAGTAGACTATAGACCGTAGCTTGCAGCATTGTAAGTATGCGTTACCRTAAGGAGGGTGGCATGCTCCAGCGAGCAGGGCACTCGACACGGCCTGAGGTGCGGTTTAATGGATGGCTTAACCCCATCCAACTGCAGGCTGCTGCCAAAGCCCACGCGCTCACCTTTCCTTCCCTCTCCCCCTCTGCTTCTCATCCACCAGCTGCAGGCAAGCCAGCTCAATGAATCCCATCAGCAACTAGAGTCAACACAGGGAAGGGCTATGTGCGGTTTGGAACAAGGAGACTGAGAGGCTGCCCCTCTTTTTGTGGCAGCTACTGTTAGGTTGGGGTGATTTTGAAACCACAGGATCTGTCAAGTTACCCAACACCCCCGTATCTGAACTTCCACGTTGTAAGCATGTATGGAATGATGGGGAGTTTTCCCTCAACCGCTCTGAATCTTCTAAATAAAAAGCACTGTCACAATGCAAAAATTACAATTTAAAGAAGACAAGTTTGATTCAAATTGCACTCCGTAGTGCTAAGGAATAATGAAAAAAGAAAGGGAGGCAGAGCAAAAAATCTGGAGTGAGGTAAAAGGAGATTCGGGCTCTGAATGAATCACAGCCGCAACTCGATGGCAGTGCTCTGCTGCAGCCTCTGCAGCCACTGTGCACGCGTGCCATCGATGTGCTCCGCAGAGCCAGTGTCATCTCCGTCTTCTGAGCAGAGGGAGTAATCAAAAAGTTCCTTAATCAAATTAATTCATAACATTTAGAGAGCAGATGTTTACATAGTAGTTAAATGTCTTGTTCCATATGAAAGATCTGTATGTTAAACACTCCTAAGATATCCCAGGAATATTTAAAGAAATATGAGAGAGAGATAGCATCCTTCTTCATTTGCAAAGCAATTTCAGTCTAATGATAAACTTAATACTAAGCTAACATGTAAATGTATATTAGTGTGCCTCAGAGATGGAAAAATACGTAATAATTCTTCTCACAGCACTTCTACGAGACTTTTATGAGCAGTGCAAGCAGCAAGAGTCGAGCTGACTTGCCTTAAAAAACATAGGAATGAATGACAGCTGGGATTACGTCTCAGAGTTGCTTGATTACAACCTAGTGCTTTGTAACCCTCTTTCAAACACGAAATGTGTATGTAATTCATCTCGCACATATCCGCATCATTAGCAAACTCACCTAAAGACTGAAATTTCAAGCAGGAATACTTTCTTTGAAACACACATCATTGTTTTACATCCAAAATTATTTTTAAACAAAAATGCAAATGATCAAAAATTTTTAATATAATATCTGTGTCAAAGACACTTTATATGCATATCTTTCATCTGAAACTCCAATCAAACTAGCCTCTAGATTGCTGAACATCATTACTATGTGGATCTCCATTAGATCTTATTTTACATAGTTGATAACTTTGCCAGGCCTTCATCAGTCCATATGACGTCTTCSATGCTGGCTGTCTCAGTTTAAGCACACATATTCAGACACACGCACAATGTCCGTAAAAACTTTCAGTGAAAGAAAAAACACTGTTTATGAGAACAAAAATCACAGATTAATGCGGTTTTAGTCACAATTAACTATTATACTTTGTAGAAGCTCTAATAACTCAATGCTCTGGAGAAGAATCTAAAAATCTGGGGAGAGGATAGCGCTTCTTTTTTCTTTTGGCTGGGGTAAAACTTTTTCCATTCCTGAAAGCTAAAAGTTCTTGGAAATAAATGCAGTTTGCACATTCTCTGCAGCTTAGTTTCCTGAGGATTACACACTGGACATGCTCTAACTGAGGCCGAGAATAGCTTTCTCTGTAGTCACACCTCTCACTGCTCAGACCAAAGCTGGGTCTCCTCCAAGGACGCCAGCAGGGAATTTCTCCTGGTCCCTCTCCTTCGGAGACATCATCTCCCCTCCTGACATCAACCAGGGAAAAATGGCAGAGGGGACAAGGACCAGCCACAAGGAAGAGCAATTCAGGAGAAGCAGCCTGAAAAGAAAAACTACTGCTGGAAAGGAAGGCTGATGTTAAACCGATAGAAAACTGACAACTGGGTAAAAGACCGTAAGTCAGAGCTGGAATCAGAGCAGGCTAGGGAAAGGCTGGAAACCAACCAGGGAGTAAAAAGAGTAGGAAGACAACAGATTATTTTAGGAGAAGGGATGGGGAAAATAACTGGGGCAGACTGGGACTGGAGTCCAGATTAAGAGTCAAGCAGCAGAGAGAGAGTTGGGATTTTCTGAGCGGGGATTGCCCCTCATCTCTGTCCCTCAAAACTCAAGGTTCACTAAAAAACATATGGCTGGAAACCATCAAGGGAAATCAAGGGAAATCAAGGGAAGACTTGGGAGGAAGAAAGGAGACCAGGAGCTGATTGGACAGTGACAGGGAAAATAAAGTGAAAAGTGACAGTGGAAGAAACCAGCTAAGGACGACATGGCATTGCAACATAAAAGATGTCAAGCAGGTGAGCTCAGAAGGGCACTCAGAGCAACCCAACCTCCTGGTAAGCAGGGCACACTCCTCTTCCCCCATCCTTCTAGTTTAACTTTTTCCCTAATTCAAATTTTAAGACTACCAAGGTAGTCTTAAAGGTGGTAAACACAGAACTACTATAATTGTTACGTTGTTCCATACAATTATACAGAACGGGATTCAGCAGCTGCTCTCCATGTGGGTAGGGCTGGGGGAGGAGAGCAAGGGGAGACTTAGGTGCAGCATAAGAGATGGAGGCAATTAAGCTTTTGAACTGGATCTATTTGACTGATCGTACCCTGTGAGACAAACCCAAATCAATTCTGAGTTTAGGACTGGTGCAGGACCCAGAATTGGGCAAATAATTTCTAGTGGACAAGCCGGTGAAGGCAAAGCAGGAGCTAAAGCTTGGATCATTGTACCATTTTCCCCTAAGTCCCCTTGGTACTTTCTGCTCTTCAACCTGAAAAATTTTCAGTCTTTCGGTTTCTTTGCTGTCAGCAAACACGAGCAAAACTCACTGGGCAAAACACTGCATGCCACTATATTAATGGACTACACTGAATTCAGTGACCAACTAATGCAGCCATTCACTTTATTATCCCAAAGGGTAAAGRTAAGACTTTCAACCTTGCCTGTCTTACATAGATGAAAACATCAAATTATATGGAAAAATCTGTTTAGAAATGTTAATTTGCTCTAAAAGTCAAAAGATTAACATCTACAACCCCATGGGTACGAAAATATGTCACACCCCCACACCATCCCCCAAACCCCAGCTTCCACTAAGTGAATAGTTTTAAGATTGTGAAGTCCAGCAAAGTTTGGAGATGTCAAAAATAAGACTGTTCCAGTGGCCTGATCTGCCCCATTGTGCATATGCATTAATGATAAAGTGCTTAGGGAAAACATACTGCACTACATTGCCACGGGACCTCTTGCTCATCCAGTGCAGAGAACTGAACTGCCCGGCAGCAGCAGGAAAAAAGAGGCTGCTGCTGCCTACGCGATCCCTCARCTGCTTTGTTGCAAACCGCAAAAGGTGTGTGATGAAGGAGGCCGAGACTGCAAGGACAGAAAGTCCACTCTGGTGGCTAAATAAGCTGAAGAGTGCCTTAGAGAACTGGATTTTACTTGCATGTCTTCTAGTTCCTCTGTGGTGTAAGGAAAGTCATTTAACCCCAACTTTTCAGCAGTGAACAGTCTGAGCACCTGATTTGTCATTCAGTCTCATTTGTAGTAATAGTGAATGCTCACAGGTGCAAATGGAAGTTGTGGTTTGGAAAGATTAACTGTACTACTAAAGCACTGTGATAATGCAGTCCTAGCTGATTCAGTCTGCACCTTCAGTAATAACAGGGCCTTTTGGTTTTATTCTCTCTGTGCCTCAACTCCTGCGTTATCTCCTAGAAAGAGGAGATTATACCAACCTCTTACCTCACAAGGATGTTGTGAAACGTAATCACATCTGTGAAGCACTCATGTACTATCATGATGGGCACCAGAGAAAAAAAACATTAGCTAATTAATTCAAAATAGTTTGAATAGTGTGCTGAAAACAAGGCCTAAGTCTATAACTGAACAAAGAAGTCGACAGAAAATACCGAGTAGTGGCTCACTAAGTGGACACAGTCCACTCTGTGAACTGAAATTGGCAAGGAAGCCTACAGAAATAGAATCCATAATCATGTAATTAATGACTATACCCAACACCATGAGAAGGCTGGATTCAGGCTGTGCGTATTTGCAAGTTTTTGGGTACTTGAGTTTGCAACCTTAATTTTCTTTTCAAATAGGAACCTTCTATATACAATAATAGAGATGGCAGATGTACTTAATTTGAACAAGTGGGAACAATCCTCTCATCAACGTTTAATGAAACATTTATCCCTTAAGGGTAACAACTGCAGAGAAGGGAGGATGGAGAGCATATACTTTCAAAATTATAGCTCCATGGTAGAAAACTATTCTTCCTAAACCTCTCAACTGTCAAAAAATCCAACTGACTCCAGCTTCCACTGTAAAAATTTAATGAACTAAGCTGAAAGCTTCTGTCACGTCCACAGAAATAGATGTGCAAGTCCTATTATAGATGTGCAAGCTGAAAGAGGAAGTGCAAAGGCTGAGGAGTATCAGGGAGTGTGAGAGGGAGATAGATTGGTGGAGCCACACGCTGCCATCCCTGAGGCAAAGGCAGCAGATGGAGGCTCCACAAGAAGCAGAGCATCCCCTTCCCTCTTGTCACCAGGCAGAAGGAGGGCACCTAAGAGATGGGGGGGAATGGAAATGGGTCCCTGCTTGGGGTGCCAGGGGAATCCCCTCCCGGCCTCCCTCACCTGCCCGGTTGCCCTTACACAACAGATACAGGGCTCTGGAATTTGAGGGCCAGGCAAATGAGGATGTAGATGAAGGTCCATCCAGGGGGATGCCTAGGGTGAGTCAGTCAGCCCTGTACATTATGACTGCCTCTGTTAAGAAAAAAAGGAGGGCAATTGTCGTAAGCGATTCCCTTCTGAGGGGAACAGAGGGCCCAATCTGCCGACCAGACCCATCCCACAGGGAAGTCTGCTTCTCGCTGCGGCCCGGGTTAGAGACATTGCTAGGAGACTCCCTGGTCTGGTACGGCCCTCTGACTATTACCCACTGTTGGTTATGCAGGTTGGCAGCGATGAGGTTGCAGAGAGAAGTCCCAAAGCAATCAAAAGGGGCGTCAGGGCACTGGGGCGATTGGTTGCAGGATCAGGAGCACAGGTAGTGTTCTCCTCAATCCCATCAGTGGCAGGGAAGAATACTGAAAGGAACAGGAAAACACACCTGATTAACACGTGGCTCAGAGGCTGGTGCCATCGGTGGAATTTTGGCTTTTGTGATCATGGGGAGGTTTACACGGCACCGGGCCTGCTGGCAACAGATGGAGTTCAGCTGTCGCAAAGGGGGAAAAGGATTCTCACTCATGAGTTAGCGGGGCTCATCGAGAGGGCTTTAAACTAGGCTCGAAGGGGGAAGGGGATAAAACCAGGATCACTAGAGATGAGCCTAGGGGTGGCATGCCAATGTCGGGGGTGAGATCGATAGCCCAGCTCAAGTGCATTTACACCAATGCACGCAGCATGGGGAACAAACAGGAGGAGCTGGAAGCCATTGTGCAGCAGGATAGCTATGACTTAGTCACCATCATGGTGGGACGACTCTCGTGACTGGAGTGCTGCGATGGATGGCTATAAGCTCTTCAGAAGGGATAGGCAAGGAAGGAGAGGCGGTGGGGTGGCTCTCTGTGTTAGGGAGTGTTTCGATTGTACAGAGCTCAACAATTGTGATGATCAGGTCAAGTGCTTATGGGTAAGGATGAGGGGGAAGGCCAACAAGGCAGATATCCTGCCGGGAGTCTGTTATAGACCACCCAACCAGGATGAAGAGGCAGATGAAGCATTCTACAAGCGGCTGGCAGAAGCCTCACAATCACTATGTCCTCATGGGGGACTTCAACTCACCCGACGTCTGCTGGAAATACAACACAGCAGAGAGGAAACAGTCGAGGAGGTTCCTGGAGTGTGTGGAAGAGAACGTCCTGACGCAGCTGGTGAGTGAGCCTACCAGTGGAGGTGCCTCGCTCGACCTGCTGTTTACCAACAGAGAAGGACTGGTGGGAGATGTGGTGGTCGGAGGCTGTCTTGGGCTTACCAACCATGAAATGATAGAATTCTCAATTCTTGGCAGAGGTAAGGAGCGGAGTCAGCAAAACCACTACCATGGACTTCCGGAGGGCGGACTTTGGCTTGTTCAGGACACAGGTTGAGAGAGTCCCTTGGGAGGCAGTCCTGAAGGGCAAAGGGATCCAGGAAGGCTGGACATTCTTCAAGGAGGAAGTCTTAAAGGCTCAGGAGCGGGCTGTCCCCGTCTGCAGCAAGAAGAGATGGCAGGGAAGACAACTGGCCTGGCTGAACAGGGAGATTTTGCTGGGACTCAGGGAAAAAAGGAGAGTCTACCACTGTTGGAAGAAGGGGCAGGCAACTCAGGAAGAGTACAGGGATCTCATCAGGTCATGCAGAGAGAAAATTAGAATGGCAAAAGCCCAGCTAGAACTCAATCTAGCCACAGTCGTAAGAGACAACAAAAAATGTTTTTACAAATATATTAACGACAAAAAGAGAGCCAAGGAGAATCTCCATCTTTTACTGGATGAGGGGGGAACATTGCCACCAGGGATCAGGAAAAGGCTGAGGTACTTAATGCCTTCTTTGCCTCAGTCTTTAATAGTCAGACTGGTTATCCTCAGGGATTTCAGCCCCCTGAGCTGGAAGACAGGGACGGAGAGCAGAATATGTCCCCCTTGATCCATGAGGAAGCAGTTAATGACCTGCTACGCCACCTGGACACTCACAAGTCTATGGGGCCGGATGGGATCCACCCGAGAGTACTGAGGGAGCTGGCGGAGGAGCTTGCCAAGCCACTCTCCATCATTTATCACCGGTCCTGGTTAACGGGGGAGGTCCCGGACGACTGGAGGCTTGCCAATGTGACGCCCATCTACAAGAAGGGCCGGAGGGAGGATCCGGGGAACTACAGGCCTGTCAGCCTGACCTCGGTGCCAGGGAAGATCATGGAGCGGTTCATCTTGAGGACGTTCACGAGGCAGGTGCGGGACAACCAGGGGATTGGACCCAGCCAGCATGGGTTCATGAAGGGCAGGTCCTGCTTGACCAACCTGATCTCCTTATATGACCAGGTGACACGCCTAGTGGATGAGGGGAAGGCTGTGGATGTGGTCTACCTGGRCTCTAGTAAAGCCTTTGACACTGTCTCCCACAGCATCCTCCTAGAGAAGCTGGAGGCTCATGGCTTAAACGGGTGTACTCTTCGCTGGGTAGAAAACTGGCTGGATGGCCGAGCCCAGAGAGTTGTGGTAAATGGAGTTAAATCCAGTTGGCGGCTGGTCACAAGCGGTGTTCCMCAGGGCTCAGTTTTGGGGCCGGTCTTGTTTAACATCTTTATCAATGATCTGGACGAGGGGATCGAGTGCWCCCTCAGTAAGTTTGCAGACGACACCAAGTTGGGCGGCAGTGTTGATCTGCCTGAGAGTAGGAAGGCTCTGCAGAGGGATCTGGACAGGCTGGATCAATGGCCCGAGGCCAATTGTATGAGGTTCAACAAGACCAAGTGCCGGGTCCTGCACTTGGGTCACAACAACCCCAGGCAATGCTACGGGCTTGGGGAAGAGTGGCTGGAAAGCTGCCTGGCAGAAAAGGACCTGGGGGTGCTGGTTGACAGCCGGCTGAACATGAGCCGGCAGTGTGCCCAGGTGGCCAAGAAGGCCAACAGCATCCTGGCCTCTATCAGRAATAGTGTGGCCAGCAGGAGTAGGGAGGTGATCGTGCCCCTGCACTCGGCATTGGTGAGGCCGCACCTCAAATACTGTGTTCAGTTTTGGGCCCCTCACTACAAGAAGGACATTGAGGTTCTGGAGCGTGTCCAGAGAAGGGCAATGAAGCTGCTGAAGGGTCTGGAGCACAAGTCTTATGAGGGGCAGCTGAGGGAGCTGGGGTTGTTTAGCCTGGAGAAAAGGAGGCTGAGGGGAGACCTTATCGCTCTCTACAACTACCTGAAAGGAGGCTGTAGAGAGGCGGGTGTTGGTCTCTTCTCCCAAGTAACTAGCGATACAACAAGAGGAAATGGCTTCAAGTTGCACCAGGGTAGGTTTAGACTGGATATTAGGAAAAGTTTCTTCACTGAAAGGGTTGTCAAGCATTGGAACAGGCTGCCCAGGGAAGTGGTGGAGTCACCATCACTGGAGGCATTCAAAAAACGTGTAGATGTGGCATTTCGGGACATGATATAGTGGGCATGGTGGTGTTGGGTTGACAGTTGGACTTGATGGTCTTAGAGGTCTTTTCCAACCTTAATGATTCTATGATTCTATGATCCTATTAGCAAAGGAAAAAGCAGCATCATTAAGAATTCTGAAAGGCTGRAGGCATCATTTGGTGCAGTGAGCCAGATCAGCTCGGTAGAACACTGGAACCAGTCAAATGCCATCCAAGTTGACTGTTTACTACACTTTTTAATGTTGCCATCCACACTGAAAGTTGTTTTGATTAATTTTTCAGGTAAAGGCTCTTTTACTTCAAAAAATAAATGCAAAAGTCATGTCAGAAAGCAACATCTATACTTGGGTTCTGTAAATATTGATTATTATTGTAATAAATTATAGTCTAAATGGAATATAATTGGAAAAATTCCAAATACTTAAATTACAAAAAAATCTAAATTACTAAGAAATAGTTATTAGACTATTACACAACCACAGGCTAATTGTAGGCATCTCAAAAAGCAGTCAATTTTTGAAGCAGCTTGCAGAGATGTAAGTGTGCCTCCTTTTGTGTTTAAATGTTAATAGAAGGTACACAGCTAAATCCAAATGTGGTACTTTGAAAATATATAGTCTGGCATTCTCTTAAGCATATGATATTACTTCTACTGTTTTTTATTAAAAATAAAACTATATTTCTGTGCTGTACAAAACCTCTGTTCCTAAAATGCAAAGACTTTTAGATCTGTAACAAAAAGCAAGTAGGCAGAAAGGCATTTATTAAGATTACGTATCCTTCATATTAACATCTGGTTTAGCACATATTGGAAGGAAAAACATTTTTAATGTCCTGTTTGTGTTTGTTAATGGCCATCTTTGATTTCCCTGGATTATAATAGAGTCCTTAAAATAAAAATAATCAATAAAACTTATGCCCACTGTCATAAGTATGAAACACAATATATCCCTATCCTAAATTATTTAAACAGGACTGTTTAAAATTTATGACATTACCCTGGAAAGAGGCACACAAAGGATGAGTCGTATTTTTGAGAATTTTCGTGTGTTATGCAGCAATGATTACTTGCAGAGTGGCTGACGAAATATTTGGAAAGGGAAAGAGTAATCTTTCCAAATCAAGTTACATAACTTTGATGTACATAAATGTAATCCATTCAGTAGTCCAAGCAGAAAAATAATATTTATGGCCCAAGCACAAAAACCTAGAGCTCTAGTTGCAATTCTTACTAGGAAAGCAAAACTGGAACAGGGAAGATGAGGAAGGAGGGAAGAGAAGAAATTCATCCTTGTGGAGGTAAGCGATGCTTACTGTGCTGCCTTTGCTGGTTGTGGATGTAAGAAAATCGAATACAACTTAAATTGCATAAAAATTCCAATGCAAATTAATAAGATGATTCCATGCAGGGAGCCATAAATTCAGGATGCCTTTAACAGAGTTTAGTTTGTGTCAACCCTGCCTATTTTTGGTCCTGAGCTGACCACTTATATAAGGAAACGCTAGAAGACATGGAGATGTGGCAGCTTTCCATCAGCAGACTGGGTCCACTTGCTATTGCCAAGGGACTGCTTTGACCCTTTATGTCACTTGAAAGCCTCTGCAGCACACGCAGCTCTTCTTACCAACTTACCGATGCATATCTCATTGGGTATACGTGTGTGTGTGTGTACACGTACATATGTACATGTGCATACTCATCAGAGAAGGATGAGATTTAAAAAAAGATCAAATTTATCTCTACTATATTTCATCTGAAAACAATCTTTATAGATGCCCATTATATCTTCAGAGCTAAAGTATCTGAAACTCTCAAAATATATTTAACTTCTGGACTGTTGAAAAACATCTTTAGTACCATCTTGGAAGTTGACTTAGGAATCGTGTATTTTCAAAACTGAACTACAGCACATTAGCATATACAGCTATGTAACAAAACCTCCTCAGAAAGGAGCAAATTTTATCTAGCAGAAATAATTATAACATACAACAATGGCTAAATTCCCTAAGCAAGCTTAATCCAGCCCTGCCCTATGCACACACTACACAGTACTCTGAATCACAGAGTCTACAAGCCGTATTTTCCAGGCTATTGCTGGTCTTGAACTTTGCACAGAAGAGCTGGGCCATTACCTATCCAGCTGTGTAGTCCAAGAGCTTTGAAATCCTTACACCCTGAAAGAAGGGCAGTTGTGCTCGAGATCCTTGCTGTCATCTGTCTGGATCTCTCTGGATCTAAACAAAGTGGCTTCCTCACTGAGGCTGCCTGGCCTGCTAGCGGCAAAACTAGGGACACTTTTCTTGCTTTCATTCAAGGTATTCACAGCTGAGAAATCACTGATCTCATCTCAACAGTGCAATGTGCCCAGATTGGACAGACTGTCCCTAAGAATTCAATTTGGGACTATATCTGAGGTATAACAAACTTGTACTGAAAATGACCAAATTCTGTGTTTGCCAATGACTTATGAATTAGACAAACTTGAGTGAGGTTTTATAGGAATGGCCAAAGACCAGCTTGGTGACAAATTTCAAGTACTTTTTCAAAAAGCACAGAGAAACTACAACACTACAAAGGGAAGATCATAAAAATTCAATACATCCAAACCAGCGTATTGTCCCCTCAATCTGGTTCACACAAAAAAGCTGAGCTACTTCAAAAAGACATAAACAAACACAAATACGTATCTAGGAGACACACATTATAGCCTGAGAGGAGGTAACCCAGCATAAAGTGGTTTGGCCAAACTGATAGTTGATGCTACCAATGTCACCTGGAAGTCCATCATGATGTACAACCTACTGCCAAAGCTTCATTACAATGCAAAACAATGCAAACATCACCTGGGTGAAACTTGCAAAGTTTACAAGTCAAAAATAATGTCTTTTGGCTTACACATGCACCCCTAAGTGAATGCTATATTATGACAGAGAATGTATCAACAGTAATAGTAATGTTATACATATCCGATTTTACTTCTGTATTTCTGGTACATGCCACACAAACATTTCTAGACTTCACAGAATGGTATTCTTAACAGTATCGACAAGTGGGCTAAGTAAAATTTACCTGCAAACTGCTGCAGTTATGATAAATTACTTTCTTTCACATGACATCTTCAGTGATTAATAATAGATACGACTCCAGACTACTGCAACAGATTTTATCTGATATAATAAACAAATAACATTGTAGTAACTAACCACAGTCCAAAATCCCTCCTCCCCCATCCCCATCCCCAAACTAGATAAACGTTTTGTCATATTGTTTCATTGTTAAATTAAAGCAAAAAAAAAAAAAAGGTAATTTATAAATTGATTTTCTTATCTCAAGCATGCAGAAAGTTCTGAGCTTTAAAAACAGACATTGTTGAGAAAGGATAAGCAATATAGACGAGGATCATAAAAAGACATACCAAGTAAGCAAATAGCAACACACAGAATACTGTAAACAAAATGACTGAGCCTTAACAAAACTGGGTCCTGACATCAACTGGGTATGGAAGGGCACCATAATCCAGAAGAATTATTTTTTAGCTATTTATGTTAAATTATGCTAATTATTGTGATTATCCTAACTATAGATGAAAATCGAAAGCCAACAGGAAATGGTCAAGAAACAATKACTTTTTTTTTAATTCTATTTGCATACATAAAATACAAAAAATTAAGTAGGATCTTTCAAGCCTGCAGTTTTGCTAAACAGCAAATAGTAGTCACAGATCATGTGGAGTAACTGCTGATTAAGTATTCCATGAAAATTATATGATATTCTTCTTGTGTGAATAATAACAGAGTCAAACTAGGTGTTACGTTCCCTCAGAGATGTTTGGATACACCAACAAATTGTTCTGTGTAATCACTAGGATAAAATAGTGTGAAACCCATAGCACAGAAGAAAGGCAGGGACAGTGGGGAATGCCAATGCCTGCAGATGGCTGAGCTTTCCTTGGGTTCTCCGACCCCTACCACCCCCTCTTACACACGAATCACAAGCAAGGTTTTCAACTATTTTAGCACTGAACAACTGTAGGTTTTACAAGAAAGGATTCACAGAGATTAATTTTGTTAGCTAGTCTTCAATAAAACTTCAGAAAATTGTATCTTTATTATGGAGGAAACTTTGCCCAGACTAATTGGATGCCATTTAAGAGCAACCATCACTACACAGGCAACTCGGCTGACATCAAGGTGAACACTTTCATTTTTAGCAGAGATAAAACACAGAAACATAGGTCAGAGAATGACTGAAATTTAGTTATGTGTTACACACCCAGCTAACAGACTATTATTTTAACTACTGTAAACAGCACACTTCTTTTTTTTAATCTAAGACTTACACAGTGAGATTTTTCAAATTATTTAAGACCTGGATATTTAAAAACAGAATAAAAGCATGACTTGTTAGGAATACACACTGAGAAGCTGTATTTAATGTATTTTAAAACCTTGAAAAATGCTAAAAGGCATTCTTTTTAAAGGCTTCTCTTTATTTTCATGTGTAAAATAGAGAAGCAATCAACATGCTAGGAAAACAMCACTTTATCATCTTCATGAATAACCTTTTTATGATTTTACCAACGTTATAATTCATATGGAATCATCCTAAAGCACTTTAAAATAAGATACAAGAAATTTTGAAAGACAGCTTAGCCAGCCAGCCTGGGTACCACAATTCCCCATTTGCTCCTCCCAGTTAGAAAAAACTCTCTTATAATTATAAGCAACTTAATGGCTTTGCCTATTGGAAATACAGTGGACACAAAGTCTGCCCAAAGAAGATCATATGCAAGCTCTAGTCTACGCATTTTCATTGTATGGGGGGAAAAAAGGTCCCAAGCCAGAAAATGTGTAGAAATATCAATGAAATAAAGGAATTGAAACTAGTGAGGTGGAAGATGTTAGAAAACAGGAGTATGACAAGCAAGATTAGCTATAGGTAATCTCTCCTGGTCTTGGAATACATCTCTCTCCTACCATTTTTACCTGGTAAGAATTCTGATCTAAGGCAAGCACATCAACCGAGGTGATTCCACAGGAGTCAAAAGCTTATGGGGTGAAACGGAGAGGGACAAAAAAGGCAAGATAATTACGGAGCAGCTGACAAAATTATAGACTGATCATTAGACAATTACTCAGACAGATGAAGTTACTTACACAAGATGCTACCACAATTATCACAAAGTTATCACAGGTACAGTTTTTTACTCTAATCCTAAACATAAGTCCATTAGATGTTGGGAATTAAATTACTCCTGGAGCCTGTTTATTTCAGTTATCTCAGTAGAAGGACATGAACATATGGTAGAAATTTGTCCTTGCCTAAAATTACTCTGCTCCTACTACGTACATTATAAACACGCAGACAGGGAATGGCACTGCCAGATGTAGTGAAGGGAATAAAAGGATAAGAACGGGGATGAAGGAGGGAAAGGCTTCCTACCACCCCTTTCACACATGCTAACGAAGTATCATTTGCTGGAACAGTAAAAATTCATAGCACTTCAAGGTCCAGAAGGACTAGCCACAGCTGTGGTGCATGTACCTACATTAGGAATACATGGAAAAAAAACAGGAACAGGCACTGAGAAGTCTGACTCAGACAGATAACCTGGTACTGTAAAGCAGATGTGGGGTGAGAAAGAAATGCAGATCCACCAGCATGGAGAGGTATAATATATAGTCAGCACCATATTGCACTGATGGAGCACTATAATGTCACTGAGGGAGGAAACATTTCTGTAGTGAAAGGAGAAAAATATCTTGTCACTGGTATAGAAACAAGTGAGCTACACGGGGACTCAAGAGATTTCTCCCCCCACCCCAAGTGCCCCCAAACACCAAAAGAAACACAACTGAGAACAAAGGAAATGAGAAGCATGAGAGATCTCTGAACTAGAGGTGCTCCCTGCAGATAAGAATGAAAGGCCTTCCACTAAGAAATAAGACAAAGACAGAACAACCAAACATGGGAGAACACTGATTATAGGGAGATAGTTCTGACCAGGCAGGTGTATTTTATTATTTCTTTACTCATTTGCACCCTTCCCCTTACAATATTAAGAATACAAGGGAGACTTTGCTCTACTCAGAGTCCTATTTTTGCATTTACTTTGTCTTTCAGTTCAGAAAGGACTGCAAGCTTTCAAAGACTGGAAATTCCTTTGGTTCTAGTCCTCGAAATAAAAATAACATGCCAACAGAAACCCTGGAGGTCACCTCTTCATCTAGCTCAAGGAGAATGGAGAATTCAACAGAAAATATTCTAAAGTCTCTAGAGTATTCTGGTGGCCAACATAAGAGTAGCTATAATTCAAAACCACTGCAAGACGATGAGCCATATGGGAATTATTTTCTGAACTATTAAAAACTTGTTCATTTGCATAATATGTAAGGACAGAAACAACAAACAGAAATTAATTCCTTACCACTGGAAACCAGAATTCTGATTTTCAACTGAGAGGATAAGATCAGGCATTTCCAAATTAAGATGAGTGCAGAGAATTTAGTGCTGTTTCCCATTTCTGAGAAGTCACATTTCAGATGGCGAAGTAGAACAAATAAAATCCTTTTTTATTTATTAAAGCCAATATTTTGACTCTCGTAAACTCAGGGGAGTATCTCATTGAAGTGTTTCCAGCTATACAARAACAGATCGACATCCTTGAACCGAAAAATACAGCATAAAGCCAAGGACTGTACAGAAACAGAGGCCACATATGCAGGCATCGTCATTATCAGCGCACGTAAAAATTCCCAACAGAACTAACACAGTACTCTCTTCTCTAGAAAATAACTGGAAGAGGAAAAGTATTGGGGAACTCCATACTGACGACATCTGTTTTCAGTCTGTATTTTTCCTCAGTTTGTAAACAGAAGATTTGCTTCCTCTACTCTTTCCACTTGTAACCTGTTAAAGTTATCCTGGGCACCAACAGTCAAGATTATTTCTCTCATATCACTATCATAAAATTTTAACTACAATTCTTTAAGCTCCACTAGCCCTCAATTAAATTTACGTGCTTCCAGCCTTCAGTTTTTAGTACGCATTTATCCCTGTGGCGACAAAGGTAACCTGATTCACTCAGAAGACCGACAAGGAGGTGCGAGGCTTACCTCATTCAGAGTCTGCTGATGCAGACCAGTGCCCCATGCTCGCATGCTGAGGTTCTGTGGGAATGGAGAAAGAAGCAAATTTGGGAAAACAGTGGTGATAGGAGTGACAGTTACAAGCAGCCGCAGGAAGAAATATTCTCCTTCCTATTGCTTTTGTTCTTTCTGTTGTTGGGGCCCTCTGAGATGGGAGGCACAGGAGGAATTACATCTCCTTTGTTCTTTTTCCTTGATGCTGTGCTTCATTTCTTTTTCTTGTGCTAAAGGTTAGAGGAAGGAGAAAGTATTGTTACAGGGAATAAGGAGCCAGAGGTCTAAGGCAGTTGTGGATCCATTCATAACAGGCAGGAGACTAAGAATTATGAAGAAATGAATCATCTGGGACTTATGCTTTCCAGGTATTTTTCTTCCAGTTATGAACGTTGATCGTAACCGCAGAGGAAACAGCTGCTACTAGGACAGACAGAAGAATCAATTTCTTTTTCATTTTGGGCATTTTATTTGAAACTAATCAAAAGACCAGAACAGCAGCATTTATAAAAGGTACCCAGAATAACAAAGAATCTTCTGTTGATTTCACGTCACATGTGACTTACACACAGAAACTATTTCATTTCCATAGCTTATAGTCATAGTGATACTGATCAAAGGCACCTGCAACTGTCTTGGGTGCACATGCACTGTAGTAATTATGCATGCAAATGAGGAAATTAGACATTTTTGTGGTTGATCACCAGTATAATTACTATAACTGAATATATGATCATGGTAACTGTACACACAAATTACACATGCATGCAGTTTTAAAAACCAGACGTTGCATTCATTGTCTCTATTTTGATAACATCCTATGGAAACACTCCTCCACTGGAAACAATAAAAAGTATTAACTTTTTAAAAGATGTACATTTATTCAACTGTCTACTGAACATTAAAAAAATATAACAATCCAGTAATTTTGTTTTCCAAGCTGATATATCAGCAAAATCTCACCACTGTCATAAGATTTACCAACTCGAAAAGAATAAAACATTTAAACATAGCCTTTTATTCCGCCTTTTTATATGTATTTATTAACCTGTAACTTCAATAAGATATTAAAGGATAGGTAATTATTTGAAAAATAATGCATATGATCAAAATTTTTAAAAAGAGCTGAGCTAAATTTCTATTAGCTCATCACAACTCTAATAGAGATAAGCGGAAATATTTTAAAAGTTTGGATTTTTATCAACCTAAACACTTAAATATACAGGATTTGATTATACTTCAGATCAGAAGAGTTGGTGCATTCAAACCCATACAAGGTATTTTTCTAAGGTACATAAACAACAACATGGAAAATATGCTTTCATCTCTCAAGCCCAGGTTTTGATCCATCCATATTAACATAAGGAACAATTTTGCTAGGGCAAAAGCATTTATTATTAAGTATTTCAAAGAATATGACAGAAGTAATAAAATATTTAGATATTGCTGTATTCTGGCAGATCACGGCGTAGTCGTATTGCCTTCAGCTTCTCTACTTTGATTTTTGTTCGCAACAGTTCTTCTTCCAGTTGCTGCTTTCTTTTCAAACCATCCCTTTTTTCTTGGACATAAAGACCAATTTTTCTTTGATTTTCTAATATTATTTGATGCTCTTCTTTCAGCATTTGTAACATCTGTGGATCATACCCACACACTGGTCTAAAGCGTTCTCCAACCTCAAGCCTAAAAAACTCATCTCTTCTTGGTACAGGAGAGGGAGACATCATCACTCTCATATCAACTGAAGATACTGATGTTGAAGGAGACCTTTCCATAATATGCACCAGCTGGTGTTCTTCGTCTTGTTCTAAGTTCTCATTCTGCTGTGAGTCTATAATCAAAGAAGGAGGAGGTTTGACATCCTCTTCCGATTGCAACTCCATCATGACTGTCGCGGGATGGTGATCCAACATTGCCTGTGGTGAACTGGTACCAGCAATTGTTTCTTTATCGATATTAGCACTAGAACACACAAAGTCATATTTAAATAATCCATTAAAAACTATTTTTTAAAAGGCATAGCTGTAAGTAACCAAAGCTTCATTTGAAATACTACTCTGCTATCTATGCCTGGGACTCTACTTCATTACATGAACACCACTTGTACCCCTCCTTCTTTCCACCACATGTATACAGCCCTGACAGATTCTATCGCTACAAAGGCCAAATAGCCGACAGAGAACTATCCTGGTAGGTCCTTCTTCTGACACTGGAGAAGCAAGAAGGGCTATTAACGACAAATGAGAATAAAAACAAAGCAGCAGCAAATGATGCAAGTGACGGAGGAAAGAGTTTATATAATATATAATGTGATTTTAAAAGGGCATGAGTTTAGATTGAGCGGACTGTGGCAGAGACATTTCCATCTCCCAAACTTACTCATCTCCTCCTGTTCTAATGTGTTCCCTGTTGCTGATTCATGCACCCAAGTATTTTGGTTTTTGTATTTTTTTTTAATGTAAAATGATCACCAAATAAAATTACACAAAGAGCCTTGGGAGAAGAAACCAGAGCCCAAATGATGACCCTGCCAGTAGATTAGGGAAACAAGCTAATCCTTGCTCCTTCTCTTTGAATTGGTGATCTCAGTATTTCTCTGAAGCTTCAAAAGAAGACACAGAAATGTTTCCATTAAGAACAGCCTATAGTTCTGTGCATTTCTTTTGAAAAGTACAACGCCCACTCGACTCATCTGTCTTTGTGTAAACCCCTGAGTCAGCAGCACCTCAAATCATGATTTGACATTACATTAGCTTTGATGGTAATAACAGCTCYAGCTGTTCCTGCCTATTTCTCTACCATCAGTTGTGTTTGAAACCCAACACTTCTGCACATCACTCCTTTATTCAGGTAATGTTTTTTTAAGCCAGATCAGCTTCTTGATCTATTTTACAGTACAGATCTACAAAGAATACTTTCAGCATGACTGGGAAGGCAATATAGTGTAACATGGGAACAAGAATATATTAACCTGGTACTGATACCAAAGACAGTGCATCATTGTGGCCATGACTGTCTAAAACAGAGCGTGTAACTAGTGGTTGCAGATATGAGACATTCCCCAAACCTTGAAGAACTGAGCTGCTGCTAGCAGCTAAAGGCAGTGAGTGGATCCATGATTAATATAACATTCGTGGATGCCCCCCAACCCTGGAGGACCTGAGTTGCTGTCTATTAAATTGGGAGGTGGGAGGTGTTTGTTTACACATTCTAAACTCCTTGTGAGCCCTACAATCCACAAATTGAGAAACACTATCTGATTATTAGAACACTGTCCTGGTTAGCAGTAGATGTGGGTTCAAAGTCCCAGAAGCAAAGGAGAAATTTAGTTTGTACATCCTACTTCTCATGTAAATGAACTAGCTCCTTAATCAAAAGGTGGCATGATCATCTCTTCTGCATCTCCCACGGTCTTCAAAACTCTTGGTTTAAAAGAAATAAGCAGTTATGGTTGCAATTTCCAAAGGACCTGATCTAGTTTGGCATCCATTAACATGCAAATGTAATTTCTAGAATAAAAGCATGAAAGCTTCTCAATACTCAATTATAAAATTGTTCAACAGGGTGAGAGCAATATATTTTCCAAAAATTAATCCTGCCAACTACCCAAACTATTTTAACTAAAGATTTAAAAAAAAAAAAAAAAAAAAAGAGTCCATCTGAAACAAGTATTGAAAATAGATCTTTCATTTATTCCCTGTAGAAAATGCCAGGATAATCTTAATTCTATCGACTGTTACCTGAGCTGCCTATAGAGTATCAAGTATATCACCTCACTCCCTCCTCCTCATACCACAAAGCTTCACCTTTTCCTATACACCTCTTTCTCACATTTCTTTTACTCCTCTCATTGAGCATTGGAAGTATTGTCCTGCACACAAATTTTCACTTGTTTTCCCCAGTGCTGACTGTAATTCTGGGCTTCCCCCTCTTCACAGACGCAGCTTCTAATACAGCTTCCCTCCTTCTTATTTGCTGGCTCCTCGCCAGCTTCTAGCCTGAGAAAAGTGGAAACAACCAGCAGGAGAAGCAGGTCATTCTGACAAAAGGAAACGGAGAGAGAGCAGAAAGAGAAAGTGAGAGAGGTTAAAGAGAAGAAAGACAGGTAAGATTTAGTCTAACATAGACTAGAGCCTCCGAACAGTGAAAAAATCCATCTCTCAAAGTGTAATTTACACAGAACTAGAAAATTACCAAATCTTCAGGTAGCTCTGATGAGGGGTTTTGTTTGTTTGTTTGTTTGTTTTCTTACAGTCAGTCTCTTAAGAGGAAAACAATTAGACAGGAAAGAGAGAAAGAAGGAATTGAGAAACAAAAGAGCTGCCTGTATGGTGGTTACTAATGTTGTTTCTGACAACTTGACTGAAAGAAAGACAAACAACAGTTACCACAATTGGGGGATGGTGTTTATAACCCTGCAGGCACCCATGATTCACCAGGTTTTGTTTAATCACAGCGAGCTAGAAATTGTTTAAAGGTGCGATTAAGAATTTGGATTCATTATAAGTTGTATTTCCGTCCTACAAAACCTAAGCCATATCCTGGTGAGTTAAAACCCAATACAGGGTTTTGAAAATTAGGGTAAAATGCAACTCAGAGTTAAAATTAGAACTATAAAATAATGATGTATTTGGACAGGGAAAAAAATCATTTCAATTACATTCTTTTCCTTCAGCACACAGTGTATGGTTGTTCCTAGGATCAACCATTTTGGGTAAGCAGTAATCAAGTCAATGTTCCCAGAGCCATAAGGGACTGCAAAAAATGTTTAAATTACAGGAGACAAACTATGGAGATCATTAGCTCTTAATCATTCACAAAAAGCGTCAGTGCTTTTTATAAGCCGATCTACAAACCAAAGTTCTCACACTATTTTTTTTTATTCCTCCTTACAAAAGTTGGTAGTCAAGACACTGCAACCTTTATTAGCGCAATTAAAAGCCTTGTTTTGTTCCAGAGAATTCTTTGGAACGGTTCCTCCAGGGGCATTCACCAGGAGCAGCAGTGCAGCCCAGTTGCTTCAGACTTCTTTACGCAAAGGACCCACAACAGCATATTTTTAGAGCATCTGGCATGTTGGGATTTAGACAATTGTTACCATTCAGTTCAACCAGTGGCACCATGAATCCAATTCAGCATGTGTGCACATGCCAGCTTTTCTTACGAGTGTTACGCTGCTGCACCGACTATCAGTATATCTGATGAAAATACGGAAAGTTCGCTTCCCATTAATCTGCTTGGGAAAATAAGAAAAATCAGAGCTTTCTCAAGGTTGCTGGGGAGTTATTTGGCCTTTTTTTTCCTCCTCCCTAGCTTAGTTTTTGTATCTGGAGGAACCAAAACCTGACCCAGGCATTTTTTGATCCCTCAAGGACCAATACAGAACCAGCAGAGTGTTGCAAGTCAGATATAAGGGGCATTAGCCAGCTGTGGGAGAAAGCCTGCATGCTGCCTGCCTGTATTAWGTCTGGCTCAAATCTAGACAGTGTGTCTCACTTTACAGAGCAGTAAAAAAAAAAAAAAAAATCCTACCAAAAAAGAAAACTTCTAGTGCTGTACCTCTCAGTTTCTTTTCTCTCTGTATTTAAACTACCTAACGTACGATATAGAACTGCTTGGAGTTTAGACTGCAATTAGCTTTGCTCCACTTTCAGGGAACCACCGTCAATGCAAGAAAAGTATAATTTAAAAAAACATTTGCACTCACAAAGGCACTGTGGTATGGGGAGTAATTTTTTTTTTTTTTAAAGGATTGGGATCAGTTAAAACATAACATGCAAACATCAGAGTAAATGAGAGAAAAAAGGTGTATGAGTAAGGTTTCTTAGCTCTGTGAACTAACTTTATTAAAAATCTTCTATAAACTGGTAATAGTTCCATATGTTGCAAAATGACTGCAGTATTACCTTAAATGGAGGAGAATAGCCATCACTTTGCCAGTGTTTGAATAATCTGCCTATTAAAAGGTAGGGGAGGGGTAGAGGTTGGAGCAACTATTTCTCTTTGATTCTCTCTTAACCCTCACTTTCCAGAGTATGACAAAGACTCTGAAACAGGCTTTGAAAGAGAGATGAAAAAAGGAATGCAGTGCTAAGTCACCACAAAGCTTCCCATAAAACAAAAGCAATATTATTTTGTCATTGTTCCCCATTTGGGGATTTTCTCTGATACACGTTTCCTTTAGGAGCCTGAACACAAGCAAAGCGTTACAGGGTAGATAGGAGGCGCCATAATTTTCATTCAGTAACAAAATAAAAAGAATCGTCTCACCTTTGAACACCGCTCCTGTCTCTTAAACACACATTGGAAATCTGTGGAATCATCTCCACAACTTTCTTGGTTGGCTCGGAAATGCTGCTTTTACAATCTGAGTGAGTCTCCTTTTGCTGCAATAGCTCCTGTTTGGCATATTCTTTGAGCCTCTTGTACAGCGTGCGCAGGCCCTGTGCAGTACGAGGAGGGCGATCTACTCCGATGGCATTGTAGTTATCAGCTATGATATCCCAGCATTTGTTTTTTTCCACTATTACAGAATGCTTATTGGTATGTTCCTCGAGAATTTTAACGTACGGCTTCACGAGTTTTAGCAAATCGAGCTTTTCAGATAAGGTAAAATTAGAAGATCTGGCCTTCCCGACCATTGTTATCTTTGAATTAAGGAAGCCGTTTCTGAAGCCACCATGCAGCCCCTAGCTCTGCTCAGCTCTTTTTCACAAACAGAAAAAGATCAGGCTTAACTAGGCTAGTCTCATTTAGGCCCACGCCTACAAGGGAGGGTTTATTAAAATTCCTTCAGCTTAAGCTGACGCAGGTTCAGGAAATCTGCTTAAGCCAAGCCTGACCTACATAAGGCTTCAGACTGAGGAAGACGAGAAGAAACAAGCAAAATACACTTTTGTACGAAGAGACCAGACATACGCAGGATTTAAAAACATAAAGGTTTAAAGATTAGCACGTTACCCAGCTAAAAATTACCTAATTTAGCTTGAGTAACAAGCTCTGACACATCTCCCTAGCTCTYTCACACGTATCTCAAACTGAAACCGCGCTCGAGATGATTTCACGTGTAACGATGTCCCCAAAAAAGCAACAATTGCTTTGTGAAAGGCACGGAGCGTTACAGGGAGCGGGAGGCGAAGGGCGAGGGCGGCGTGTGTAGAGAGCTCCCTGACAGAGCCCCCGGCCGCCGCCGCGCTCCCCTGCGCCATTTGCATAATGCTGGTCCTGCTGTCAATCAGGGGCGGCATATCCTCCAGCCGGTTAGGTTACACTCAGGCGCGGGCTTCGCAGTAAAGCTGAGCTTCTCCTGCACTTGGCAGCCCGCTCCAGCTACCGACACGGGGGCTTCTTAAAGAGGCCGCTCCTCCCGGCGGCCGAGCCTCCGACGCGAGCAGGAGCCGCAACTAAACGCCAGCGAGCCGGCCCCGAACGCCGGCGCTGAATCGGCTTTTTATTGGAACTTCGGCCCGCAGCTGTGCCCTGCGAAAACACGCCTGCCTCGCAGCGCCTGTGCGTGTCATCGCCCTTCGGTCCGCCGGGASCGGGGAACGGCATGATCTAACGCCGGGGCTGCAGGCAATAAAGGCTACACTCAGTCCTGACAGATTTACTGACTGCATTAGAGCGTGCGGGTACTGGCATTTCCATCATATGCACCAGGAAACAACCGACTTTTATAATAATACCGTCAGGCATTCTTGCAGGATAAAAATCTGATTTTTGTTAACAAGATGCGCATGCTATGTGCGTGCATTTCTAATGCTGGCTTGAAAACATACCGCCTTAAACCAAGTCTTCACGTAAAAATGCACGCAAGGCTCTAAATTTCTGCGGTCTAAATTAAACAAATTGGAGAAAGAGAGAAACCTGCAGATGTAAGGAAAGGTGCTCTCAAACACAAAAAGCAAATACTAAGTTTGAAAAATGACGTACACAACTGCAGGAGTCCGGAGGGTGGAAACAAACACCATTTGAGATAGTGGCAACACCTTCAAGTTTAACATGTTCAGCCTTGAAGACAAGGGAGCCTGGAAGGGGGGTGAAGGAAAGACAAATCTAATTATAGTTTGAGATATCTTAAGGCTATAAACATCTAGGTATAAACTTGTTTGCTCTAAGGGGAAAAAACCCAAAGCAGACACAAGCCATATTCAAAACAAGAAATTCAAACTAAACAAGGGGAGATTTTTAACTGCTAAAAATCAATTAGCGTTTAGAACAACAAGCACGTTTGGAACCATTTCTGAGACTTGGCTTGTCTGTACCACCTAACAAAATTGTGACCAGTCCACTTTGCTGGAATTGCTTTCAAGCCAAGATTAAATAAAGCATTTTATAGTCTGAAGCCTATTACACTAGAATTTGAGAAACAAAACACTCATGTGGTTAGAAGCATTGTATGAAAACCATCACTTTTAAACACCGAATCCTTCCCTATTTCCCCACACTTTGCTCTTTACTAATATTAAGACTAGAAAGCTGGTGGTTGTCTTTTTTTTTTTTTTTAATTGATGCACTTGGTCACTGTCAAAAAAGTAAAAATAAAAAAGGAACATGCCTCAGATAGTTTAGGCTGCTGGCAGTATTAGAACTGAGTCACAGGTGAGCCTACGGGGTACCTTCTGATGTTGAAGCAGTTGTGCAGTGCCCAGTCTCTTGACTTTTTAGTGACAAAAAGAAGTCAGTGTTAGGTTGTGTGACCGAAGGCTCCTCCCCACAGACACAAAGAGCACAGAGGAAGTGTCAGGCAGAGGAACCCCAATAAGCCGAATGAAAGAAACTGAGCCCTGAGTCCGGCTGCTCCCAGGGCTGTCAGAAACACGAGCAGCCCAGTGAGCCAGACGGATGAGTCCACAGGAGAGGCTCTCTCTAGATCATCTTGCAGTCTGAAGGAGGGGGGGTTACTACCCACTGGGGTATGGGACTCATTATGAGATGCCAGGAAGAGTATTTTGGGATTGCAGAAGGCATAGTACAGGATATTTAGAGGAAGAACCAAAGGCAAGAAAAGGGAGAAAGTGGTTTGGGACAGAACAAGCATAGGAAAATACAGGGTAAAAAAGGGATAAAAGGGGCCAGGTGCATGTAAACAGGTGGCTGCTCAGTACAGTTGTCCAGCCATGCCCTGCGCCTGATCGCTGCAGTTTGTCCTATCTTCTTGTTAAACTACACTTGTAACTATTTTCCTAGGTGAGGGGAATCTCTGCTCTGCGTGCATGACTGCATGGATGTGTACATGCCAGTACCATGGGTCACACAGACCTCTTGCTTGGGGCAAGCAGAGAGGCTGGAGCCCATGCATACAGCCCAGGTACTTAATGTCAGTGCATGATCGCTCGCAAACACCAAGCCAGACTAGCCAGCAAGTTGGATAAGAGGCTTGGGAACCAAGAATTGGAGCATCCATGAGTCTGAGCCAGATACTGGAGAGACCAGAAGGTCTGAGATTTGGCTACTGGAGGGACCAGGACACCTGGGGACTGGCCACTGGTAAGGTCATAAATCTGGACCAGCAGTCAGAGAGACCCAGTGCAGGTCTGTGAGGCAACTGGGAGATCAGGGGATCCAGGGACCAGCTACTGAGCAGAATAAGAGTCTAAGGCCACTTGCTGGAGGGATCCATACTGTATACATACATATTTTCCACAAAYGGGCTTTCATCCCAGTCAGCCAGTGAGGGGAAAGGATGAGGCCATTGATGCTGCTTGTATTTGCATGAGCGTTGCGTTTTCTGTATGGCTGGCCATATATATACGTATAGTGTGCACACATGCACGCGTGCCTCTTGTGAATAAATCCTCAGCCTCACTAGAGGCTGGACCTGGCTACAAGGAGCTGCAGCAGTCTCCTCTATACTGGGCTACCAGATGCAGCAACTCCTAATGTAGACCTATTTAAACTTGTATTACTTCATCACCTTACTGCTTAATGTTGCTAGAGAGACCAAGTTTCCACACTAATGCAATTATAGCAAAATACCGCTACAAAGATTTCTTTTGAGCAAGTGCCTGAAGGAATCAGTCTGAATTACATATTGTTCTGCAGGAGTGTAAAATAACCCTTGTAAAAACGAAGCTGGCTGCCAACCAAGATTTTTTCCTTCTTTTTTTTTTTTTTTTTTCCTTTTTAAAATAGCTCTGCTCATCAGCCTAAGGTCATATCAGTACTTGGATGAGAAATCACAGAAGGTGAGAAGCCTGGATATTAATGTTACATATAGACTTCTTKGAGCTAAAACAATAGGTGTAGTTCCAAGACAATTACAAAAAAAGAAATGTTGCCGCAGTCCACCCTTCATCCTACACCTTCCACCAACACTAGCACTTATGCAACACAGTGCACAGCCAGTTCAGGGAGATGATCCAGCTACAGACTAATCTTTTTTTTTTTTTTTGGCAAGCACAGAGTTTAATAATTGGTTTAAGTCAACATAAATGTGGGACGTTGCCAAAACAGGATTTTCTGCCTCCCCCCAACCCTGTCATGTTCCTGCCCCTTCACTGTGCTGATATGAGCATTCACAAGTCTTCTGAGCAAGTCAGATCAGGCAACTAATTTGTCTGCAAACTAATAATTTTTTCTGAGCTGGGTTAGTTTTAACCACCAGCAGTTCCCTGATCCAGTATGCCACAGGACAAACTCACACAAAAGAAATACATTTAAAAAGCTTCTTCATACTCTCTCTGGATCATTTTAGGAACATGGTTTGCAATGCATCCTACAAAAACTTCCATTAGCCTAACTGAGGGGACAGCAAACCACAGGGAGCAGGGAGGAAATTCTGGTCACTGCTGAAGAAAATAGTCATACATGCACCCATCACATCACTTCACTGCCTTCTATGCTTTTTTTAATCCTATGCACAAGGTACAGCTCATTATTCCTTCATATTTTCAAGGTGGAATTCACTAATCTACTCAGAATTCTGAAAAGAAAAAAGTCTTGGATTCAGCATTTTTTTAATTTGTTTGATTCTTTCCTTTAAAAAAACCCAGATGCTTCCCAATTTAAATGTTAATATTTAAAAGCCCAATTTTCAAGTGGATGAAATCTTCGTATTTGGAAGTTTATGAAAAATGGGAGCTGTGAGAGTAGATCAGAATATTTTTCTAGGGAAAGGAAAATTAGCCTGATTATTCAAAAACCAAGCAACAGCCCCTTGCTAAGGTTGCAGAACTTTAACAGTTGGGAAATAAGACTCAAAACTACAGGTAACAGGTAAGTTCATTTTTTTGCTGTGGAAAACTCTAGAATTAATACCAAAAAAATGATACAAATAGTGCATCCTGGAGAGCTATCAAGAGATGAATGAGTCACAGCTATAATACAGTTAGAGATTAAAGTAGCCAAAYGACTGTGAATTGCTGAAAAAACTCAGTAGGCTCAAATTTTACAAGTGACATGGCCAATAACTGCATCAAGTGGCCCATGTAAATTTAGGCACATTATGAGACAGAACACCCTGTAAAGGAGAATGTCCTAAATCGGGGGAGCATCTTGGATGGAGGGAGAGGAAGGATCCTTTGTCACACAGAACTGAGGAAGAATCTCTCCATGATAGACTTAAAAAAAAAAAATCACTATAAGGTACCTGATTCAAAGACAAAAAGCATCTGAGATAATTAAGGATGCCCTAAGAAAGAACGTATCTTCAAAGATGTAGTTTGGATCAGGCAGCAAACTTGAACGTTGAAGGGAATGACACCGGCTTAAGTGATTCAGGCTGGGACCTTCTAGTGCAAAAATATCAAATCAACACATAAAGGATTGCTAGACTCTGAGAAGGTGCTCTTCCCACAAAGTGGTAGCCTCAGAATAAGTCTGAAGGACATCTTTTCTTATATAATAATGTGCAAGCAAACTAACTCTGCAGAGAGCTGGGTTTAACATTTGTAATCACCTAGGAGCCTGAAAATCATAAGAACAAGAGGACGATTGCAAGATTTGAATCAAAGCTGAAGTGAAACCCTGATACCCCTGTGCATACGAGAAACTCTAAGAAGATTCAGCAGCTAGGATGGGCTATGTTACACATCACTGAATATACTGGGGTATACTGGCAGCAGAAGCATTTGGCAAGTATTGAGGCAGTTGCTCACTCCTGCAAATGAATTTGGCAGCTGCATAAGATGACTTGAGAGTGTCTATAGGTCGTAAGGGCTGCAAAAGTTCCATTAGGTCATCATATAGTCCTCTTTACTGACACGATGGCAAGACAGTGCCAAGTCATTTGATCTGCCTGTCTTAAGAGCCTGCTGCAGCAAAGGGTGGGTGAGAAAGTTTTCAATTCCAAAGGTCTTTCATAGGGACAGATATTTCATGGTAATCTCCAAATCTAGGGGTTGCAGGCATTACTCATTATGGAGAGGGTTGAGGATGACAAAGTTTTRTGAGCCAAAAGTTGCAAGATGACTTCACCTGGAAGTTACAGTGCT
The DNA here is from genome assembly GCA_030449065.1 of Oceanodroma leucorhoa. Classification (NCBI taxonomy): domain Eukaryota; kingdom Metazoa; phylum Chordata; class Aves; order Procellariiformes; genus Oceanodroma; species Oceanodroma leucorhoa. Next base: position 14,381,183 of record JASVER010000004.1, on the reverse strand, counting down.
TAAATACATTCTCTCCAGACTTTTTAGAAATACTTTCAGATCATTCAAGTTGTGTTTCAAATAGCTTTCTCATTTCGCTTGATTTTTTTTCTCATCTTCATCAACACCTTCACCATCAATTTTGCACTTTCTTGTTCTTATCCTTGCTGTACCTGAACCTCTCRGACCACTCCTTTCCTTTCTCCTGCACAATTATTTCTAAGCATTTCTAAACCTCTGTCCTGCACTGGGGGCAGGGAGAACAAGGGGAAGCTTTACCTCTTTTTTTCTGCATCTGTTTCTGTGATCACCATCTAGCATGTATTAACTTCTGACATCTAACAGTTCTTGCAACTGCTGCAAGAACAAGGGTGGATGTATCTCATGACAAGCACAGAAAACCCAGAAGTTAATGATGTAATTATTACCTTTACACCACTCATTGAAACTAACCTGAATTACACATGGCCTACTCCAGAGCTCTTATCAGCTAAAATTCCAAGCATAAAAGCTAACTACACTTCTGTCCCCTCTACTGATGTAAGGCATTCTCTCGACATTTACCCCACTGAAATGGGAAATATTTAGACAATTTTTAGACAATATTTAGACAATAATTAGACAATTAAAATGCACTCCATGCTAAATTTTAAAGAATTTATCTTCATCTCAGTCTGACATTCCAGGGCCCACACATTCAGATCTGTAACCATCTTTCAAACTAAGTTTGCCTTAAAGCTACAGGACTCTAAATTGTAATATTAGGTGACTATACAGCACCATGAATTAGCTCTTCACTTTATAAGTCATGTCCTTAAAAAAAGAAAAGCTGAGAGCACCATTCTTTACAAATTCAGAAGCTTGTCCAGTTCCTAATACATGCTTGTATCTTCTCTGATCCTCTCTTCCAACAAGCTTTTTGATGACTCATCAGAAGCAGCTGACAAATACAGAAAGATTTAAAATTATYATTTTCTCAGGCTATTTTGCTTAAATTCTTAAATCCCCATTAGCAAGATAACCTCTAGAAAAAGAAACGGTGTGAGAGAAGCCAAGTTTCTGCAATTCTCCCATCTTTTTATAGAGAGATGAAAATTTTTGAGATTATGCTTTTAAATACTAACCTCAAAATACTTCCCCATGCGCTATTCCCTGCATTTGACATAGGAGCAGCTTTCTCCATTCTTCTAATTTTGCTTAGCAGATATTTTGAGGATAGTGAGATAACCACCTTACCACTATCTTGTTGATTTTAGGAAAGTTGTATTGTGACAAAGCTTCTGTTTCAGGGGAAGACTTAAGGCCCAAAGCCAAAAGCTGGGACTGAACTCTAGTTATGCTGGCATGGCAACAAAGGGGATCCAAACAATGAGCATAGCCACAGAAAGATCTGGCAACTATCTTTGAAGGGATCCAGGTCAAGTCTGTAATAATACTCATGATAGCTCAAAAAAACCTTCCAGTTCCCTTCAATAAGGCAATTCTTGTCCCTCCACCTGATAGCTACATTCTCTCCATCTTCCCTTAAATCCACCTTCATATCTATTGGAGACAGGAGGGCTGGGGGAGAAAAAAAAACAACCCCCACAACCCAAACCAGGACTTTCCAAAGGGCGGGACAGTGGAAAAGAAAAAAAGCCAAGAAATTTAGAACAGCCATGTATTTCTCTCTTGCCCATCTTCACTTCTTATACACACACAGCCTGATAATAAATTTTGATAATCAGGAAGAAAATAAGAAGAAACTATGTGTACAACTTCCCTCAGAATGAATAAGGAAACTGAAAGAATTATTACTGCTAAACCTGAATCGTTGAAAATAGTCTCTATACAGAGTATTTCCCAAGTTCCTCATTTTTAAAGTTACAGTATTAAATTATTTCATTTTCTATATATTGCAGACTATATGCTGTGTGTTTGCATGCAACTCTCGGGAGATAAATGATAATAAATATATTGGGATAGTAAGTTCATTTCCCAATACATCCCCTGCCGCCCCTTGGAACAGGGAGTTTCCTTTATATCTGCAGTTTCAATATTAGGTCTCTGCCTCTGCACAAGAAAGAGTATTTAAGTCTTTTTATCTTGTTTACAAATTTTAATTTTCAATAACTTAACAAGTTAAAGAAAAATGCATAAAATACTATTATCTTTACAAGCAGCACAGCTCTCTTCAATAGCGGATATATCACTACTCTAAATAACCTAGCAAAATTTATATTTTTTTCATTGTAAAGAAGCAACGACAGTTCCGTTCAATAAGCAAGTTACTACTGCAAAACTTTCACTTTAATTCCTCCAACTTTCTGGAAAATGTTGAATATCTTACATATAATATAACTCTGTTTTTCTTTATTTTCTGACCATGTAATACCCTTCTGATTTCTTGTTTACTYCCCCTCTCCTTCATTATCTCCATTAGTTCAAATACACATATCAAAGCACACTGAACTAGGACAAATGAAAAGTGTATTTCACTGTCAATTCACTAGCCTTTTCTCAAATGTGTGAATATCCTGGTTATATCATCTGTCGTTACATAAAGCCTAGTTATTCACATGACAGCAAGATATGATCATCTCAAATTCTAAATTATGTTGTACTAACTCTGGAAATATCACACTAGAATTATGCAAGTCTGGATTTGTTTTACAGCAGCGTATTATACTGCATTGCAGATGGCTACCCCATCCAGGAAAGCAGCTTTGCAGTCGCTGAATGTTATACGATACGTTGCCTTTGGTGGTGTAGCTGGTTTAAGTTCCTTCTTCCTATCACACTCTTGGTTGCTAATTCCACTATCACAGTGTATCTTACCACTCAGCTGGTGGGCAGCCCAAATTAAAGATGAGTAACACTGGTTAGAAATGTGAACTTCTTCAACAGGCTAGTGCATCACCTAAGCATACAATATTCTTTTGCTTGCTTTCAGTCTATGGCAGCTGATTTCAAGTTACCYGACTATTGAGTAACGGTTTCTCCCCTGACAGACCTTAAAACTAAAGAAGTAGGGAAGTCATGGCTGCTGCATTTGGTGCTTCTGAGCACAGAAATAGAAGCCCTTGAGGACAGTGTTCTGTTCAGTAGATAGTTCTGGTCACTACCACACAGAAGGTGATGAATCTATAGGAAGAGGAAAGAAAAAGAAACCAAAAAAAAMCCCTGAAAAACCCTGAAGAGTCATGAGAACAAGCAGACTAATGGCAGACTAAAGAACCTCTCTCTTTTTTTTTTTTTCTTTTTTTTTTAAAGTCCTGAGAGTTTTGAACACTTTAAGATTACAATAGTAAAGTTACTTTGCTAAAAAGCTGTTCCCTGCTTTCCTATCATCCCATCTCCATGCATAACTGAAAACAATGCATGACCACAACCAAGGGGAAACCTGAGTGTGCATCATAATCAGCTGGGGAAATGCYAGGGAAGGTCTTATGCCAGCAGCAAAGTAGAAGACATCATCTCACATCCCAAGGAAGAGCACCAAGCAAAAGGTGTTGTCCTGAGGAGGTGTCAGAGTCCCAAAGCTGCAGACCAGAAAACCAAACCATCAAGGGCTAAATAATCACAGAAGTCTCAGTGAGAAGTTTACATGCAACACATCGACTGCTGTGCAGTGAGGTACTGGGCCAATAGGTGACAGTTTGCATGTATACCTATCATGGTTGATGTATAAATGTAAAATTCTGGAATGAGCGTCAGATCAGAGAYACGGACAATTTCTCTTCTGATACATTTACATCAATCTAGTTTTCTTAACTAATCCCCATCTCCTGAGATGAACTCATCAAACTGCAGATGACACCTAAACAGTAAAGAAACTATCCTGAATTTAGAAACAGCTTGTCTATTCACTATTATAGACTATTCCATCTATAGCAGTGCAGGGAGAAGAGGGTCATTTTAAATTATAAAGAGCTAGCAAAGTAATTTGATACTATTTTTCGAATAAGAAATTATAACAAAATTTACAAACTTGTAAAATCTAACTTGCAAACAATGCTGTAATAAATTATTTGCACTGAGGCATCCAGTAACACCTTAGTTGTACTTAGTTATTATTAAGAGCTACAGATGTTTATGCAGTATCTTTTACCCAAAGACTTAGCTGCTTTCCCAACTGTTTATAAAAACATYTGAGGGGCCCACTGAACTGCAGCTATACATGCAGCTCCACCACTAAAATAGACAGATGGTAAAAATACTCCTGACTGGAATATCTTTTCCAGTTCAATCTGTGAAGTGCAATAACAGAAATGAATGCAGTAACAGAAATTACAATTAATACCTGTACTTTTGCAGATATCCAAGTAATTCTAGCAATAATATGCTTCATTATGAGATGTCAGGCCTGAATCTTTTTAGTTGTGTTATCTAGAAACTGCAAGTAGGCAGTTAGACTGAAATAAGACAATATGACAAATCCTGAAAATAACATTTTTAAATCCTCTGATTAAAAGCGATATGCAATTGATTGCTACTGTCATAACTGAATGAAAAGTGAATTTTCTCTTATAATACTCAAATTAATTGGTTAAGAGMGTTTTTCTTCATATCAAGTGACAAAAGGTATCAGACTAACCTGTAACGATGTTCTAGAAAGCTGAAGGAGCCAACAAACATTCCTATTATGAAAATAAAACTGACTTAAATGAGCAAAGAGTCTAAACCTTATAGACCAATGTACTCAGTAAACATTAACACTCCAGAGAAGATAGAGAAAATATATTCAAAATAATAAATACAGTTAATATCATAGGCATGAAAAACATTCAAAAACATGTGTCGAGAGACATAGGGTGAACACATTAACCCTGTTATGAAATACAGTTACAATCTGTCTGCATTGTTAGCTCAAAGACAGTATTTGAGAATGACTTCTGACAAAGTTCCTTAGCAAGACGCATTAACAGGTGTTAGTGATGGATGAAAGACAAAGTACTCCTGAACCAAAAACCAAACAGGAGGTGAGCTGTAACAGAATGAGACTCTATATCCAGCTTTTCTGTTCACCTACATCAGGTTCAAACAATGAAATCTCAGTCCAACTAGAATCTTGTGTCTAAGTATGCAGGTGAAAGAGCTATTCATTTCCACACATGATACAGTAAGCCCAGAGGAAAAAAGAGGAACATACTCCTAGATTAAAAATACCAACAGAAAGCAAGCTGTAAACTCAGATAATAAACATAAAGTAAATTATGTATGTTTTATATAAATAAAAAAATATATATTAAAAACATTAAGTTGAAGAAGGCAGTGTAGGTAAAAACCTCAGTTCTGGCCAATCCCGCTTACTAGCAACACTGAGGAGATACTAAGTATAATTCAGAGATCTGCCTGTCCATTGTTTCTTCAAATTCAAATTATTTGTATTTTTTTGTTATTGCTTATAGGTCCTCAGAATGTAATGAGGACAAGTAGAAACCAAGGACTTTTAAGAGCTGCAATAATATCCTTCCAAACACATTTATGATTTTGTTTTCAATTACTGTTAAATAGTTTRGGAATGTTAAAATAACTTTCATTTTTAAAGAGCGTGCAGACTTATCTGATAGAGTTCTCTGGAGACATGTGAGAAAAAGCACCAATGACAATGTCAAATAAATTATCTCCCCTCCACACAATCCCTTATCAGTGTCAACAAGTACTATATTCTCAATACAAAACAAAGGTACCAAAGAGATTGCCATGCTCTTTGTCTCTTAAAAACAAGAAAACACTGATTCATAAAGCAGTAGTAAAGTTCATTTTCCTACAAAGGTATGTATTTATGGAAATGCATCATTTTCCAGTATTCACAACTCATAATCATGATTAGTAAACTGCCTGTGGAACAGCATGTTCAATATCTTACAGTTCAAACCTGAATATCACCAAATGTCTTAAAATTACAACACATAGGTAGGTTTTACTCAAAAACAGTTGCTACCATCTTATTAAAACATCTTTAGAAATATCTCATCTCATAGAATTTCAGAGTCCCTTACACTTTACTTTTATTAATGAAATTTTAGGAAAAAGTTTATTTTGAAAAGAAGCCTAGAAAAGCAAGTATTTTTTTAAGCCAGACATGCTATAATTTTTAGATTAATGCTATCTAATCAAATCCTTACTTGTCTACTCCAGGAAATGGACACCATGTGTCAGATAAGTTTTTTTTGAAAGAATGCACAGCATTTTGGGGGCTGGGTTTCAGAAAGATTAGCTCTATCAACAATGCAGTTGTCCAATGGTCCACAGGTGTTTCACAAGAATTGCAATGGAAACTGGCGTATTTATTTACACATTCCACTGCTGCACTGAAAACTGAAACACAGCAGCTTTGAGCATGATATAAAGCYAGCAAACAGTTTATCATCTGCATTAAATGATATGGAGACAATAAACCAAAACAATGCATACACACAGACTTTTTCAATCTTTAAATTATTTTAATGCCCCTTTAACAGAGAAGTCTTCTTTGGCTGAAGAGACTGGCAGTCACATATAATCCCATTRCAGTATTAATAATAATAAAAAAGCCAAACTGACTCTGGCTTTCATGACTGGTTTCCATTACTTCTGAACTTCATACCAAAAACAGCTTTGACAAAACAATTTCATTTCACACTACAAAGGAGGTTTACACAATCTATGTAATTGCTACATTAACTGTAACAAATAGCAGACAAAAGTGATGTCAAGGCAGAAGCTGTCTTGGAAAAATTTAAGTTATTAAGAAATTACTTAAGATTTAATGGAGCCTCGATGCAGGATTGTTTTCACATTACAGTGCTTGCATCACCAGTGAACCTGATGACCATAACTAACATGGACATTAGATATCTTTATTTTATACCACATTTCATCATAGCTTTACAAAGACTTGCAGGGTTAGTCCCATTCTACAGACATAGAAAGGCTTTGGCACAAAATGGCTTGTTCAGTCACTCAGAAAGGTAGCAGCACAACATCAACAGAAAGAGCTCACCCAGTCTCACTCCACAACTTTTTGGTTATTTTTCTAAAGTCATAACAGAGAACCCATACCAGCTGCACCCAGAATTCATGATCTTGACAAAGCATTTAGTATCTTTTCCACTTCACAACATTTTTTGTTGGGAAGACTGCTGATTTCCCCTCCAGGCCACAAGAAGATTATTTTGGAAATAAATCCACTAGTTATCTTTCAACTGCTCTGCTAGACAGAACCAGCAGACACAAATTTTTGCAGATGCACCTATAGGGAAGCAGGACCACTCAAACAAGTTGTCCCATACACACTGAAAATTTTCTGCAAGTATGAGCATCATCATCAGAACTGGAAGTTACAGCATGCAGCAGATAAACACAAAAGCCGTAAGACCAGGGAGACTGAAGACATACAAGGAGGCTGAATTTTCCCACTTTAGATCTGTGAAACAGAGTGGGTCACAGAACATGATAATGGCACCATTCTCTCAGGGCTATCACAGGGGACCAATCAACCCCCATTTCTAGGGGTGAAACCCAACAAGAAGAGTCAATAGGAAGGGCTCTCCAGAGCATCTTACTGAATGAAGGGGGTTGCTGCCTACTGGGCCCTGGAACTCATAAGGTGCTAGAGGAGCATTTGGAGATACAGTAAGGCTTATGATGAGATTTTTAAAGGAAAAAAACAAAGACAGGCAAAAGGGACAGATGAAGGTGGTTCAGGAAGGAACAAGCATGGGAAAATACAGGGCAAAAAGGGGCCAGTTTAAACAGGTGACTGGTGAGTACACTTGTCCAGCAATGCTCTGCACCCTACTGCCACAGTCTGTCCCATCTTCTTATTAAACTACACTTCTAAATATTTTCCTGGTGAAGAGACTCTATTCTGCATGCGTAAGCATGTGTGGAAGTGTAGATGCCAGAGCTGGAGCTGGACCACACACAGGTCACAGGGCCCAGGTACCTGATGTGCCAGCAAGTGGAGAGGCCAGAGCCCATGCATACTGTCTGGGAAAATATGACAGTGTGTGATCGCTAGCAAACACCAAGTTGGACTAGCTGGCAAGTAGGATAAGAGGCTTGGGAGCAGCCATAAGTCTGGGCCAGATACTGGAGAGACCAGAGGGTCTGAGATTTGGCTACTGGAGGGACCAGAAAGTCCAAGCGAGTTACTGTAGACCAGGACATCTCAGGATTGGTTACTGGTAAGTCTAGCTACCAGAGAGACGTGTTCGTATGTATGCATCTCTTGTGCACAAGGCAGCTGGGAGACCAGTGGATCCAGGAGCCAGCTATTAAGCAGACCAAGTGTCTAAGACCAATTACTGGAGGGACTTATAGTGTGTTTACCTGTGGGAGCACAGGTCTGAGTACCAGCAACTGGACTGGGAGCTGTGGGCCTTTGTGGTTCGCATGCCCACGTGTCAGCAGCTGAGGTGTTCAACAAACAGCTACTGAATAGACTGTGTAAGATCAGTTACTGGAGGGATCTGTATGCTCTGTGTATGTGTATATATCTATAAATAGATATATCTATACTCATTTTCCACAAACAGGCTTTCACCCTGATCAGCCAGAGAGGGGAACAGGACATGTCCATTGGTGTTGCTTGTGTTTGCATGAGTGCTGTGTTAGCTGTCTGTGTTGGCCTATGCTACCAGCCATGTGTATATGTATATATGTATTGTACATACACGTGCCTATTGGGAATACACGCTCAGCCTCACTATTGGCTGGACCTTGGGACATGGAGGTATGGCAACTTTGCTTCTATCGGGCTTCCAGATTTAGTAGCTCTTATCACAAACAAAATTAAATATAACTTTGTTAAAGCCTTCTGAATTATAATTCCAACCATTAYGGAATCAAGGTGATAAGCAGTCATGAAATGCTCTGTGTAATGAGGCTGGAGTTTTAAAAAAGTATTATCAATTAAATGAACCCTAAAGAAAAAGAGAAAGATCATTATCAATGTAATTAATTATGAGGAAACAGCAGTGAATTAACTGTAAGACAGATGTTGAAAGGCCTGAGCTGGCTCCAGGAGGAGTGATTTTCATCCAATGTTAGTAACGCAGTTCAAGTGCAATGCTTTCAAGATGCATTCTGCTCCTGAGGTCATACACCTGCATTCACACAATGCAGAATGCCCCTGCACTGTATCTGTGGTCAGGGCACATGAAGAGTGGGAAACAGAAACACTCAACCAACCCCACAGAGTCATTCAGGTCCATCAAAGTGCATTTGCTAGAGTTCAGACACTTCAGTATCTTTGCAGTGCCTACTACCTAGCTTTTCGGAGTAATATTCATTACCAAGGGTAACAAATGAGTAAGTGCACACACATGAACAAATAGAGCCAGTTCTGGTCTGATGCTACACTAGAGTTAGCAGCCCATGCTTCAACCTTGAATGCCCACTGGAGACACTGAAGAAATCAGCTCAGATCTTGCACTGAAGAAAAGAAACCCTCATGAATTTTAAAAAAACGTGAATCTACTCAGAGCATTTAGCATTCTCTGCATGAGGCCAACAAGGTCTCMAAATTACAACGCTTTTCCACTATTTAGGGTATCCTGACTCTTGTCTTGATACTACTCTGGGTTAGAGTGAATTGACTATAGTAGTCTTCTGGAAGACACAYACCTGAACAGCAGCACGAGCAAATGGCTTCTAAAATGTCAACTTTTTTTCCTTTTCTTTAAAAAAAAAAAAATCATTTAATGTTTGTTTCTTTCACTCTCTAACCAGTAGAACACCAAATAATGCCGCCATTGCATGACTTTTATATTAGTATTTCCTAAAAGTTTACTAAGTAGCGTATCACTCATAAGCTTTAAAATTCTCTTATGATACATGGCAGTAAATAAGAAAGAACTTCTTACCAGTTTTGGGCGTATTTCTTGTTTTCATTTCAACCTTGCTACACTTATTAACACTGAAACATGCTTTTGTAGTCTTTACTTTTCCAGTTGACTCCACAGGCTGTGTAAAATTTGCATTTTGATTCTGGCCAAATATTTTAGAAAGCAATGAAGCACTTCCCTCTTTCTCTTCTATCTGCAAAAGAGAAGCAAGTTCACAATAGCATTTCCTTCATGCAGTTGAAGAGAAATGGAGAAAAGGCAACGAGAAGGGATCTTAATAGATGCTAATCCTCATTATCAAACTACCTACATAAATATACACATCTCTACACAAATATATGCATCCCAGTGTTCACAACAAAAAGCACATGTACACAATACCAAACACCACTTGTGCAAGTAGTTTATGAATTGAATTTAATACAAGTCTTCTGTAGATAAAATCAATAAAAATTGTGATTATTTTTTTTCGTTGATATTAAAGGTTTCAGAGAAAGTTCCTTGCAGCAAAACTGCAACTTGATGTACTGACATTTCATTACTAAGTATCTTGGCTTTTTAACTGCTTTTGCCAAAGCACTCCAAACATTTGAATCCAACAAAGCCCACACCAAGATGCAATCCATACCTCAGCTACACTGAGAATTGTATTGGGGCTCAATACTGATTAATTTTATTTATTTGAAAAATATTTTTCTGCATCCACTTCACAAGAGTGAAGAGGAACCTACCTGAGAAGCATGATCAAATGTAGTAAGAGCAAAGGTATCAAAATCTATTCTGAACAGACCAATTACTTAAGCAGATATTGTTTGTGGTGAGCTCAGATGCTATCTTTTAGTAACAACTAAATATACTTTTATATTTATATATATAACAACATTTATATATATATGTTATATATATATATATAACAACAAACAACAAATACATATATATTTATATATATAACAACAAACAAATATACTTTTTAGTGCACTGCTCAGTTTACCTCCTTTAATTTCATTTCTTGGTCTGTCTCCTTAGTTTCGTTCTTGAGACAAACTGTGATACTTTTTCCTGGTGGTATAAACCTTGGCTTTTTGGCTACATTTCCTAGCACTTGACTTGGAGCTGCTGATCGCCTCATATTTAGTTGTACTGCTCTGGAGGGTGGAGAGGAAGGAAGGAAGCAGATAAAGACAACTGTAGTCAGAATAGGCTTTAAATATAAAAATATATCCATAGATAACAATATAAGCACTATTTGAAAACAAAATGAAAGATAATATAAAAGGTTTTCAAATAACCATCTTAATTCACAAGCATAATACAACTTAAGAAAAAGTAGTATTGTTGCAATGCATTGTTTAAGTACTAAGAAAGATCCACTACAGGAAATTCTGCAGTTGAACGCTTCCTTTATCATTTGGAAAGCCAATAATGCAGTTCTCAATAGCAAGAAGCGCTCTGGAGATGCGCAATGTAGGGCTGCTTAACAAACTTACAGCAATTCATAAAAAGAAAGACAATTTGAAACAGAACTATTCTAAACACTTAAAACATAATTTTGAAAAGCCCATTATGAGTGCGCAATAATGCTGAAGGTATGTTTCATATCTGGGAGTAGTATTTTGCATTTAACAGCCAATTATATTGGCCATTCAGATTTACTATAATGAGATTAGAATGCAGCAGAAAATTATCTCAAAATTACAGTGGAGATTATCACTCCATGTTATGTCCACTTGAGCGTATTATAGGYTTTTCCTCAAACTATAAGACCATTATTCCCCTAAACCACCTCAGGACAAAACCAAACATATACCAATGTTAATATGACAAAGCATACTTGCAACCACTAGAATAACAAGTTATAATCTCAATACTTTAAAGTAGTAGAAACAAAAGAAAAGAAAATTCCAATAGAATGACCCAGCAACTGGAATGATGAACACAAGCACGGTACAGCAACTTATGGAACACACTTTGGTTTAATTCTCCATTCGTACGTGGACGGTTTATTTTAATTGACCCCCCCCCAACTATTAGGTAAAAATAAACCATAATACGGATTGCAGACACAAACTTCTCTACCTCTCTACCATCTTGAAAGCATGTTTGCATCCTGTTGCAACAGCCAGTGTGTTTCTGCATTTTTTTGACGCTACTCTGCACTCCAGTGGCTTACTAGGGCAGAACCACCTTTCTTTCCAAGATTTGCACAGCAGTAGTAACGGAGTACTGTTAGAATACTTTGCAAACACGCAGGCACTAACATGAGTACTGCCACCTCCTTCATATCTGAACAATTAGCATACATATRATGCTGTTACTAGACATAAACCTTAATGGCAAAATGGCCTGAACTGTTGTCACTTCCACGGTGGCTGTTATTAAAAATACAAGGAAAGAGGTTTTTTAACTGTGTCAACAGCAGTTCACATCAGTTAGGGCTACTCAACAACAATGTTAGCATATGAACTTTAGTTAACCCTATGTTATAATAACCCTTGGTTATTATAACAGGAGTACCTGCAGTGTAAACAACTGATAGTCACTGTCACAGCTACAAAAGTGTCAAGAACCTTCCAGAGGAGCAGACTGCGAGTGCCAGGGCTGACCACAGCCAGCTGCAGGTGCCATGTGAATTTGAACAAGTTCTCTACCCAATCCTATAATGTATGGTGACACTTGGGAACCCAGGACACCCCACAACTCTACTTGAGGACTACACATAGCATGGCTGAACTGCTACACTAATTCTGCCCACTTCACTTCTAGAGCTTCTCACGTTTCCAGGGGAACAGGGGAGTTGTGCAATTCATAAATTGCATGTATCTGTGATTAAAGTGTTTTGGTTTCCAAATCCATTTGGACTTTGCACTGTCATTTGGTCTTAAACCACAAAACCAGACTCATTAAAAGATTTGCAAATTATTAAGAAATTTAAAGATAGGACCCTTGATAACTCAGTAACTTCACYCCCATTAAATTTAAGAACTTGTAAGACTATTACCAGTATTACCTACTTGCAACTACAAAAACCATTAGGGGTTTGTGTTTTTTAAAATGTAATTTTGCTTCCAGCAATACATCTCTCTCCCTGTCTCTTCAAAATATAAGATTTTATAAAATATAATACAAATATAAAATACAAAAAATAATAAATAAAATGTTTATATTTTGTATCTTTACAGTACTATACAGAAAAATATTATGGATGTGCAACAACTGATTGATGCTAGATCTTTTAAATGGAATCAGAGTAGGTATAGCTAGGGCAAGGAATAGCTCCACATTACAACTAAATAAATTGGCAAGGAAATATGCCCTTTCCTCTGAGACWGCCACCAATGCATTAAATCACCCTCTACTTGCAATACCGTTAGGTATGGTTGCAGGGAGACAGCTGGAGGTAATGAGAAAAGCACTGCTCCTGCCTTTTGTTAGCAACCTAGCTTGACCAAATTAAATGTACCATGAAACCACATCCTAAAACGTCCCATGAATGCATCTGATTTTGCAAGCATTGAATTTTTCTCCTTAAAGGTATCTTAACAGCTGCATTAAAATTAAACGCATATACGAATAGTCAAAATTTTACACGTGCAACTCAACACAGTATGCGTGGAGTCCTGTTAAAGGCAGTTACATTAGCCATTTTAGCACAAATTTAACAGGCTGCTCTCCTGAACATTTGAAGAGACATTCCTGGCATAGATGACCAGGCTAAACGTTTTTTGTAGGCAACTACAAAGATGCGACACAAGACTTTTATTCAGTTAAATTGCAGACAGMGAGTGCATCGCCTCGGGTATTAGTGAAAAATCACCTCAAATGAGTAATAACTGTATGGATTGGGAGCAGGTCCAAAAAGCAATGCTATTCAAATCGCTATTAGCCCCCGCCCCGCCTCAGCCGCCTGCTAACGGCCGCGGGGGGTGGTGAAGGGGGGGGGAATCTCCCTACAGGTGAGTACAGGGGCTGGGAGCACCCAGCCGGCTGCTCCGCCCTCCGCCCCCGCGAGGAGAAGCCAGCGGCCCTTTCGCCCGGTGACCCGCAGCCGGCGCCGCCCGCCCCCGGCCGTACCTCAGCCACCGGCCCCGCCGCCGCCTCGGCACTCAATTGTCCCGCCGCCGGCTCCCGTCAGCGCGCTGGCCGCGCCGCGCATGCGCCCTGCGCAGCCCCGGCGCTTCCCGACAAGCACGCATGCTCCGGGGCCGTGGGCGGAGTAACCTCAACTGCGCATGCCCGACCCGTTCCGCCTCGGAAACATTGAGGTGCGCGTGCGCAGTGCTCACCGCAGGGGTCGCCCTCGGCGCCAGCGCTGCTGGAAGCGGCGCATGCGCGAGGCGTTTGTGCCACACACAGCATGGCGGAGGGGCCGCGCTCCCTGGGGCGTGCCGCGCGGCCGTCGAGCAAGAGTGGCCGCAAAAGTAACCTCGGTTTCGCGACAGCGAGTGGCGGCGGGGCGAGGCGGCGGCGGCGGCGGGCGGGGTGAGTGGGCGGCTGCGGCCGCCGTGAGGGCCGCCCGCGGGCTGGGCTGGGCTGGGCTGGGCCGGGGCGGGCTGCGGGCAGCCGTGCTGCGGGGGCAGCGGGACCGAAGCGGATGGCTGTGCGGAGCTGGGCCGTGGGGCGGGAGGCGTTGCACGGGGATCTTAGCGTTTGTCTGGGGCTACTCGCCGGCGGCAGGCCTGGCGCTTGCACCCTCAGCCCCTGCGCCGGGCTGGCGGTGGCTTTGCCAGCCTGTTGAGAAGATGRCGGTAAGTGTGTGTTCGTTGTTTTCCGCTTAGGTGCGGTTGCTTGGTGTTAGGTTGCTGCTCCAGGTGTTTCCAGGCCGGTTTTGTTCTCTGTGACGAAAATCATTGACTGTTCCTGAAAAGCCTACCCAGGCATGATCCGGAGGCCTTCCTCCTACCTGCGCCCTCCCCACCAGAGCCTCTGAGGAGGCTCTTCTGTCCTTGGTCTTGCCTCTGTGCAGCAGAGTCCGGCCCTTCAAAGCCTGAAAGGTGGTCTGAGAGATCCATATCTTGTATCGCTCTGTTTTGAGTAGGCTTTTGCAGCGGGACGGCAAGTGGAAGGGTTATGTAAAAATGTTCTTTGTCAAAGTAGTTCTAGTTTCTTAGGTAGTTCCCGGTAGAGGCATAGGCCTTAAATTGATTGTATATCTCATACTGGTTATTACAGAAGCTATTGTTGATTAAGTCAGATTTTTACATCGCTGTAAGCTGGTATCGCTATCCATTCATTCTTACCCTCTTCTGCTCCCTTTCTCTTACACAAATGTGGATGAGACTCCACGATGTACCAGTCTGGGGGACTGAGCTGAGGGTGTAGCTCTACAGCAGCCTTACCCACAGACACTGCTGCTGTCTTACTTTCCTTTCTACCCTGGCTGTGGTTTCTCATTCCCTGTCTTGCCCCACTTCCACAATCATTGGAGCTTTTGCTGAGCCATCTACAAGGAATCTAGCCTAGCAAATCAGTGAGTAGTTTTCTGTATGATTAGTTGTCTGAGCCAGTTCAGAAAAGGGTCAAATCAAACATTCTAATGGATTCAAGGGAGGAAGTAGAAGAAGGCTAGGAGGACATTACTTAGTGGATAGATTGGCTTGGGCTACTGTAGAACAACTGTCAAAGTTAAAATTTTTTTTTCCCGGTTCAGTCTTAAAACAGGTCAGTTACCCGGTATCATACACCAAGTGGCTATAGAATCAGCTTGTGCTGCCACAGTTGAAGGGGTGAATATGCCTCTTTGGGCATTAATGCTGACTTCAACTGGCTTACAGTGATACTGGCAGAATGGCATAAGACACCCTAAAACACTGTTTCTATATAGCAGGATTTAAAGCACAGTGTATCTTTGTGAAAATAGAAGCTGAAGTAATAGCGTGTTTTAATGTCACTTCATCCCTGGGCACTGCATAGATTGATTGTTCTTCCAGCCACACAGCACTTCTGGAAATGCTGTCTTAGTGGTGCACATAGAATCATAGAATCATTAAGATTGGAAAAGACCTTTAAGATCATCGAGTCCAACCATCAACCAGTACCCATGCCCATTAAACCATGTCCCGAAGCGCCACATCCACACGTTTTTTGAACACCTCCAGGGATGGTGACTCCACCKCTTCCCTGGGCAGCCTGTTCTGTCATGATTCACTCCAGCCCTGCTTTGTTTTGTCACATGGAAAAGAAATAGTTTTTAAAAATCACAAAGTAGTGTAGAAGTGAAAATGCAAGTCGGTAATCTGATCTCACTGTCCTGGTTTTGACAATGGAATAGCTTTGATTAGTGCCAGACATTTAGCAAACTGTGCCACTATGTTGTTGAGAACTACATCCCATCTGTATTCTCCCTGCTATTAATAGCCACAGAAAATCTCAATTTGAAGTCAGTGCAGACCATCGCTCAAGGCTGGTTTTAGGTGTGCATCTGCCTGGCAAACAACATGGGATGACAGCTACTAAAAAAGGACTTCATATCTGTGAAGTCTGGGGGAAATTCTTGCATGTCAAAAACTATGGGGAGAAATAAAATATGTGTGAAACAATGGAAGTAAAATAGCGGGTAATAGTTTGGGTTTTTTCTGCCTTCCAGATTTGGCACCCGCAAATTCCAGATATCCTCGTGGACAGTGTCACTGGTAATGGCCAGGTGATGGGCAAAATTCTGGACCAGAGAAACCAAAGACAAGGCAAGGTTTGGAAATGTTAGTGGAATGTTGGAAGACAGTGATAAATAATGTAGTTTCTAGGTGCAATCAAAAAAGGAGTGTGACAATCGGTGAATTGTAATAGAAATAGAAGAAGAGGTTTTGAGGCCAAGTTGAGAAGAGAGAAGTTTCTGCGGAAGAGCATAAATTGAAAATTATGTCATTTTGTGGTGGAAGTACCGAGTAAAGTGATTTGTACTGCTAGAGTGCRTGGCATTGATCTGATGCTTATCCCTCTGCTTATCTGTTGACTGAAGTGCATCTTTTGAAGTTGGCAGAAGATTAAACAGCTCTAGTTCTTCAGGCCAGGAAACTTCTACTGGAAGGGGTCTGGGACTTCACTGACAGCTGTTGTTGTAGGTCTCAGACTCAAAGCCACAAGGATTCTGGCACTGTGTGGGATGATGCTTCTCCAGCATCAGTCTTGAAAACATACTGAAGCTCTCATCAGAAACCCCCTTGATTGGATTTTTTTCCCTCGAAGTTCCCATCCACTCTTCATTTGAACTCTGGTTTTGGTTAGGGCTTTATACATATATATATATATATATATATATATATATATATTTGTTGCACTTCATTTTTCTGTCAAGCACAAATAAAGTTTTTGTTTCCCACTTGATAAAAATACTCTTTCCTGATAGACTTCAAACTTGCTAGAATATGCCAAAGACTGTCTTGAAGACTTAATGCTCAGGGATCAGCAACGTATGTGCAAAATGTAGCTTACTGCATCAACAATTCCAGTAAAGCAGAACCCCTAGGACAGCAAAAATACTCAMAGTTCTGTTGACATATCTTATATCTCTATGAAAGTTTTCTAAAACCTGAATCCTCTGGGATCCACCAAACAAAATCAAAATTTTAGGCTCACAATTCAAATTACAGAATGTATATACACTGATTAACAGTCCTCCAGCATAAACATACTATCTGTTTCAATGCTTTCATCAGTATTGGGAACTTGACTTCACATTCTGCTACTGATAATTAGCAATGTTGTCCATTTTTTAAACTTTCCATTTTGGCCCTTGCTGTCCTTACAATCACAGCTTTGTGCAAACATAATGCTCATTTTGTTCACGCTGAACTAGCAAAGTCCTGAATTTCCTGTCTTTGCAGGAGACCTGTAAAAACATACAAGGAAACAACAGTATAGAAAGAATTCTTTATCATCTTCAAAATATGGTATTTTCTTGAGCAGACTCTTCTAAGACATAGAATGTCTGTGCTGTGGCTGAAGGAATAGCATACCCCAGATACCTGTAAGTTTAGTTTGCCTGTGTTGTTGGTGACAGTGTCGCCACAGAAGCGCAGAGCTAAATGCAGTCTGTGAAGTCTGCCTGGGACCTTGTCAGGACTCGATGTGGATTGCACTCCCTGCTGCYGTGGCAACGCTGTCACTAGGGCACCCGGCTAGTAGGTGTCCCTGCTAATCTAAAGCTGGCTCAAGCATCTGCAAGCCATGGTGTTGGCTGTGTGATAAACATGCCAGTGGAAACAAAACACAATATGGAAACCCTGTAGCAGATGATGAGTTTTATATTTCAGTAATAYGCATGTTTGCTTGTGTTATGTATCTTTCATTACAGGTTTTATTAACTTTAGTCTTAGCAAATACCCTTTCAACACAAGCACCTTTCGTAATCAGTGAAGATATGCTTTGATACTCAGATATATAAGATCTTCTAAATTCCAGATTTTTACTGTATCATGAAGAGGAATTGCAAAGTTCTTTTTCCCCTTTAGAGAAAAATTTGACATTAGTCCTTAGAGATCCTTATTGTTCTTACACAGCTCTAATTCAGATTGAGATTCTCTTTGAATGTCATATTGCAATTGCTAGATATCAATTTAAGGGTTTTAAGTGATGACATCCTTTTTAATTTTTTGTTTTAAGTGAGCAACCTTAGTTATGCTACACGTCAGAGCAATGTTATTTGTCAATACAATGAACTTGACTGTAATAGTTTTGTTTTAAAAATTAACTACATATCATGCCCAGATAAAAACCAGGTTAGGTAAGAAACTTTCATCTTTTTAAGGAGTATAATTTTACCAGATTTCCATTGCTACTTTTCAATAATATTGAATTCTGTTGTCTTCAATCTTACAAACAAATCTGTAAGGCTTCAAAATTAAATGGCAGCGGGGTGTTCAGTTTTGTGATAAGTAATCAGTAATAAATGAAAGAGAGACTGATGATTCCCACCCACCCCCCCAGTCTAGTCAGATCTCTTGTGTTGAACTGTAGGTTTTACAGTGGCTTGCTTTGGAAAGCTTTGTTTTAATGGGCTGTTAGGACAGCATCTATTCAGCAGCTGGCTGGTTAGACACAGGATTCAGTAACTTAGGAAACACTACTGAGCCTTTTTCTTTCTAAATTTTCTCATAGGCATAATAAAGCAGTGAAGAGAAACTGAAGGAAGGAAGTATTACATGTCTTACTGGTCAGAAAACTGTTTCTGAATTATTTGGACAAACTGCGTATGTATGTAGTAAAATCCAAAAAGGTAGGATACCTTCCATTTTGGTTTTGTTCAGAAAACCTCATAACCAATGAAAAACTTTTATGATTCTCAGTGGGGTTACAAAAGTAATTTTGTATGCTAAGGAGGAATGCGAAGTATAAAACATTTTCTTTTAAGTGAGTTCTGTGGAGTCTTACCAAATTCTACTAAGCTTTTCACGACAGGATTTTGATGAAGGCAGACTGCCTGTTACTTCTTAAAAAAACTTCCAAATCCSTTTAAAGGGTACTCAGTTTTATAAAATGGACCCTGTAGGAGGAGATGGTAGCTCCTCATGATTTCTGTGTTAGCTGCCCTTCTGGCTCCTGAATATTAAGTATTTCTCTAGGCATGTGGAGATTTCATGCTTTCCCTCTGGAATGGAAGTCTATAATGAGTAGAGAATCTCAGTCTATTTTTTCAGTATGAAAGCAACACATTAAGTGATGTGCAGTTCATAAATGCAAAATCTGCTGTCTGAAAGTACCACAGCTATTCTCTGTAAGGACACTGTTTTGTAAGTTTGATAGGCAGTATATAAAAGGCATTAAAATGGAAAGCAAACATTTGCATTTGAACTTCTATGATGTTTCTGCTTCAGGTAGAATTCAAGTAAGTAGAAATTACATGTTTCACAGTGGCTGCTAGAACTATGTTCAGTAACAGTTCAGAACAAGTGAGGCTCACATATCTGCTAAAGTCTTTGCTTTGAGAATTCAGAGAATCGTGATATAAAGTTGGGCTTCTGACATCCAGCAGTACAATCCTCAAATTCTTAAAGTCTCCAAAATATGTAAGTGTTTGCATTCTCACCTGTGAAGTTCTGTATTCATGTTAAGTTCTCCATATTTCTAGAATTGCTTCCAGGCCTTTTTGTGATTCAGGACAAAGACTGCTTTATTTCTCTGTGTTGTTTTAATAGATTGAAACTGTGTGGAGAGCATGGGTTATGATATTGAGCGTTTCGTCGGCTACGTTAATGAAGGGCTATTATGCTCCATCTGCCGTGATGTGTTAGAAGATCCGTTACAGGCTCCTTGCGAACACGCTTTCTGTACTGCTTGTATAAATGGATGGCTTGTTCATCACAGTAACTGCCCTGAAGACAGACAAATGATTGACATATCTTTGCTACGACCTCTCTACAGGTATACAATAATCTTGCTGTATGTTGAAATTACATGAATTTAGGATTTCTCACCTTTGCTTGCACAGCTTCATCTCTTGTCATTTTCTGTCACTCAAATTGTCTTTACTCAATATTCCTATGGCAAAAACTGATCACTTGCATGAAAGCGTTAGCATTTTCTATTTATTGTAACTAACTTTTGAGGTATTAACATTTCAAAATGGAAATAACACTTAGTTTGTTCTCCACATGCTGATTCTAGATATCTGTCTGGGTATTATTCTGAATGTCTTCTACAGCACCAAAACTTTCCCATACTTTTTTAGAGAAAGCAGGCAAAGCAACTCTTGACAACAATAGTCACTAAACACTATATCTTCTGTTTTTCTTTTCAGTCTTACCTAGATACTGTAGTGGGGTTTGTAATGAATAATTTCTGTAGATATGAACCAAATATCTCATCTTCAAATCCTTTTTTAAAAAGGTCTTTGGCTGTAACAGTATCTGTCTTGAGCCACCTTGTCATGTAAAGCAGGCTGTTTTTACAAGTGTCTTCCATAATTGGTCAGGCAGTTGAACTAGATGATCATTGTAGGTCCTTTCCAACTCAACTGTTCTATTCTATTAATTTCTGCTGTTGCCAGCACAGAGTTTCATCAGTAGACACTGCTTGCTGTTTAACCCCTGCATTGTCTAATCTTGCTCAGGTTAACAGTTATGTTGTGTTTAAAACCTTCAGCCACAGGTGTTAAATTAACTCCATTAGTACTCTCAGTATTTTTGTCACTAAGGAGATTTTACTGTATGGAAAATTTAAGTATAGTGTAGACAAAGCCCTAGTGTTTAATTTATAGATCGTTTTGTCTGTACTCTTGGTAGTCACTTTGATTTGGCTAGAAACACAAATTAAAACCTAAATGATTAATGAGTAGCCTAAGTGTTTGTTATTGGTAATATCTGCTGAGCTAGTGAAAGATCACAGTTAAAAATTTATWCAAAAATAAATAATTCATTTGCACATTTAATTTTGGAGACTGAATTTTCCTTTAACATTTTTTCTTTTAAGCCTGTTCTTTTCCAATGTAGTCACTTGAATTCTAAGGAAAAAAAAAATTAAACTGATGATTCACAAGTTTTCCTAATGGAAATTAGAATCTTACTTTCTTTTCCCAAAAGTTGAAAATACAACTTTTTCAATAATGTTTTTCAATTTTTTTTTTTTTTTTTTGCACGTAGATATATGAAAAATGATTTAAACCGTCTTCAGCTACATTGCAAAAACAGAGAGTATGGCTGTGAAATGGTTTGTTCTCTGGAGTCTATAGACAGGCATGAAAGGGAGTGTGAATACAGTCAGATACCTTGCTCCAATGCTGGTGAGTGACATTCAAAGAAGTAGAATCCTTTATATTCAGAAAAGACGTGTTTGTCATCTTTCTGTCAACAGAATGGCAATAACGGCTGTTATTTCCAAACAGAAATTCAAAGCTTTAGCATGATCTACTCTTTACAGCAGTCTTTTTGAACAAAATTTGYGACCAATTTATGGCAATTATGATCATTAGCAACAATTTCTTATYCAAGAACTAACCAAAATGAATGAGAATGGTGGACTTAAAATTTATGAAAACATGGTAGTGCATTTGCTTTGCTTTCTGTCAAGTTATGAGTTTGTATTTCAATTTTGACATCGTTTTGATGTTTGTAATAGCACCTACAGAATGCTTATGGGTCACAATTTATTTATAAAATGGCTGGTTGCCTAGTGCATGTGCAGCCGCTCACTCTGTCTCCTGGTTTTAACAAAAACATATCTTGGAAATGAGAATTGTTTTAAGCTAAACTCTGGTTAGAACTGTTCTGTTCATGTTGAGATCTTTATTTAAAACAAACCTACACCTCCTGAGGAAGACACATAACTGCTAAAAAGAAACATACTATTAAAACTTTCCAGTCGATTTTATTCAAAATGTTGTATGTTCCTAAACAAAGTTAATTTCTCATTAATGATGCTAAGGGCATAGTCAAGTCTGCCATTGTAATTAATAATAAGATTAAGGTGCTAGAATTGCTCCTCTGTAGTTATACTTTCTCTCAGCAGTAAGTGACTCCTGCAGATGCTTCAGATTCACCTGTTTTACTTTCTACAGAAACAGTAGCATTTGTAGAGTTACCACACCTTATCTCTGATAGCTGGTGTTTAGGGTGTGAGGGCTCTTAACACTCCAATGTATCCTTGAGAAAGAGTTCAAGAGGTGTATTTTGAGTACCTCAATTACAAATCATTATGTTTGTTAGTAAAGCTCTTCTGGAGGGCTGTCTTTTGTAACTTTCTGGTATGGTTTGTTGGCAAGTTTTATTGCTCCATTGTTTTCTTACATCGTTTTTATCTTCAAATTAAATGCAAGGAGCTGTAGTATGTATTACAGCAAACAGCACCTCAAAGATTAAACGTTAAGACTACAAACTTCAAGTTTAGAGTGTTAGATGTAGCAATAATTGATATAGTGTTCATTTTTGGTTCTCTACATTTTACTTTTAATCACTACAGATTTGTAAAGTTTGTATCCTAGAACTTATGTGGAAATGTTTCTATTTTTGCATCAGTTATTAAATGTTCATAAATAAATGTTCTSGTTTATTTATGTGGTCTAGTATGTTACACACAAGACCAACCAATGGTCAGGAAAACAAGGTTACATTCCATCTCACCCATATCTCTCTTACTACGTGTCCTTGGACCTTTTTTCCTAAATTTGATAACCTAATTTTTTTTTTTACACWTGTGCATTCTTCTTCAATTCCAGTCACTGCAATCTGTGGTGGAAGTGCAGGCAAGCTGCTAGAGTCCTAGCTTGGCATCAGTCTTGTCATTACTGAAGTTGCTTTAATGCTAGAGCAGTGGTAGAAGACTTGACAGAAAATACCGACTTTCAGTTTTTCAGTATTTTCAGTTAGTTGATAAATAYTCTAATAAGACTTTTTTTAAGAGGGTTTTATTGCTAGTTATGTGTGTTATAACTATCACATTTCATGTTCTAAAGAAATGGCTTTTTTCATTGCTTTAACAGATGGACAGTTGCTTAGCACAGGATATTGCAGCTTGCTTGCTTGAGTGTTTTTGTTTGGAATTAATTAATGCTTTTGTTAGTTGTAAGTGACTGGCTTACCTTACTGTTCCCTGTTCAGGTTGTACAGTTCAGATTGAACGACGTAACTTGGATGGTCACCTGGCAGTGTGTGAATATCGGAGCCGTGAATGCCCCAATGGTTGTGGTTACACCATTCTCAGTGCAGAAGACACACAGCATAATTGTGTAGCAGAGCTAAGAACCGAGCTAGAACTACTGCGGTAAAAATCTTCTGTTTCTTTGATGTTTGTGTTAGTCTGGGCCTAAAATCACTGCATAAAGCACTTCAAATACTAGCACTGGATTCTGGTATGTGTTAAATAGTCTGTTAATTACTTGATCCTAATGGGCCAGAGTATTACTACATGTCAGCATAGACTTTAAATTCTTACTGGTTTGATTTTTTTGCTGTTATTTTTTTGTCCACATTATCATAAATCCTAAAATACCATTGCTTGCAGTTGAACTGCAAGCTGACTGTACAAAATGACAAAATACCTAACAAGAACAGGAATGAAGTTGGTAATTTCATTTTTCCATTGGCCTGACAGAGCCCCAAAGTCACATTATTTTATAATTATGTTTAGTTCATATTTTTTTACAAACCCTGGAGATAAAAATCTCTAATTATTTTGGCAGGTACAGACTGGTAGGTTAAACCTGTAAAGATCTAATTTTCAATTTTGATTAAAATCCTGGCAGTTTAATAACAGTTGGTGAATATAACTCTTCTTACTGGCATCCTATTTTTCCTCTTAAATATGTTTCTGTAGCTTTCCCTTTCCATGATATTCCAGTTGGACTGTTTTTTTCCRTGCTCCTTTCTGTTTCTATCTTTCAACTCACTGTCCAAGTCTTGCAGTGTTGAACATTGCTGTGTCAGGCTCAAAATCTCAAATTTTAAATGCGTTGAGACACAAGGGATTCTGGTACCTAGTTTCTGAACTCCAAAAGCTAGTGTAGTAACAGCTAGGTTTTGGCTGTGAATCTGTGTGAGTGATTAGGTTATAATAATTTACTGCATACTATCATTTAGTGTCCACCATAAAAGTACATGTTTAGCAATACTATTCACACTTCTTGACTACCTGTGCTTAGTAATACTAAGCAAGCACATCCTATAAGTAAAAGGCAGTAGGTCATTTAAAGTCATAAATACATGATCTTAAGCTCATAGAATTACTTCAGGAATATGATATAGTTATCCCCTATATAGGCTGTCCGTGGTCACTTTAGTGCCCCCTGGACACAATGCACTTTTTTAATGCTAGTTTTATTTAAATTAATAAATAGTACTATCGTGCCTCCGGAGAGGTGTCCTCTAGAGTATGATGGGAATTGGATTGGGCTGTTTGGCTGCAAGAAGGCTTTCTGGAATTTGAAAATCATTTTTTTCCATGATTMCAAGACCTAACAAGGAGAAATAAACTTTTTAGGTCAGAAATGATATGCAGAGTGGAGGAGGCAAAACATGAGATGGAGTCAAGGTTAGATTCACAGAGAAGGCATATGGTCCAAAAAGAGAGTATTCTGCAGAATGAAATTGAAGAACTAAAGGTAAATATGATCTTTTTTTTTTTTTTTCCCTCTCCTAACAGTCTAGCTTTTTGCTTTTCCCAGTAGTAGTCTCTTATTTTGTAAACGTAGTCTCACACAGATGAGAATTACGTTAAGTATGGGAAGCGAAACAGTTGTTAGCACAATGCTTTGCCTAGGCTTATCAGCTCTGTTGAGAAGCAGGCTGAGTGCTGTATTCCTGTGGTTTTTCTACTTCAAATTCATTTGGAGCTGACCTGTACCAGGGCTGCATTGTTCTGTGTGTACATAACATGTTGGCAAATCAGTCTGAAACTCATTTTCAGTGTCTAAACATAGGGTATACATCACAAATCGGATGTAATTAAATATCCAGCTCCTTTTTTAGTGCTGTCCAAAGTGGCTTAATCCAGTGCTGACACAGAGCCCTACTGCAGACAGTGGTATTTACGCTGTGGTTCAGCTGTGGTCAAAAGGTTGGAAAGTTGCACTGTAAACTTAATCAAGTAACGAGCAAGGCTGTCTTATCTTTTCATTTATCCAGTGCTTATTATATCACAGGAATGGATGTGCTTTACAGTTTACATTTTTATTTTTACTGGATTTGATGTTAAATCCTTGAAGAATGTAACTGAACATAGCCAAAACCTTATCTTGGTTGGGGTCTTGAAATACAAAAGTTAAGCAGCAACTGGATAAATCCACTGTTTCTTATTATACGTTATAAGAAACTTTTTGCACTTTTAGGAAAACTGTATTGGAGTCTTTGAAACAAGACCATCTCAGAGGATGAATGCTGGATTGTGTCTCAAATTGTTGACATTTGTTCTGCTATCAAAAAAATTATTTCAGTGTTGCTTATTCTTTATAATCCATCACCCTACATGCATGACCAGTTCAACTTCACACCACCATCATTAGAAAAGAGTTTGTTTCTTGCAGTAAATTTGTATTTGCATTTCAGAGTCAGATGTCACGAATGATGTCAGATGTACGCTCTCTGATGGCTGCAGAGAGACAGCACCGTCAAGAGCTGGAGCAGGCAGAGCTGGAAAAACGGGAATTAATGGAGCTGCTGAGGGGGCTGCAGAAGGACTGTCGATTAACTACTACAGAAGGAAGCAGAAAGTCAATAAATTTCCGCCCTCTAGCACGACTAGAGAGTGTAAAACGAAAACCTAGGGAAGTTACAGTTATCTAAACAGAAGTAAGCTCAAAAAGCATTTCCTTATAATTTCTGTGACCATCTGGCAAACTTTTCTACTTTCTGTGAATGATTGGTAAACTGTATATAATTTCTGATTTACTTGCTTTCTTTTTAAATCTAGATTACTACTTTATTTCCTCTTGGAGCATAAAAAAAAAATGGGGAATTTTCTCTTAGGGATTACTGGGCATTAGGACCAGTAATTGGCAAATACCTTTTTAGCTAATGTTTTTATAAAAAGGGGGAAGGAGACTTGATTTGTTCTCTCTTCAGTGTGTCATTTACAGGAGTCTTTCAAGCCTGAAAGCTAGAGCCTTTTAAAGTCAAAGATACTTAAAGGTTGTTTCCTTCCTGGTCCATTATAGTCCATTTAAGTCTAGTTTATGCTTATACTTGAAACAGAAAGAAAATGTGATCATCAGTAATGACATTTGGGATGTACTTAATTTTTGGAAAAGTCAGTAATAGAATTAGTAAGTCAGTAATAGAAATTAATAGAATTTGTTTGTTTATAGTCTGTAGAAGGTCTATTTCAAGGGTGGAAAGAAAGCACTTTAAATTGTAATTCTACTGCTATGTAACAGCTTCAGGTGAGGTTGACTTTTCCTTTAGAGCTTCTCTAATTTCCCAGGCTGATACACACTTAAGAGACTAATACCAAAGCCCAAGGTAATAGTCATCTAAAACCTTTTAAATAGATGTGTGAGTAACTTGGAKTTTGTGGGAGGGGATCTGAATTTTATTTAAAAATGTGAAGCTTTTATATGTGAAAGTATCAACTATTTCTACAGGGTCCTTTAAGCTTGAGACCAGCCCATTCGGTACTCAATATCTTTAAAGCATATATAAATACCTTGAGTATCCTTAATTTTCTTTTGGCAGGTTTAAGGCTACTTGAACATTAATATCCACAACAGATGAATATTTGCACAGTCACTTGGACTTYGGACGTCTTTATTAGTACTCAAGTTTGCAACAGTGTAAGAGCTAGGATTTTTTAACAGACCCACAAATACTGAATCAAGGGGGCATTTATCTGTAAGGAACTGCATGAGAAAACTGTACAGTTCAAAGACTTTTCTCCAAACTTCTCACACAGCCTGTTCGTGTTGTTTTCAGTGCTATAATTAAGCCATATTCTGTCCTCTGTTGCAGCTCTTCAGTGGAGTAACTAGGGGAGAACCTGGCCTCCTCTTTACTGAATGTGCTAAATCAGTTTTGAACTTTCAGGAAAAAGTCTGCAGGTGCAACAATCTAAGTTAATTTTATAGTTTAGAAAGCAAATACATTAGTGTGCATGCTTTGCTGTCACTCAGAGCAATGCTTTTGTGGCTAACAGCATAACCAAAGAGAGAGGCAGCAACCTTCTTTAGCACATACACTACATTATGAAGACTTGCGCTCAGAGCTGTCTTAATTTCAGGCATTAATAAATCCTTCTAATTTGCTTTAGTACCACTGAAGCAGATGTGCACATGTTCAGGTCTTGTGCATTTAAAAACAGAAATAACTCTTCTGTAAAAATTTTGGGGTTTTTTTTCTGGAAGAAAACATTCATAGGTATGTCCAAATATTTACTTGTTTTCAGTCCTTAYATTCTAGATTAAATTACAATCATCGACAGTATTTACATCACTATAGCAGTCTCACCAACTCATGACATAGCACATCTCTTAAGCAGCCATGTTTAACAATCTGAAACATAAAACAGTATAATTTGGGAAGACCTTCATTCACATTAAACATTCAGTGGTCAATTCACATATATCAGTGTGCGTATTAAAGCTGTAGGTAGAAAGTAAGAATGCTTTTATTATCTTGTGTTCTAAATAAGCAAGCTGTTAGTGTCTGTGGTCTGTGTCTATTTCAGCATTCACGCTAATTTTGAAGCTTCTTGGCAACACCAGATTTCATGCTATTAGAATCRATATATTTTCAGGATGTGCTTTTCCGTGTACCGTAACTGTGGTTCTGTGATGTGACTTTATCTACTTTGCTTAATGTGAAAGAAGAAAATTCTTTCAAAATCCTATAGAACTCAGATGAGCTGGATCATCTTTCCCAAGTTGGAGGGCAGTAATGATCACCCAATCTTCTCTGTTCTGACCACAGAAAAAAGCAAGTTATTAGCTCTGTGCTTTCTTCATAATGGGATCTCTGCATTTGTTTGTTTTAGGAATTTCACCCATTTATTTATGACTAAATTCCTTCTAGTGTAGGAAATAGGGTTTATTTAATATTTACTTAGCATTTGGTCTGCTGTTTGTCCGCTAAGTGACAGACATTAAACTGTGTGAGAAAACGCGTCCTAGGTGGCAAGGAAAGACTTTCCGTCGCGCAGTCTATGTAGCTTCTAGTTGCCAGCTCTGGAGAGTCTGAACTTCCAGTGTTGAAGTGTGGCACCTGCTGCTGGAATGACCTGTCAGCTTGGGTTTCCTTTAGCAGCGAAGCAGCACTTGCAGAGACACTTTAAATGGGCACGTACTAGCTAATAGCATCAGATCCCTCCAGTTACTTTAAGCTTAATCTCGTTCCTCAGTGTTGATAACTGTTGTGCACTTAAGGTTTTCCTCTGCTAATGAACCACTCACAGGGTGGTGTATGCTTAAGTATGGTCATCATTTTACCTGTATTAAGATTAACTAGGCTGAAATTAAATAACCCATTATGTTAATATTTTATCTAGTTTTAGCTTTTCCAGTCTCATGTATTACACAGTTCTTAATAACAGCTGGCAGAAGCAAGGAATTTTTTTCTTTCTTTCAAATAGTCTGTTAATCCTTTTTATAAAAACTAAGGGTCCAAATATTGTAGCAGACATGGTGTAAGAGAAGACATTCASTTGGAAATGCTACTTCCCTAGTCATGATTATATCTTAGGATGATATGAGAGATACCGCTAAAAGTGCATTATGGGAGGGTTCCAGCACTGGATTACTGAATTACTATTCTCATACTAAATCACACTTCCTCACAGGTGGAACTTTGCTGAGTGTAAGTTGAAGGGTTGGTTACTCAGGTGGAYCAGTGCAAGCAGTTGTATTTTTCATTGCTTCTAATAGCACTTTGCAGCTAGAAAAGGGAGAGCAAAGACTGTGGAGCAGGGAGAGAAAGAATAAGTGCCATCCAACTGTCTTCCCTCGTCCCAAGAGCAATGACGCAGCTGCACCAGCCTGTGCACCAGCTAGCTTACCAGTGTAAACTGCTACAATTAACACAGCATTAGAACTAAAAGGAGATTAAATCTTTAGCCACAAGTAAGTGGGTACTAAATGTAATAGTAGCAAAACTGGGAGATTCGCAAAAAAAACTCACAGAGAGCAGGCTGTTAAGTAATGTATGTGAGATTACAAGGCATTACAAGSAGTTGAGCAAATCCTTATCCTCCATTATATTGGGTAAAAAAGAATAACACTAAGGATGTATTTAGAGAAATTAGTATTTTAAAGTGAGCGGAAGTTTGTCTTTGAAAGAGAAACAACATTTACATATTTATTCTGAAGACCCAAGAGGCCAATTACAAATACATTTAAACTAGTTCACTGGACTGACTTCTCCACTTAAGAAGTCAAATTCAAGACAAAATATTGTTTCCTCTTGTTTCCTTCAGCATTAAAGCTGTGTTCCCTATTGTCCTCCACTCCTCCCAAAGCAAAAAATTGCCGGTGGTCTTGGCCAGTGCGGACCATTGCTGCTTGGATTACTTTTATTTGGAACAGGAACAGTAATTCTGGGGAGGGCTTCCRGTAGGTTTAGATGAGATTCAACAAAAGGCGTGGAACTGAGAACCGTGCATCTGAGTCAGGTGCAGGAGTGGCAAGAAAGAATTTTGCTGGACTTCCTAATTAAGGTGGCAGTTTTTAATTAGTATGATTCTAGTACTAGATTAATGGTCTCATATGAGATAAATTAATTTAACAGCACGTATGTACAAGAGTTTCTTGTCAGCACAGAAGGGAATGGAATTACRTGGTCAAGCGAAATACCTAATATAGTGAAGTATTTTGACTGGCTGAAAGTGTTTTTATCTCAAASGTTCTTAGGTCTTTTTAAGAAGTTTAATGTATTAATAGATCCCAGGTGGCAAACAGTTCCTAAGAGATACAGAAATGGGTAGCCTTGCCAATTAAATTTTCCGTGTGCTGTCCTCTCGGATGTTTCTGGCACGGTGCTTTTCTACGGCCCTTTTACCTGATATGGTATTTAAAAGGAGCAGTACTAGCCTTGCCTTTCTCCCGTACTGCTTATCGGATGAAGTATGGTAGGTCAGGGAGATTTTACCACATAGATAGATGCCTTCATAAAGACCTACAATTCTATGCAACTTTCTATTAATAAATAAACATTGAACTGTCTTCCAGCATTATGGTTCACTGCCAATCTATTTACATTTTCTATCTTTATATACACAARAAGGATAAACCAGTGCTTAACAGACCTTAATCTCTAGTCTGTAAAAGAAGCAGTAACATTATTTGTATCACTTTGAAGTACGCTTTGTATAAAAGTTGAACTAATAAAGGGTCTATACCATAGTTAATGGAGTTCGGTTCACTTCTTTCTGTGGTGGAGTGTGAGTATCCCCTTTATCAGCTGAAACAGTGTACTTTAGGTATGCTGGCTGCGCCACGCAGGAAGTCAGGAATAAACTACACTGTAGGGTCAGTGCACTGGAGCAGGTTAAGGCTGTATACTTGTCGCACCACAGTTTGCCAAATAGAGGGAATACATAGCAATAAAYGAGGTTGTATCCCTTCTCAAGGATTTTTTTTCTCCTGCCTCGCCGATGGGAGTTTGTGAATGGGGTGAGCAGCCGTTCTGAGGGAGGGAAGATCTGGCATAAGTTGAAAACTGCTACAAGAGGATGACAGTCCGGGCCTGCACAGACAGCAGTGGGATAATAAACTGGCAAGAAGAGAAAAAAAAATAATTCCCTATCCATCGACTAAAGGGATCTCATCCCTAACGCAAGTTTTTCATATACACTACGAGAGCCCACRTGGGATATGGACATGTAAGAACAGGAAAATGAGAGTTGTTCAGAGTTTTGTACTTCAGAAGTTGTAATCTAGGGCTGCACTTGCTTAAACATGAACAACCTGGACATAGAGCACGCTAGAGCACGMGTTTGCTGCATGCAGCGCTCTGCGTTGTCTCCAGCATATGCTCTTACCTGATGGGAGGAGTTGTTAGTGGGGAGAAAAAAGGCTGAAAGCTCACGTCTCAACTATAGAGAGCGGCACAGAGCTTGCAGATAACCTGTTTTATCTGCTTATACCCATCCTGCTGCATCTGGCCTTCAGCCAGCATAGAATAACAAAGACTGCAGAGCTGCTAAAGATTTTGGCAAAAATCTTTGAAGATTTAAAGATAAAAAAAAAARRWWAAAAAAAAAAGTGCACGCAACTTGTCTCACTGTTACCCCATACATAAACTATGCATTTGTCCGTCTGTTAACGAGGACAGTAGCTGAAGCGAGGCAATTCTTCCTCTCAGCCAGAAGCGCAGGCTTTGTTCAGGTCATCTCCTTTTCCTACCCCACACTGGAGCACGCACGCCTGCGGCCGTGCACTCGGCCCCACGACTGCAGGAGGAAGAACTGTAGCGCGCTGTGGCTCTGTTCTACCTCACTCGCTCCTCCCAGGCGTTGTGCTCATCAGGTAAGTGTATGATTCACTAAGCAGTAGTCTGACGTTGGCATTAGACACTGCCAGTGTGCTGGTGCTCCAGTCAGGAAACAAAACTTGGAAGTTTCTTTTTGGGCAGAGTATAAAAAGCAAAATTTAATGCTTAAAGTGTCATTTAGTCATGGTAGGAATCCAGTTTAAAACAGCAAACCAAATAACTCCAAGTTTTAAACAGCATTATTTCAAGTTGAATTTATCCAAGAAAGGAACCAGTTTGCATTGAACAGTCACAGAACTAAATTCATTTAAAAAAAAAAAAAAAAAAAACAAAAAAAAACCCCATGATAGACATATACTTCTTTTTCCAGTTTAACTAAATTTACAGAGCTTGCATACATCAAACAATTTAACCAACCCTTTATTTCCTCCCTAGTTTGAAAATGACTAGTGTGACATGCCATATATTTTAAACTTTCAAGAACCAGTACTGAATATTTACATATTTATTCCATGCTTGACACTTTTACTTTTCATTTCAAATTCCCTGACAGAAAACAAATTATTCATATCCCTGCTAGTTTCCAACACAGTAAAATTTCTAAAAAAATAAGACAACCTTAAACACATGGTCTAAAGGAGCTAGTCAGCTTTAAAAATATTTATGCAGTGCTCCTTAAAAAAATAGCATTAATACCTGTAATGCCTGTGAGAGCTCCACCCATTTTAGTCATTACAATTGCATCATTAGTAAAATTACATCATCTGGTTATTTTACYATTCAGAAAGTTGTTTGGCTTCAAATCCCAATTTTTGTTCATTTTATTTTAAACAATGTTAAAACACATAACTTTGTGAACCAATACTATTTCCTTTACCTGCACCCAGTCGATTAAAACAAGTTTACCACATTCATAGGTTCTGTCAATTGACTTYGTGCAAACTAATCACCCCTCCAACAGTGGGACGCTGTCCCAGAGTCTCCAAACAGAGAAAGTACACACAATAGGGGCCTTCCGTGGTTCAAACAAAAACCTACTTAATTTAGCCAGGCAGTATAAAGCTAAAAATAATTCAACTTAAAGTATTATCATACTTTAGGAACATTTAAAATAGGGTGTTAAAGTTTATGATTCTAGGCAGGCAAGCTGTCCGAAGTAAGTTAAGATTACATAAAACAAGAACATTACAACTGGGCCTTATTTAAGTAGAGGAAGACCCCTTTATAGCACTCTTGTCATGTCAAGAGACCAAAGCCTAAGTGAAAAATCRAGCTCAGCTGAGTCTGACAGTGGAGCTCATTTGTAAAAATTGTATACGGCTTTTAGAAAACGCTACCACTTCTCACCCCATCCAAAAATGCAATAAAAGGCTATTGAAAATCAGTTAATTCTATGAAATCCATGGAGCCCAAAGGAATGCAAACATGTAAAAAGCTTACTTCACTCACTTTTAATTTCATATGAAAATAAATTGAGGTGAATCTAGTGGTAACATTTCTTTATGAATTCCTACTTCTCAAAGGTTTTTTTGCACTACATCTCAGTCTAATTACAAACACAAAAATCCAAACCACCTATTCAAAGGGAAGGTTTAGTATTACAGCCTCACTATGTGGTTGTTCCGTTTATACATCTGTCTCTATGCCCTGTCCTCAACTATGTAAGTCAGCGGAGAGGCAGGCAACTAATTAACTCCAGGCTCTCTCAGGGTACGGGTATCTTGCCTTTTAACTTCAAAGCATACTCATGTTTTCCAATGAAGTAACTCTTGGGCTCCTAATGCATGAGCTGGAGTTATAAATGTTATCTTATTCTCCCTGAAGTCAATGACAGATTTTCCACCAATTTTAACAGGTGTGGGATCTTAAGTGTCTAATCACATTACYGAAGATGTACAACAAAAACCTACATAAATTACATTTACATTTGTATTCTTACACAGAGTAATTAATTTCAGTCAATCATCTATCACCTGCTACTTCAACTGCTGTCAGATGGACCTCATTCATTAATAACTCAGACTGGCAAAAAAAAAAAAAAAAAGGCTAATGGCTCTAAACCTGAGAGAAAAAACTAAAATTGCCTTACATATTTTTTTTTATTTTCTTGCAGTAACAAGTCACACACAAAACACCTGTACCCTTCTTTTGGCACAATGAATWTTTTAGAAGTCCTTCAAGTCTTAACTCAAAGAGGTTCTTTACTGAGTATTGTCTACTGAAGTCCACAAAAAAAATTAAAACATTCTTTCAAAAGGAACAAAAAATTTACAATTGTACACAAAAATCTTGATTTTTATTGAAATTTCAAGTCTTGTATCAAACAAAAACTTTTCTTCAGACAAAAATATTCTCTTGGTGTCCTCCAGATACCAGTAACTCTGAATTGGTCCTTTAGTGCTGCCACTTTCTTTGTCATCTTCAAAGAAGTCCCATGGTTGGGTTGTTCCATTAGGTCTCATTTTATCGTGTGAAGGAACGTACATGACGACCTCTTCCACTGCCTCCACTAACAAACTTTCCTCTTGAGCCACCACTGCTACTACTATTAGCACTTGTCCAAGACGGTCCAATTCCTCCCCGGCCTCTGGAAGCACGATCGCGAGGACTCGGTCGGTAGCCTTAAAGCAAAGAAAAGTATACTCAGTTGGAAAAAAAAAAAAAAAAAAAAAGCCCTAGGCGTAGTAGCTGCTGTGAAAGTATAAGAAACAAAAATAAGATGAGACACAAACGGGGTCTGTTTTCTCCTTTTAATTTTCACTTTTCTTTTAGGCAAGCATTTTTTGCTTTGATTGGTTCTATAATTACCATGTAGGTACGAAGACAACTGAATTGCAAAAATCTGAATGCAAAATTAAGATTCTGCGATCAAGTGTTCAATTCAGCAAGTTTTATGGATTACAGGACAGTTCGTATGAAAGCATGTATTTGACACAGTCTCAGTGACAACTGTTCATATATGCTTAAAACATTTGCTGAATTTCAAGGTGTCTGCAGCATCCTTGCATGGTTTCATTTGTAAAGCGAAAATGAAATTCAAGGAATTTTGTATAGTTCGATGCCCATATGAATACCATGTACCTGCTGAACTTAATGGTCTCAATGGTGGCAGTGGACCCCTGTTAAAATTGCTTTGACCACCTCTACTGTCATTGTAGGTTCCCCTGGGCGTACTCTGTGCACTCCAACTTGAGCCTCGAGCACCTTCACGACGACTGTAATTTCCTAGATAGGGAGAGAAAAACCCACACACTGTTGAGCAAACATGACATTTTTTTTTCATTTCAATCTTCACAATACTCAGGGTGGTAAACATAATATTTACATAATTCAAATAGTATGAATTCATCATCATACCCTCAGTATTCTAACTCAAAGTCTACAAGTTACTGTATYATAGACAGAATCAGGGGAAAATATCTCTTTCTCAGAAATGAACTCAAGTGTTTTTTAAAAAAATTACATTATCGAGTGCATCAAGATAGACTCCTATACCTTAAGTTTTTGTTGTCAAATAAATTCTAGTATTTGTAACTTTACTAAATRGAAGTATTTTCTGTTTCTACTGTGCAAGGACTTGCCCTAATTAYGGAATCAAAGGGAAAGGAAGGCAACCTTGTCTATATATGAAAGAAACTTAACACTCTGTAGCTAGAATCTCCAGGTTCACTGAAAATTGCATCTTATTCCTGTCAGGATCTTCCATCCTTTCATTCAAAAGCCTCATTTAAAYCCAGAAATATATTGTGATGCTTTAYTTCAGGAACTACCATGTCACAAACAGTAGAGAGGGCTTCTTATTTTTCTGACTGCATCTCTGAAGCACTCCAACAGTTGCTAAAAGAAAACAGCTAACTCCTTTTGTAAGAGAGAGGGRGAGAGAGGCAACACAGCAACTCGCAGCCTCCGTTCAATTCCCCAGCACTCGAGAGAACCTTCTCACGTGCCAAACTGCTTCAGGAACATCTCACACCAGGGCTGATTAATTGCTAGTAAATTTGGGTTAGTATTACTGAAGCATTTTTAGTATTTTACTCCAATTCTAATACAGGAGACAACATACCTTTTGAAGCAGGTGGTGTAAAGAACCTGTTCTGACTGTGAAAAGCTCCTCGTCCTCCACGATTCCCTGAGAACCCACCACGTGAAGAAATCTTCTGTGACACTTTTGGTGGCCTTTTGGCTGGTGGTATCCCATCTGGAGCAACCACTTCTTTGCTCTCTGCAGCAACAAAATCATCCACATGCATGGAGGGTGGCCTGCTCGTGTTCTGTTTCCTCTGACGGAAGATATCATGTGGTCGAATTCCTTGTCCAAATCCTCCCCTGCCTCTTCCTCTTGGTGGTGGCACAACGTGAGCTCTCTTTGCAGGCTCTATGTACTCAGATTTTCCACTGTCATGACAAACCATGATTTATTTAGTTAATGTAAAAATGTGTTCATACCGAAGGTCAGGCATTCTCCATATTGGAGATGCAATCTGAAAGGTATTTGACATTTTGAGAATATACAAAACAGTGCTGACCACACTAACTGTTTACTCATTAAACACATCTTACCTTGAAGTTATGAAGGTCTCATGCTTGTGCTTGCCGAGTTTGAACCCTTTTGTGGTTTTTGTGCGGCCAGGAGATGATGGTTCTGATAAAAATGACCTCTCCAATTCAGCTTGCAAGTCAAAGTCACTGCAGCCCTTCTCTGACAGTTCAATTAAGTCAACTTTTACCTGCAATGATAGAGTTTAGTTTTATGACAACAATCATTACTAGCACCTTTGAAGAAGAAAACATGCTGCACCAGGATGGATGAGATTCAGCTAGGATGAGATTCCTTCTACTAGAGCAAAAAAGCTCCACCCTCTACCTTTTAGTGCAGTAGTGTGGCTCAAACCAAAAAGCAGCAGTAACAAAACAAAAAAGCAGCAGAGCTGCAGCAAAAATGTCTTGATGGTTCTGAATCTCAACARACTCAAGTATTTCAAGTATGAACACCTGTCTTGTCATTAAATGACCTACAGTGAGGCACTCTTGCGCTTAAGCTACAGTCCTATAAATTTATTAATGCTGCTTTTATACAGGAATCAATAGTTTTGGTTTTGCTTAAGAAATTAAAACACAAGTATCTTTGCATGTAAATTAAAAAAAGAGTAAAACTAARAAAGAAAGAAGGCCATGAAGTCATGAATTGATTATTTCTCACGTAAGAAGTTGACACTGCCAATTGTTTAGTTTAAAAAAAATGCTATTGTATATTTTTCAAAATGACATTTAAAGTTYAGATTATAAAAATCAAGTTTCAAATACTGTGAAAAGTTTTTGCGCGAGTAGTTTCATTTATTACTGCCATTTTTTCCCACTTCTGTCACATCAGAGCAAAGATTTAAAAAAAAAAAAAGTGTAGCTATCAGGCTCTTTGGATATTACTGCAATGACAGAAGAAAAGCAAGGAAAAGGAAATAAATCACATTCTTTGTCTACGTTTAACACAACTGCTGAAAAGCCTCAGCAGCAATGCAAAAGCAGGTTAGGACTGACACAACAACTGAAGGAGATTATTTCTGCATTAGAGCACTGTAGAAGGTGCCAATTTTGTGCCTGCTTCCAAGTGAACCTGAAGGCATTTGATAACAGCCTTTAACAAATGCCAACCCCTATATCTAGGTCTATTTACAAGGGTGAGCTCAGGAAAACAAACCGTTTGGCCATATGAATTTCTGCTGCCTACTGGCTCAGGTTAACCCTCATTTTTAAATCCACTTCAGTCATGTTAATGAAGCCTTTTACCATATCCAGATCAGTATCTATTTCTTCAGCCTGAAAGGGTGAGAACCACATGGACTTCAGCTGGTCATCCATCACATCTGCCAACACATATGTAGTCCTGCAATAAAACAACACCAGACRCCTATTTGATTATGAACTACAACCAACTGCAAGCATACATAGCGTTACAGAACCCAGGATGAATGGTGCTGCCTTACCCTTGAAACTTGCATGAAATTAAATACACTGGGACTAGTAGGTAGTAGTGACAACACTGCTGCTTAGCTCCTGTTTGTAATATGCATAAATTACTGCATTTTCTTAAGTAAATCACAGATAGTATGCTCATATACTTAACCATTTTACCTGTTGTTAAACAAATTCTGAAGAGAGTCTGGTGCAGACAGAATAGGCTCTACATCTTGGTCACTCAGCGGACAAGAATTACCCGCCGACTCCAACATCTGCCTCACTCCAACAATGTTGTCCAGTAAGGATTCAAGGCCGTCATCTTCCTTAGAACGATCCTAAGTCAACACAGCACAAGTCAGAACTTTTCCTCCTCCTCAGAGATGGAAATATGCTTTTGTTAATTAAAAAAAAAAAGGGGGGGGGGTGTACTACACAAAACAGTCTATCCATCCACAAATAGTGAAATTAAGACACCCAAGTACACAAACAACAGCAAAGAGCTCCTCGGTACGCTATAAAACAAACCATGTCACCACATGCACATTCTAGTCTTCGTTTCCAGTTGATGCAATAACCTCCATAACATAGTCCCAAAGGCGGCATCACCCCAGGTTTTAGTTAACAAGCTCTCTGCTAGAGCATTCCAACGTCCTAAGTGTCTGCTATTTCTCCTTCAGCACAGTTGTGGCTTTTAATCTTTTACCACAGATGTAGGCACCTAGGGAAGGGACAGGAGGGAGTATAGCACTGGAAAGGCATTTGTGACCAACAGGCTGTGGAGCAGCTGGTTTACAGACTCTTCTGAATTAGCCATCTACTGCACAGCTGCCATCAATTATGTAGGATTAGATTTGAATATTAAATTAGATTAGAATCACAGAAACATTAGATGCATTGAATTCTGCATGTCCTCTCGTCCGATCCCCCCTGGCTTGAAGCAGGACTATCATCAAAGCCAGATCAGGTCAGCCATAACTTTATCTAGCCGCGTCTAAAAAAAGCTCCAGTGACAGACAGTCCRCAGCCACTCTGAGCAAGCTGTTCCAGTGCTGCACTTCTCTCTCAGTGATTTTCTTTTTTTTCCCTCTAATGTCAACCTGAACCTCTGAAGCCTCAATTTGGGGCCATTGCCCCTTGTCTTATCATCTGGAATTACCAAAAGGAGCTTGATTCCACCACCCTYGTTACTATCCCTCAAACAGCTGTAAGTAGCTCTGAGATAGCTCCTTAGCCCTCTTCAGCAGGCTAAACAAGCCCAGCCTCCTCCTCCTCTCTCTACAAGACACGTGCTCTAGGTCCCTGACCACCCTGGTAGAACCCTTTTCAGTTTCTCTAGATCCCTCTAGAACCGGTGAGAAGGCAACGCTGGCCAAAGGTGAATGCAGCATTCCACATGAGAGCTCACCAGCATCCCATGGAGGGAGACAGTAAGGTCGCTTGATCTGCTGACCATGCTCCTTCCAGGATAGCTCAGAACAGAGTCTGCCTCATTTATCGTGACCATGCACACTGTTGGCCCATGTTCAACCTAACATCCACCATAACCACCCAGCCCTCTTCAGCCCAGCCCACATCAAGGCATAGGGTTATCCTGCTCTCACTGCAGAACTTTGCATTTTTCCTAAAGACCCCCACAAGCTTTCTGCTAAATCAATCCTAAAAAGTTYATTGAGGTCCCTCTGGATTGAGGCCTTGCTGTTTGTTGCATTAGTCACGTCCCCAGCTTACTGTCATCCATAAATTCGCTGAAGATGTATCCATCATTCAAGCCTCTGATGAAAACACCCAACAGTATTAGCCCCAYTATTGACTCCTGGGTATTCCACTTGTTACTGGTCACCAGTAACACYAAGCCACGGCTAAGCAGTGGTTCCTGTTGCTTCTTATATTAACAACCTGYTCACCACTATCCAGTGCTCTGTTGTACGCATTCACTGCCTTTCATCACGCAGTTAACTGCCTATGATCTCATGGTGTGCAAGTACTCCCAGCACAAGGGGATCCCAACCCTACCTGAAACTTCTTAACATTACCACAATACAAACAACAAAGTCAGAATCCACCCTGCATCAGAACAGGTGATTTTGGACATCAGTATTAGAACAACGGCAACAGCTATTACCAATTCCGCAAMGTATGCCACAGAATTGCGCACCCTTCTCATCAAGGAGGGATAGTCTATATTGTTTTAAAAACACGTTCAGATACAAGACCGCTACATCTTGATTATTTAAATTCTTTTACCATAACATGTTTCTCCAGATCAAGCAGCAGGCTTTCTGGGGTTTCTTCTTTGTTCTGCAGTAGATGTTTTAACTCTGCAGTAGTTAGACCCAACGTTCTGCCTGGATGAGATCCATCTGCTTCCATAAGGCTTCCGTCATCTCCACAACATCCCTGAAATATTTGACAAGTGGGAAATAAATACACATAAACACTCATTATACTTCTGGACTGCAAACCCCTCAGAATTCAAACGTACATTAGAGCAAATCTAGCAAAACAAGAGTAATCTCCTGATTTAAAAACATATTATGCAAAACATTTTAATAAAGTACACTTC
Organism: Oceanodroma leucorhoa; assembly: GCA_030449065.1. NCBI lineage: Eukaryota > Metazoa > Chordata > Aves > Procellariiformes > Oceanodroma > Oceanodroma leucorhoa. The sequence continues at coordinate 14,341,035 of JASVER010000004.1, read as the reverse complement.
AACAGGCAAGTTTACATGCTGCATCAAGATGAATGCAATCCTTTCCCATATAAGCTGAGGTTTGTATCACAGAATTAACAAATATTTTAGATTCCTTTCTATACTACATATCAATACAGCAACTCTCTTAACAGGATGCCATRAATCTAAAACCTGGATACAACAGCGTGCTATTCACTTAGAGAATCAATATGCCGTTCTTCCTACTCTAAACCCCTCTTATTTACTAAACACATACTCTGCCCAGCTTTTACAGATTTCATTAAAAACTAAAGATGGCACTAACTACTGATGGAAAAGCCTTACACAGCAATCTGCATAGTCAACTGCTTTCTGAAATAATTGTTCCTGAACATGTCTCACACTGCAGATTTCAGAGAAACACAGCTGAGTTTGTCTAAGTATTCAATACATATTCGCTTACCAGCGTATCAGAGTTTAGAATCTGTCGCATAAAATCCAAAAAAGAAGAGGCCAGTTCACCCGTGTCTTTGCTAAAACTAGTTATTACTCGTTTTAATACGGTGTACAGAGCACTGCTGTGTTTCCTCAGAGAGCTGTTTTTAAAGGGAAAAGAGAGAAAATACTTTATTAGTGCATACGTTGTGACCRTTCCACTGTAACTTGTTATAAGAAACCAACATATATGCAAAATAAATTTGGTAAATTTTATAATTATCAAGTTGACTTTTGATTACGAAGCTGGAGCTTCATTATTTTCTCTGTACTAGACTGTTGTTCTCAGCAGTGCTGTCTGCAGATATTTCAGAYTGCACATGTACAGCTATACGTACTGCAGCAATACCTCTAAAACCTGCAAGAAATTATGTTTTCATCTTTGGGAGAAAAGGGATAGGACAACAGAAATTTTCCTGGCACAAGGGCCTTTTATATAAAGCAGGATCATGCTTGCTGTTACAATTTCACTGCATCCCATGATGCCTAACTGCAGGAACAAACCAGAAAGGTAATCATCAACACAGAAATAGCAAGGCCATGCACTGAAGCTAACAGCTAGACATACGGGATCACAGAAACAACAGCATCTTTAACCTACCTATTTTTCATTTGCAGGTTATATAGCTTCTTGCAGTCTGAGCAGCACAGTTCTGTAGCACTGCTTAGAAGAGTGTTTTGAACAACCTTATATTGACAAGGCTCCAGGTACTACCTTTTTCTCTTCAGGAACCTCACAACTTTCTTGCCTCTCTGCACCTCTCCTTCAGTGGACAGAAACAGGTCCAAATACAGGACAAGGAATTAAGTGTCAAAACAACACAATAGTGCCCAATTCATGTGTATATTCTGTTCAAAAGGGAGTGGAGTCAACAAAAGTTGTTAAAAAAAAATCTATCCCCATTTCAAAAGCCCTAATTGCCTGGATCTCAGAACACTCTGGGGAAGTGCAAACTGAATCCCCTCAAATTAGAGGGAATGACAGACAGCTCTCCAATGTCCCAGATGAGTGCTCTAACTACTGAGTGACTCAAAAGGGAAGGACTATRTCTCATTCTAATCCTCCAGCTTTGGAGCAGGGAAATGAATTTTTTTCAATGCTTTGTTTATTTCTTGAAAGAAAGTGCTCCTGTGTGCATACTGCAGAACTGATTCAGAGGTAAAATCTCAAGTGAAGCAAGACCAAAATACTGAGTAAAACACTGAAGCCCCAAAGAGAAATGAAAGTTCAGGTGCCTTATMCTCAACATTTCCTACTAGATGAGTAGGAAATGGTTTCACATTGCAGAAGTTTTWAAATATTTTTAAGTTGTCAGAGATATCTTAAAATACCGTACCTCTTTAAGTGATAGAAGCCATAGTCATGCTCTGTAAGGAACATCATCGTCCGGATACATGTCAGCAGACAACTGTAACTGCTCTCAGAATTAGTTAATGTCTCCATCAGACAGTCACAAATTAAGGGCATCAGTTCTTTGCTTGGTAAGGAGTTGGAAAGCTGCTCTGATTCAGACACAGAGCCTTCTGATGAACTTGGTAAAATGAGTGCAATATCCTATAAAAAGTGGTTATTATGCACATAGTAAAAAATGCATTCTGTATACCAGCAATAAGTATAAACCATACATTAAGTCAGAAACACTAGGTTCTTTCACTACCCCTTTATCATCTTATTCCAGTATTTCACAGTTATTACTGAACAGTAAAATACTAATCCAGTGTATCTTTTTTAAATTGATTCTGTTAAGGGTTACAAACCATTATTGATTTTTAAAAACATAAAACCTTCAAAGGGTGAAAAGTGATAGCAGAGCCACAACTAAAAGCCAGTCATTCGATAACACACTTGCACACGGTTTCTTGCCTAGGTAGTCAAACTGTCCCTTAATCTCAAAACATTCATCAAAATTAAGAGGCTGCAGACACCACCTAGGAAGTTTAAGATCTACTGCCCCCACCACATTTTACATAAAATAAAACAAGATTGACTTTCACAATTAATTTGCATGGGCAAAGAGCTCTTGTTTATATGCGAATGGCTGACCAATTTCTACTGACCAACAACGCCCAAATGTCTTTCGCATAAATGTATAAGCACTAAAGCAAATAAATACATGCAACTAGTAAGACAAATAATGACATGCAAATCTATGCATGCAACTAACGAGAAACTACTGGGGCTAGTCTATGAATCAGTTTTCAGATAACATTTCTTACTTTGCTCAGTAACTTACACTTTTTTTTCTTTAATGGTGTAGTTTTATGGTAGCAGCATATCATATATATCTTTGTAATCGGAACACATTTTTAAGAGGTTTCAGTTAGACAACTAAGCGATACATATTTATTCAGCTAGCTGAAAGGTGAATAGTGACAACTCAAGTTTTGCCAGTGACCCATGTTCCAAAAGTCCTTCCGTAGGGAGAAATGACATCCCTCTCTCAGCTGAGGCGATAGTCAATCTTCGTGCCATTCAGTTTTTGGTCTCTAATGAGCTACCAAAATAGTGCACATAATGCAAAAAAGGTATCAAAAAATAAAGGATCTACACTGAAGAGCAACAAGACAGCAAGTCTGTCAAAGCAGCCAACCATATACACTTTTTCTTTTTGTGTTTTAACAATGTTGATTTTTTTTTTTCTTTTGGAAAAAAACAGGCACCTAAGAAATAACCTCATTTAATTTGTCTCCTACAATTATCAACACACATTATGCATTAAATATAGAAAATACCTGATCACAGAGGGACTGCAAAAGGGAAGTTACATATTCAGCGCTCTGTTGATGAGTGACATTGTCCCCAGCCGATCGCATTAAAGCCAAGAGCTCCTGGAAAATCTCTGCATACTTTTCATCACCTTTAGTAGTTCCATTGATAAGATGCAAAATAGCCAATTTACAAGCTTTGTGTGAAGCCAGGGCATCCAATAAAGCAAGCAATCGAGTGGTCTGTCCAGTGTACTGTTTCTCTTTATCTTCTGTGCTGCTGAAAGTATATCAATGCACTTTGAAAAAGCTGTTCTAAAGTGATCTAAAAAACTATAGACACAACCACTACAGGAGTCATGTAACTCTGTATTTTTAACAAAGYACCTAGTTTACATACTTGAACTTACAGTTTAATTTACTTGTTGAAAACTGCTTAACTTCACTAAATGACTTCTGGTTGCATAATAAATTAATTAATCTACTATGCATTTAATATACTATAGGGCATCTAATTGTATACAAATAAGTATGCTTTTATACAAACTATCTAATTCTATGTGGATAATTATGCTTTTAAATAAACAGTACTCATTGTTTCAAAACCCYCTGAAATGGTAGTATTCGACTTCCCGCAGCTTACAAACATCTACACATTTTCCTGTTAGCATGCAAAYCACAGTATAGCAAACTTTACTGGCCTAGTTTTGTTATTTATATCAGACGGGTCCTTTAGAAGCAGTTCACAGACAAGATAAGGCTTTGTAGGGACAGCCCAAAGAAAACCTTCCTAAAATACTTACCATAAATATACAATGTGAAATTGCCTATATCAAAACTTGAAAGTATGACATGGTTCCTTGGCAACCTTAAGCATTATCAGGACACAGTATATAGCACCTGTCTGAGAACTCACTCAGTTCATAATGGATAAGTAATATTTCTGAAAGTATTCTCCTCCTGATAAATCTACTGTACAGAACCTAGTCCATTAAAGAAATCTTTGCAATAGAAAACAAAGATACCTTTGTAGGTCTTCTACAATCAGATCCAATACAGTCCTCATGATAAGAAGAGCAGTAGGTGAAGCCAAGTCACACAACTGAACACAAATACGTCTCAACATATGCTGAATAGGCTGGCAAGATGAACCAGAGAAAGATCGAACTATCTCTTGTATCAGTTTGGCTTGAACGTGAAGATGCATGCTCCACAGCTTCCTGGTGTTGAGTGCCACTGAAATATCATGTGGTTCAATTACCTGCAGGAACAGAAGAACAGAAAGTCAATTAATTTCAATTTTTATCATAAAACCTGAATTCTACCTCAAGGTATAAACAAAGACTAAGTATTAACACTGTCCTCATCAAAAACATGCAATGCCATTTTCATGATTATCACTGAATGACAGGGCACGATTCCAGCAAATTAGGTATACCTTCAGGAGCATGGGTTGTCACACACCTTTTATGCTTACTTATTAAAGATCACAAATTCAAGATCCATGCCAAAAGAAAGGAGAGTCTTAAAATACCGAGAGTTTGGCATTCAGGGTTAAATCCAAAGGCTTCACAGCAAATCATTTAAGTAACAGAATGGAAGCCTAGATAATTTCACAAGGGACAAAAGAACAACATGACCGCTAATTTAAAAAGATGCTTCAAATAAGAACAATTTTGTTTCTGATGAAAAAGATATATCTTCARAGAACCTATATGAACATAAATGCTTTACAGAAACTTTAATTCATCCTTTCACATATCTGTTTYTTCCACAACTACGAAAATGGCCTAAGGGTTAAACATAATTACAATTCTTTAAAAACCTAAATAAATCTAAATTATACCTGAGTCGTCTGCATGGGCAGTGGAAGAGGCAACAATTCTGAAAGCAGTATAAGTCCAGAGAAAAAGCCTTCGGGAATTCTCAAAATTGAAGAGAGAACTTCCTTCAGCATTAAAGACCAAGTATTGTTCGCCAAAGTTTCTTCCGAAATGGTAAGTTTTTCATTAACACCTTGTGTAAAAGTCAGCAAGATATCAACAATGTCATTCTGAATTTTTTGTTCATCACTATCTAAGCGGCCTGAGAGAGGAATAGAACACAGGAGCATGTGTAAAGAAACAAGTGCTGATGGAACACGCATGTCTTTGAATTCAAAAGATCCACCCCTCAGCAGTTCTGTTAGCATTGTTTTAAGTAGAGTAAGTGTACAGCGGGCCATAGAGATAGTAGTAACTCTGTGAAGCGTGGTGCCCATGTTGACGTGGAGTCGCCAAGGCTGAATAAGTATRCTGTTCAGCTTCTGTAATACCCGAATGAAGGTGTCCATTCCCTCAGAAGAAAAGAGCTGAATAACTGCAAGATTCCATTTAAGGTCTTTCTGTTGACCTGTACGGAAAAGAAATAACATTTCTGTATGTCTAATTTCTCTTGGGCAATCACAGTTACACTTGAGACATGTTTACGTAGAATATTCAGAAAACTAAGATTTCTATGTTAAGCAGAACAAATATATCAACCACACCTTCTACCAGAGGCGGTGGACAYGCAACATGACAAAGAACACGAAGTGCTGTAGGAAGACCAACTCCATCAGGGGTCATCAAACTGTCAATATTCTTAGGGGAAAAAAAAAAAAGACACCGTATTACAAGGAAGGACTTTACAACAAATATATCACTAGCTTAGTATTAAAATTCTGTATTTAGTTACTGTAACTATTCACAAAACAAGTTCAATTATTCCACCTTTTGGAAAGCAGTCACAAACACGGCAGAAGCAAAAAAAAAGGAGGGTCAATGTTTGCGTTGCGGTTTTATGGTAAGCTAAAAGATTTAAATAGTTGGATCTCTGCATCACACARTTACCTTAGATTTTCTTTCAATAAATGTAACTGAGAGCAAGAACTGGCCTMGATCATAAGCTTTAATAAAAACATCTATTTTGGATAATWGTATATATTTTCAAATACTGTATGTTAGTACATACCTAAGATAAAATATCAAACTACAAAAAGGTCTAAGCTTATAGAGCACAACTAAAAGCATCTATCGGTATTTTACTAACCTGTTTGATATATTCAATGAGATTTGGAATACAATTTATTTCAAATCTAAGATTTTTCAAAGGTTCAAGCCACTTGCTAAGCTCTGGGGAGGAAAAAAAAGACTTAGAGTTAATCAAGTAACTTTTAAGTGCATTTATGAACATAAAACATTTGCAATAAAAATGTACTTCATTTACACAACAGGTACTAAGTCCAAGTGTGAAATTTGTGAGGCATACATTGCAGTTGTAGCCAGCTGAAAAGCATCAACAAAAACGAGACTTCAGAACAGGCAATACACCTCATGTACATGGACAAAATTCGGCTCAAGTCAACCTGAACACTCAAATAATTTTCATCKTATTATTTGTATTATTAAACATATTTTATAAAAGACACTAAAGGGTCCCACTGTCAGCTAAAGAAAACGCCACCAAGAGCAAGGACCAAAGCACATTCCCCTTAATGTACATAACAGGTTATTACAAAYTGAATACAAAACTCCTATTAAATGCCCAGATGGACCCAATCTCTGCACCAGTAACACATATTCTCTTTGAAGTCCTTATAGATTAACAATTTCTCTCTTAGTCCAGAACAACCTGAAAGTCCCAATTTTTTTGGACAAGARATTTAAAGTTTTAAAACCCATTGTTCCTGAAAATATTTAAAAGAATGTGAAGGTTCAAAGGTTGACTGGATATGAATTGACAACTATTCTCAGACTGATTTCATTATTTGGTTTAATAAACTAGCCCCGCTTCTCATAAAAGTGTCTGATGATCAGCTGAGGAGAAAAGAAAGAAAAGCATGGCAGAGGAGGGAATTAAACCAAAATTTGGAAGAATTCTGATTTCTTTCAGTGCATTTAAGTTTYGGAAGAAATTATTGGTACGTCTACTCTAGTCAGTTAAGCAGGGCCGAGCACAACTCTGGACATCAGAGCTTCAACGTTCAGTTATCATAACAGTCCTCAGCAGGCTTTTTCCCCATCAGCTCCATTCCAAATGACGTGGGTCTTATCTGTGAGTCAGCACGAGCCAGGGAACACCCTGAGACACAGTTTGKAGTTCAAAAGATTTAGTAATAGGGTAACATGGACTATTCCATGCCAGTTGGCTTAGGTGACAGAAAACAGTCCCAGGATTATCTATTAGCATATACAGACCCTATAAGGCTACATCGCTAAAGGAAACAAGAAAAGTAACAGTCAGCTCACTGACTASTTTAGTCCATTTTTACTAAAATTTGCTCTATTTTCAACACAGAAATAATTTCAAACTTCCTGCAATTATTCGAAAGTCATGGTAGTTAATAYTACTTGAAAAATAATTTAACTATAAAGAATTTCCTATTTAAYTCTCATTAACAGAAAAAAAATAAATTACACATTATCTCAGTGACTCAACTAATCAGATGCAGCTGGAAAAGGAATTTCATTATATAAATTATCCAAACCAGATGATCGTGAAGCACCAATTACATAAAAGACTTCTTCTATACATTCAAACAATTCAGTTGRTAACGACACATACTGTACCTTGCAATTTGGTGTTATTTTCATCTGCCTTACAAAGCTTCAGCAAAGGCGCCGAGTGCTGTTCCAGCATTTGGACATCACTGGAAGACTGAACCACCAGCAAAACAAGGATGCAGGCATAATTATAAGCAACTGACTTCTTAGACTTTGAGTCTCTGAAACAAGAAGAAGGATTTYCTTTAGATTTCAACCAATGCAACTGGGTATTTGTTAGATTTTCATTCTCTGGCCCCCAAAAATCTACCTACAGAACTTTTACCTTCACCAGGGCTTGCCCCATATAAGTATCAACCAAAAAACCAAACCCAAAAAAATGTTCTCCTAGGCTTTTTGAAAACTGAAAGTTTTCTTTTACATTTACTTGACATTTATTTCAGCATCCACAAAAGATGAGAGCTGAAAGCACTGACTGGATTCAAGTAGCAAACAAAATTTTTCCATAACTTCATCTGTTTTTACAAATCTTGCTTTAAAAGCGCTGCTACCTAAAGTAGTAAAACTGCCTGTCCAGAGAAAATAATGACTGTTTTTAACAGTTATAAGAACTTACAGAACTGAGAGAGTCCCACACCAGAAAAGTGTCCAGTGTCATTTCCCCACTCAAATCTTTTGCTCATTTCACAGTCAAATTTTATGCTTGAATGAAAACTGCCTACTTACTGATTTTTTTTTCACATAGCCAAAAGTCTGACCTATATCACAACTCCTTTGTGGATGACCTACACAGATTCTGGGCATTAAGTACTTGATCACAAATGACAAGCCTGATTTTCTATTATGTTCTTCTACTTAAAAGTTGTTTTGTTTTGTTTTGGAACAAAAAAAAATCATGTTCTAAAAGAAAGAAATATTTTAGATTTACTAGATTATTAATAAAAGATATGATACTTTTAAAATGTAAAAACCTAAAGAATGGAAATAAATGCTTAAATTACCCTAARGCTTCTTTGGAATAGTACTCCATTAAAGTAATAAGACTTTGGAGATTTTTCTCCAGACTGAATACATGAGCCACAGCAGATCTTCCCACAGGGTTAAAGGTAATCAAGTAAAGGTTGTGAAGTGTTCCCAGCAGATCTGAATGGTCAGTTTCCTCACTGGCTGTGCACCGCTGAAAGTGGCAGAATAATTCTGAAATGCACTGTAACGTCTGTGTTGAATGCAGGAGCCACAGGGCAAAAGTATCCTCATTGGCACCATCTGATTGGAGACCTTCCTCTTGATCCGGATCAGAAAACTGGCAAAGTGCTCTAATCAACAAGTTCGTTGCTTCGTACTCGGAAATAAAGAAAAGAAGACCCTTCTGTGACTGTGCCAGGAAACGCAATATATCTCGTATAGCTTGAAGCACACCTGGATGTGCACCTGTCACTGGAATAGACAGTAGCAAAGTAATGCATTCCAAGAAATGGTGACTATGAAGATATCTGGGGGAAAAAAAGATAACAAACAGGAAAATAATCAGTAATATTTGAAGACTCTTTGCATGTAAATAGTCATATTCAGCCATGATCTACACTGCTACGATCAAAGACACCTGCTAGCATTTAGAGGAGTACTTTCTAGACAGAAACTTGCTAAGAGAGAAATAACCCATGGGATCCTTCAAATGCCTGAAGGCAGGCAGGCCTCAACTCCTCTGCCTGTGCTGTGAAACAGCAAGCTACGCTGATACAATTGCAYGACTTCTAACCAGGCCTGACTTATATCTTGTCAGCTCGGCATACAGACAGAGGTATTCCAAGCTTGTCTCAACCGTATGCACAGCTGTGTTCCGAGACGACAAAGGGAAAACACTCTAGGTCTATAACAATTTTCAAATATGCACTTGTACAGCACCTAGCACAACTGATTAGGATCTATGAATGTGACTGAAGTGCTAGCACAGTACCAGTAACAACAAGACATTAACTTCTTGTTATATGCATGCTAGGTTGATTGAAAGCCAACAAAATAGCAGGTACATTAACTATCAAACTCTCTCAGACCTTATAAGTACAATCCAGAATCCTCCGATAAAGTACAAAGTGAAACATCTAGAAAAGTGTTAGTCAGCAAGGTCGTCCTTAAAAAACACTATATCAAGCTGGAGGAAATACTCTAGAAAGTGAACTTTCAACTGCCATACCTAAACAGGACAGGGTAAGGATCATCCCTTTCTGGAGGGCCTGTAATGCGTGCCATGGTTGGGAAAGATTTCACAGGCGGCTGAATCATTGTATGAGGAGCAGTTTCCATCAAATGGAAGATTTCTTCAAGAAGACTAACAAGTTTTTCCATCTCTCCTTCGCTTACATTAGAAGATTCCAAAAGATGATCCATGTCCATAGGAGCCTCCACATCATTCTCATATTCTTGGTTGGTTCTTTCAAGTCCTGCCAAGTCCTGGTCCTGTTCTGGCTCCGTGTGATTAGGAAGAGAAGGAGTGTTCTCTGCTAACTGATCAACCACCTTTTTAATATCTGACAGAATCTCATAAAAGTGACATTTCTGGAGAATTGCAGAACCAGCAGTAACCACTCTCACAGTCTGATCTAACAGTATGAGTTCCAGGAGTTTCTGATAACCACTTTTTTCATGTACATCTATGCCACCTCTTAGAAACATTTCCATTCCCTCAGTCATACTAATAACACTATCCAAAGCTTTAAAAGCATTAAGTTTAAGGGAGGATGATACATGATCTGCAAACAACAGTTCAAATAACACATTAATAACTCCTGCCTGCAAGAGTGCCGTTATTCCTTGAGTCCCACATTCTCCTAACGACGATACCAATTTTGTCCCAGCTTTGAGCTGTCGGACATTCAAAGCAATGGGCTGTTTGAGAGCTATCTGAAGGTTTAAAGCTTGCAAGGTCCAGTCTACTAGCTGAGTAATGTAGTCTTGCTTTGTGTCTTTCACCTGTAGGTAGCTCAAACCTTTTACTATTAAACTCGGAACTTCTTCTAATGCAGTGACCCACTTTGCACCCCTTTCCTCTTGATATAATTCCAACAGTTCAGTTAATTTAACTGAGGCTTCCACTGCCCCTGAATTTTCTTTTTCTGGGTCTTGGTCCTTTATTTTACCAACTTCATTTTCAAATACAGTCTTGTAAGGGCAGCTGAAGTATAAAAGAGGTCCAAGCTCCCTTTCAAAAGGTTCGTATGTCACAGGAGGCACAGATGCCAGATCCTCAGGAGTATATTCAATATCAAAGCTTGGATACTTAAATGTTTCGCGTTCCAGATCAGCAATTCCATCTTCATCACTTGAAATCTGCTCATATCCATCATCTCCTAAAAAGAAAAAGATTCAGTCATGAAATAAAATCAATTATGGATAAACCAGTTCATAACTGCTGAGAATCTGGTCAAAAAAGTAATAATTTATGTAATACAAATATTAGTGGTTAGAGAACAATCATATATCAACATACAGAAAGCTTTCTCCAGATATAAGTGAAAGCCCCAGTTGACAGATTTTTTTATGTAATAATAGAGACATTTAAAAGAATGTGTAAAGCAAAAAGTTCAACTAGGGTACACATTACTACAASAATATTGTCCAATTTTCTTCCTGTGATTGTATCTATCACAAAACTTCAAACCTGAAATTTTGCACAGGCGTGGGTGGGAACTTCAAGTAATACAAGATGACTACTGACATTATTACATAAACAACTTTACTTGATTTTTAATTAAGAAATAATTTCTTTCACCACTTTCCTACATTTTTAAACAAAACAGGCAACAAGATCTAATGTTCATTCTCACCTATAAAAGCTGTATCTATTYTCCTCTATTTATAGCAAGTAAGAGGAAGATATACTATAAAGGAATAAATATTCCACAGCAAAATTGTTCTTGAGAGATGTCAGAACCATAAATAAGGCAGGCAATGGTGCAATGACCAAAGGAAAAAGATCCAGTTCTCTTTGCACCTAGTCATCATAATAGTACTGCCATCAGAATTTCATAAACCTGATTTTTTTTCCTTAACTTTTTACAACTTCACTTACCTTCACCTTCTTCCTCCTCTTCACCCTCTTCTTCATCTTCATCATCTTCCTCCTCTTCCTCTTCCTCATCAGCAATACTCTCTACCGTATGCCCATCATCATCATCATCATCGTCCTCCTCCTCAACATCCACGTCATCTTCATCTTCTCCTTCTTCTGGTTGATCTTCCTCCACTTCTCCATCATCAGAATACTGGCTTTCTTGATGAATGGATGTTCGATCAGGAGAAATGGGCTCAAAGTAATCCTCCCTATGGTCCACATCATCTTCTTTTTCCCCAACCACTAAAAATACACACAAAGTTTAAGAAATAAGAGTACTTCTCTGAAATCCAATGCCCAATAATATGTTTTAGAATTTTGCATTATGCATAGTGGAGATACAAAAAAAATATCTTGAAGAAAACCTTCAGGTGATTTGACTGAACACAAGCAACAATGACTTAGGTCACTAAGACTATAAAGAAATATGTTAAGAGTTCTTGGCACTTTTAACCTGTAAGGAGACCAGAGAACTCGGCAGACGCTGCAGAAGGATGGAGGAGAAGGACAATGAATACCAGAGTCAACAGAACATTTATATAAAATATGAGCAGCACGTTCAAGCAGTGTCTTGGTCAACAGCTGATATTCTGAAATCTACTAACTTTTAAATTGATACAATTTAACACAGCCAACAGATTTTCTTTCAAATCCCTTTCCTAAAACCGAATCTGGACAGGAAACCCCACACCAGGCAGGAACACAGAATTCTGCCTCCACTAAGCAGTGATGCGCAGCAGATAAAACAGTCTGTTCTCCTTCTAACCTGACACTGGCATAGGTTCATCCTCATCATCATCAGGAGGAGGAGGGCCTGGAGGTGTCCTTGGTCCCCTAGGTTGTGGTCTTGGAGGGCTGCCATTGAACTGGTCATCTTTCTCTCCATCAACTATATTTATTGTGAAAATAAAAACATGCATTTAATGGAATCTCAGGAATAGAAGCAGGAAATTTTAGTTTTTCAGTGCTACTTTTGACTAGGGAACACCTTCGTTTCCCAGCTGTTATTTAATTTGTATTCTGTATCTGCAGTATGTGAGGCAGTTTTCTGAAGTCACTTTTGATGTAAACAAGAACTACATCAATAAGCAAGCTTATTAACACTATTGATGTTTTTTTAATATAATACTGGGTTAAAATTAACATGGGTAATCGCCATTTTGGCTTTGACACTAGCAATACTGTAACTCTATCAATAATATCCGAGTTACTATAAAAAAAAAGTTACATTTTAATCAACTGKTTTTTACAATTTACAACTTTTTTACTACACAAAGTATTCAAATTTTGCAGCCCAATAGCTGTACCTTGAACAATACAGTTCTAATTTTAAATCTAAAACCAAAACTGAAGCAGAAACTTGCTCATGGATTCCATTCATGGCCATTCTAATACCGATGCAAGTAACTCACTCTCAAAAAAGCACTAGACAAGAATCTACTTAAAACTATTCAATATAAATCTAAAAGAAAATACAAAACTAAAGGACAAAGACATAAAGCTAGAAAAATAAAGCCATTGAAATCTAAAATGTGAAAGAATTGTTTCTTTTTTAAGATGGGATACTATAATGTTGATTTTTAAAAATAAAAAATCTATGTCTTCTCACAAGGCTTACCATGTTTTGGGTTTCTTTTTAAACCAGGCTGTTGCTGGGGAGGTGGTGGCGGAGGTGGGGGTGGAGGAGGTGACTCTCTCTCATGACTTATTACCCTGTCAACTGACCCATATATTGCCAAAGTCAGACAGTTGTACCACCCTCTTAGAACCAATCCATCCGTGTTGACCTGKTTTTTTTAAAAAGAAAAAGCACTTAAAACAAACACAAGACAACTTCAGAAGTTAATTTATTTTAATATCACTGTATCAGTATCTGCATAAAAGCAAGAAAGTATCTCTTTACCCTCTATCTTGAAAACTGAGAAAACTTTAAATATATCAATCATTACAACAAATAAATAATCTTTCTCTAAAAGCATTCAGTTCCTTGCAATATATTGCCTAATCTACTACAGCCTATTAATGAAAAAAACCATTACCCTGGGTCACACAAACACTGATCTAAATGAAATAAACCCAAACAGAACTGAAAATGATGTGCTTAGCTGTGGCCTGCAGCCACAACATTTTGATTCATCTTTGCTCATAAGTAGTGGATAGTTCTGTTGGTAATCTCTATAGGAATTGTCAAGCAATCAAATCTTACTACAATTCATGCCATTATAGATGCAGACTCTAAAGTAATGAGTATCTGAACTACCGGCATGTTTTAGAATAAGATCTTAAACAATGTATGCTTTACACAGTGCTAACACAMCACACACAACCATATTTATATTCTACAGACACATAGAAAAGAAGAGGAGGTTTAAATCACATTGCATTACCTTTGCATTGGGTCTGAAAATAATTGAAGTGTTTTCATCATATTCAAGGCTGTTAAACAAAACACACAACGTTATTTTTCCATTAACATAAAGCACGTTTACAGAAATGAAACACAGCAGTACTAAACATGTAAGCCAATAATAAAACACTGAACAAATACATGCTCTTAMAAAATAAGAGTGCAAAATCACTTATTTCTACAAAATACTTTTCATTAATATATACGGGCTCTGTAAGTTTAAAAATAACAGGATCTTTTCTTCTTTTAAGCATGAACCTCTGTCCTYCCACACAGATTGGAGGAAAAGGGCAAGGACACAAACTAGCAAAAGCCAGACCCAACATGAAAATCACAGGAGATACAGATTTTTCTATCGTGCATTTTCTGCACTAAAAAATTCTCAGGAAGAAAAGGTAGAAAATGAAGTCACGCACTAATCTCGAAAGTACTTACCTCCCCAGCCTATCAAAAACAGGGGCACTTGGCTTGCTGACATTGTTGAAAAACAAGTCCAGTTGAAATGTATGTGGGGATGTCTCTCTGGAAACAGAACAAAAGTAAAAATTAAATCTGTTGAGCTCCTTATCAGAGTAAGTAGGATTAACAAGGGAAAAAAAACTTTAAATTATACTCTTTAAATAATTGTCCAAAATAATTACAAGTTCAGCAGACATATAAATGCATTTTAACTTTATACAGGAGGTTCTATTGAGATACACAAGTTCAAGAAAAAAATAACAGGAAGGTGTTCTCGAATCAGATACCTAGTATCCTTCACTCACCCATAAGCCCTATTGTCAGGCAAACTTGTGTGAGCTCTCACTCCTGGAGGAATGACACGTACTTCATTTATGTAAACCACGCATGGAAAACGAACTACATCTATATTGGTACTTTGCTACAAAACAAAGAATAAAGAAAGTCTAAGAAATGTAAAATGCAAACAACATAATGTACTCATATTCTTTATTAACCAAATTAAGGTTGCAATCCTAATAATTACAGAATTCAATTCTGTAAAATGCTAAACACTGTTAGACAGAAAAGGGGTTTGTGKTTTTTTTTTTTATAACCTYCTGGCATTTTTCACATATTTAACACTTTTTTATATAAAGCGTTACTGGTTTATTTACATAACTGGTTCCCTTTACTTGCAAGAATCTTTTAAACAGTAACAGGTTTTCTCTAACAGAAGGTATGTTGGTAAAGGTAAAAACTGGAACTTAAATTATTAAAGAAAGATTAAGTATATGGTTCCCTTTTAATAAAACATCRATTTTACAATTAAAGAAAAAAGAAAATGTGTATTTTAATTTTAACATTAGCAAATATTCTATTTCAAATGTAATATTAGAAATTATAATGATACTATAAATCTTTTTTACTAGATCTGTATAAAAATTCCATACGATGCTTATTTCTGCAATTTTGCAACATCATCTGAAAACCTTCTGCAAATAACACTTCTGTTTACCACACAGAAATAGCAAGTGTAAAGAAATKTTATGCTCCAGCACTCCTAAAAGATGTTTGAGCAAAGTAGCAAGTTGTCATAAAGTCACAGTGACTTCCCATGTAGCAGCCACCACATTAATGCTGAAAGTCTCCTCTCACTAGATTCACTATATTAGGTCTTATTACATTTACACATCATCTCTATCATATATAGACTTACAAATTATGTAAGCATAGATCTACTATATGTCCAACTGTAAGCATATAAAGACTTTCTTGAACAGAAGCTCAAAATCATGTTTCTCACTGAATGTTTCCAATTAGTAAATTGGATTAGCAAAGACTGCACTAGCAAAAAAAAAAAAACAAAAAAACACCACACACAATAACACATAAACCAAAACAATGGATCTAAGTATCTACCACCATAACTAAAAAATTAAAATAAAAAAAGAAATTGATCTGCAGTCAAAAGTCATATAACTTTCATCACAATCAGAAAGCAAAAGAAACCCTAAAATTACCAACATAAGGCAAGAAAATAGTAAGATTTTTAGAAAACTAATAAACAAAAAAATAATCACAAGTGAAGCTTTAAAAAGAATATTTAAGTGTGTGCTTTTAGGCACATATTACTGTCATTTAATAAGAAATCTATGCATACGTCCTTTAGCACACAAATACAACAAATCACCCTACAGGCTGATGTGTTACAAGCAGGATGGTAGAACAAAAGGAACCCCACTATGACAGGGAGCATAGCTTTATTAAGAGGAATGGAGTGACTGTGGCCTGCGAGGAGCAAGGGCTGTGGGAGCTCCTTGCTTTACCTTTAAAAAAGGTGTATGTGTCCCATGGGAAACTCAGATCTCTGGAGGAAGGGCTGCTGCTGAAGAGGTTGCATCCCCAGCAGCATTGCCCAAAGAAAGACAAATTCCTGYTTAAATGATACGGGATTATGCCCTCACAGCTATGCATCAACATCATCAGGATGGCAAGTGAATCCAATTCACATTAAAAAAATAACTACATCAGAACTGCTCCACACATGTTAAACTGCATAGCTAAGCCAAATAAATAATTTTATTAGAAAATTCAGCAATACTTTWCAAGAACTGCAAGTTCCAAGGCAAGATTCACGATCTATTTAGCTGAAGAATTAGTATAACATAGAAAAGGCTTTTCTGCAACATGTAAAATACATTTTGTTTTTTTCTTTAATGAAAATTCAATATGGTTCAGGTTTGGAAAACGTCCCTGGCAAGAATGAAAGCACCAGAAAACATTACACACAATTAAAAATGTTCAGTAAGAGAACAYACTGTTCTGGAGAAGAAAAGGAGTGGCTTGTGTTTCCTACCCAGAAGAACAGTAGTGGCTAGCATTTCCTGCCCAATACTGTCTTAAATAGTAGAAWTAAAAATACATGAGGGTCTCCCTGATCCTGGCAGCTTAGAAAGGACTCCAGAATAGCTTCCCACTTGTTTTTAATTGCAGCAACAGCTCTTTCGCTAACACCTGTCCATGAACACAGCATCTTTCTCAGGTTACACTACCCTTTGTTTTCCCCCTCATGGTCCCCTTCTTCCCCCCTGAACAACACAGAGCCCTGGGCAAGCCTGTTGCAACACAAGCAGTCTCAGGGATGCTCAGGATCCCAACAGCCTCGAAATGGAATATTTGTATGAACTCCCACTGCTAAAGGAAGCTTGAAATACTCCTTTTGCTCACGATGCATGCTGCATAAATCTAAGGGAAGATTCTCACACAGAAACACCCATTCTCCTCATTAACCACAGAAAAGCATTCGAYCTCCCTCAAGCGGATGGGTATGGCCCTCTGCCTGACTTCCTCCCTTACCGACTTTTCCAACCAGCTTTATCCTCTTTGTTTCCCACTAGCTTCTCCCCCCCGCTACCTCTAAATCCCCGCTCCTGTCCCGCCGCCGCACCCTCCCTCAGCCCCCTGCCCGCGGCACGGCGGGTTGCCAGGACAGCGGTGGGCTGGGCGCACCGCGGCGTCGGGCGCCGCGGCCCGAGCAAGGCKTCGGGGGCAAGGCGGGGCGGAGGTGGAGATCCCCCCTCGGCGGGCACCAGGGCCACCTGCTCCCTCCTGCCGGGCCACCCCCTGAGGCGAGGGCCACCGTCGGGGCCTACCCCAGCCCCAGCGGTGCTCCGTGCCCCGCAGCCGCCGAGGCCCGGGGAAGACCCGCCGCGGGCAGGAGGGCGCCGGCGGCAGCCGGGAAGAATGACTATGAGGGAAGCGGCGACCCCAACGCCCCCGCCGCGTTACCTCCGCGCTCTGGTGCTTGAACGTGTCTAAAAACAGCAGCTCGGTTGCGGTGTCCACCGCCATCTTGGCTCGGCCGAGGGGGAAGAGCTTCCGGGCGGCAGCGCGAGCGCTTCCGGGCCGCCGTGCCCGGGGGCGGGGCTGCGGCAACGGGGCGGGGCGGGGCGGGCACCGACCGTTGCCCCGCCCGCGCGGGACCCACCGCCGTCAGCGCCGTGAGGGGAGGCAGAGCCGGGGCGGGAGGCGGCAGCCTGCGGCGTGGGGCTGCCGGCRGGCAAGGCCCCAAACCTGCCGCCCCCGCGGCTCGCCGGCCCGGGAGAGGTGTGGGGCCACCCGCGGCGCTGCCGAGTGCACCGGACCAGAGCAAAGTGTCGGGGAAGGAGAGCGGGGAGGCCGAGCGGGCTTTCCCCTCAGCGATGGCTGCCCGCTGGAGGCAGCGGAGGGAGAGCTGCGGGGCGGCGGCGGGAGCGCGGTGGGTCGCTGCCGCAGCGCTYGTGCCTGCAGGTTGAGCTTGTGAGCAGGGGAGCGGTGCCCTCGGGCGGTGCCCCYGCTCCCCAGGGACCGAGCTCGGCGTGCGCGGCCGTGAATTTGGCTGTGCGCCACTGCAGTCTGCTGCAAGCTTTGCTTCTGCTTGGTTTCCCAAGATTGAGCTGCAGCTCAACACTGACTAAATTCGGTCCTGCTTGAGAAACTTCCTTTGCAGCCTTTCTGTATTTAACCCTTTTCAGACATAAGAAATTGTCACGTCACTTAAGTACGTGTAGAACAGTTCCTTGCAACCTTTCCGCAACTCCTGATGTTCTTGTTTAGCATCCAGTGCCCTTCTGCAACAGCATCTAAGTTGTACGCGCGTTAGAGACGCTGTGAAGCCAGAGTCAGCTGTGGCCAGGAGAACGATACGGAATTGATCTTGGCRCAAGCAGTGTGTGGTTACACAAGTTTTGTGCACAAGCTCTACGGCTATAGTAGCAAAACTGCGCCATGTGGCTTTAGAGGAAGTCTAGAAAAGGATGTGTAACATCTCTGAACTGCCGACTGGAGCCTCAGCCACATCSCTGCGCTTTCCTTAATGGTGATAATTATACCTTATCTGTGTCTTGTTTCTGGAACAGCTTCTTAATGAAATAAGCTGTTTTGTGTGCGCACCGGGAATTGGTGAGGCCCTTTTTTGTTTCAGTAGCTAAGCTTGCTGCTTTCTCAGCGCTCCGGAGTTTCACTTGCACCAGGAGCGGCAGTCCTCTAGGTTGGACTTCAGGTGAAAACGTTGCATCAGTTTAAACAAGGGTGTGGTTTGATATATCCATTTTCAGTGGTGAAACTAGTTCAGGAAGTTCCTGTCCCCACACCGCATGCTGGGGAGCTGGGCCACAACGCGCAGTTCCACAACCAGTTTTATTGGCACACCTGAAGAGGTGTTTTGTGGCAGTGCAGGGAGGCTCATCGGCTGGAATTGCTTCCGAATCCACTGAAAATATGATACTGCCTCCTCATGCTGTGTCAACAGATGTAGTTAAAATACTCAGATCCCTTCACAGAAACATTTCAGAATTTGAGAAGCAAGGGGCGTCCTTGGCCATGCCAGCAGGTTTGCTCACTCTCATTCTTGCCCCGAGCTGGGACTCTCTCTTGCCCTGATGGATAAACAGATCTAAACTCCTGGAATTAAATACAAATTTTGTATGTAGAAAAACAAAACTTGAATGTATATGTATTTTGCTAAAGCAGCGCAATGCCTTACAGCTGCTAGTGACACTTGCCATGGCTTATTTTGGTTATGTTTATGGGCTCTTTGGAGACTTCTGTGCAAGAGTAGCTTTGCAGATCTACTCCAAACATGGGCATCGTCACACGTACCATTGTGCCGGAGGAACGCAGTCCCAGTCAGATGGCTTCTCTCCTGGGACAGCCTGGAACAGTATCGCAACCAGGTCAGCTAGCGCGAGTAGTTTCAGTAAGTAGCAGGGGAATTCCAGCCCTGCGTTTTTATCTGCAGTGACTCCCTCGCTGCTGGTAACAGCTATGGCTCTGGATGTGAGAAGAATCAGCTTTGCAGGATTAAATTCAGATGGCTCTGAATGCAATGTCATTGATTTCAGCACATGGCTGGGCTTTGCTGCAGTAGTGTTTCTTAAGCAAGGTAAAGCAGCAGTGTTTGAATGTCACACCCAGTCGCACAATTTCAGGGAACAATGTAGAYAGATAAATAGTGACTGATGAAAGTGGAGAAAACAGAATTCGGTTAGCAGCAGCAATTATCTTAGAGAGATTAAAAAAAAACAGTTGGTGGTAACCATTAACACATTCCAACAAAATGATACAGCTCTGCTGATTCTCCCATTCCAGTTGTAAAAAGTTGATATTCTGAAAGAAAACACGAGCAGTGATGGGGAAGAGTGATACAGGTGGGAGACCTGGCATGGACCAAAGATCTGTGCAGGGAAGGATAACAGAGTTGCAGGTGATATTGGGGTGAATTGAAGACCCTCCTATAGAGGAATAAAGCAGGGTGGGAGACGCAGAAGTCGCAGGAAGAACCTGGAGACAGTGAGATGTGCAAAGTCACAGGTTTGTTCAAAATAAACTGGGAGGAAGGGGGTCGATGGGTGAGAGGAGGAAGCTTCAGGAACATGGGGGAAATAAGAGGGCACGTAGGTCTGTTGGTGTGGTCAGGGGGTGGTGTTAAGACCAGCTCCTTGGCATAATGGAAGGTGTGAGTAGTTTCAGGAATGTCCTGAAACAGAAAGTCTCAGAAAAGTACGCGTGGTGGGAAACCAGAACTAATACAAAAAGGACAGAGAAACAGTTACACTGAGATTAGCAAAGGGGCTGGAAGCTAGACAGGACAGCAGGCAGGAAACAGAAGTATCGGAGGAGAAAAATACAGCAACAAGGTGCTGGGAGGAGCCTTGAGAGGTCCTCGTGTCCCACAGCGCCCTAGTACATTCCTGTAGGTAACAACACTGATGTCACGTGGAAGATGACACTTCATGGAAAGACTGTGCTTAACCAGACTGGGGATAATGAATGGTCAGGGAGAAGCAACTGGAATGGGAGTACACAAACGCCAGGAGCCTGGGCAACACAACACAGGAACCTGAACAACTGGTGCATGTTGTCAGACCAGATGCTGAAGGCATGAAAGAGGGTGGAATGGGAACTGTGACTGGAAAACAGGCATTTTAGGGAATGTGTGACCCAAGAAAGAGAAGAATAAAAGGTAATGACACTAAAGTAGAAGTTAGCGGTGAGTGGCTTCCAAAATAAATAAATAAATTAAAAAAACATGGGTTAATGAAGAACCCAAAAGACATAATGGGAATTAAAAATACTTTTAGGGTACAGCTTAACCTATGAAAGGGGTTACTATATGTAATGGCAGCCTGCTGTAGCAATAAGCTGGGCAGTCTGATGCTCCTAGATGGAAAGAGACAAGATAGGACGAGACAATAAAGTGTAAGAGGGAAGAAAAAAAGAAATGCGTAAGCCAGAACACAACAAATCACAAGTGAAGGAGCACCTACCCATCCAGAAACGGTTCTCACAAAGACAAGGGCTGCATCTCGAAAGCCAAGCAGGCATTGGGAAGGAAACCATCTAGAAYGGATGATTAAGTTTCACTAAAAGAAGACCAGCCAACCAAGCAAGCTCTATCTATTTGGCATGCTCCAGTGTGAAATCATTTCACAAATGTACTTTTGGACTTTTTTACYGAAGTATAAAGTTTTATTAAGAAGTTGCACTAAACTAAGACCTGAAAGGGAAACTGTGGAAAGACATTCTCTATACCATTGAATCCCTCTGCTCCAGGCTGGGCAAAAGCCACCGAGCAACTCCCCGTGCAAGGACCAACCCCACTCCTCAGATGCTGAGTACAGATCAGCTGCCACCACCGCTGAGGACGCACACCCCACTGCTCYGCTTCACATATGTTTTGCTCAACACATCAGAAAGTCAGAAGACAAATGCACAAAGAAAACCAGGCACTCTAACCCTCCGACAAAAGGGACACAATTAGCTAGGGTGTTTCCTGATGCCAGAWTCACATGGCCAATTTCAGCTACCGCTTTTAAAAACTGGAGGAATTAATTGCCATCTTTATCCCTCAAATTGCAGCAACTGCTATCAGTGAATGCCATTTTCAAAATCTTATACCAAAAAGGGAGACCTTTAATCCAGCTGTCTTCTGTCATGAAAAGGCTGTCTATTGAAGCACATAAACTATCAAGCAGGAATTTGGTGGCAGTCCTTGCAAGGAGAACCACACTGCAGCAGCCTGTGGCAGGGCAAGACGAAGGTGCTGGGCGCTATTTGGCCTAGTCGGTGGCTGACAGGATCTCCGGTGCTTGTGAAACACATCCTCTCCCTTCCTGCCAAACCAACACGTGTATGYGTTAATAAAAGATGGTGCAAGCTGTGAACCTGCACCAGCACAAGGAACAGTAATGAAGAAAAGCATGATGTGCACCATCATCTCAGTAAAAATTTAGAGAAGCAGCATACAATGAAGTTGGAAATACACAACCGGGGTCTTCAAGAACTAGTTGTACTACAGGATTTCCTTGAGGAAAGTTAGTGTCACTTGTTTACCTGACATTCAGTGACGTTTTCAGTTATTTGTCATGAAAAAATCAGGTTTTGAGCAATATGCATTTAAAAAATAAATTTCACAGTGAGACAGTGATCACCAGAAGAGAGGTGGTTGTCACAAGGACCAAAGACCCACAGTTCATCGAGGGAAGGCCCCGACAGCCAAACCAGCCAGCCCCCTGACCCACGCCTAGTCCTGCCGCGCCAGGGCGAYGCAGAAGCTGGGATGCCTCCGCCTTGCGCACGAAGGAGGAAAGGCTCCACCGCCCCGAGCCCGCTCCGCTCGCTCGGCAGGAGTTGCTCCCGCGGCATCCAGCCGGCACGCCGCCACCCTGCTCCCTGGCCCGCACGGCCCGGCCCCTGCGGCTCCCGACGGCCGCACTCAGCCCGCGCCGAGGGCGGACACCCGCCGGGCGGCTGCGGGCGGTGTGGCTGTCTCCCCTCCCCTTCCGTCCAGGCGGAGCGGGAGGGGAGAGTGCGGGGCAGGGCGAACCGCGCCGCGCTCCGCCGGCGGACGGGGCTGCGGGATGTCCGCGGCCGCAGGGCCGACCTGCCCTCCCTGCCCGCGACATGTCCCGGCAGGAGCGGGCGGCCCCGCCCGGGCCTGCTCCCCTCCGCCGCCCCGTCGGTGAGGAGTCGCACCTTCCCGGGCAGCGCTCCCTGACGGCGGGAGGTGCAGCCCGGCAGGGTCTGGGCCGCCGTCGGTGCACGCCAGGGCTCCTCGGGGACCCGGAGCGGCTCCGGAGAGCTCGCCCGCCGCTCCCCCCCCACACCCCGCCCGCAGTCCCAGCCCCGCGCTGGGCGCCCCGCCSGCAATCACGGCCCCCCACTCCGCCAACCACCCCCTCCCGCGCTTGCCACGTCCCTGCTCGGCGGGGCCAATGGGCRGGCGGCGCCAGGTGTGTGCTACCTGCACCACGTGGGGCGGGGGGTGGGCAGGTAGGGCCGCGGCCCCGCGCAGAAAAGCCCGCAGCCATTGCGCGCTTCCCAGGGGTGCAGCCGGCGTGGGAGCGGCCGCCGCCCGCCCCGGGAAGAAAGGGGGGGTGGGAAAGGGGGTAGCCGTGCGCCTCCCCCGAGCCAGGTCCTCAGGGAGCGAGGCTGCAGGTGGGGACACTCCCGCTCGGGTCTCGCTTGGGAGCGCCTCGGACAGGGAAAGTTTTTGGCCTCCTCTCTCTCCCCTCCCCTTCCCCCCCCTCTTTCATTTTCCCCTTTTTTTCTCTTTCCCCCCTCTTTTTATCCTTTCCACTGGCCCGGTGGCACCATGACGGCGTCTCCCGACTACCTGGTGATCCTCTTCGTGACCACGGCGGGCACCAACGGAGCAAGGCTGGGCTCGGACGAGCGAGAGCTGCTCCAGCTCCTGTGGAAAGTGGTCGACCTGAGGAGTAAGGAGGTATTTTCCCCCGGAGGGGGAGCACCCCGACCTGCTGCTCCCCTTGGCCGTGCTGGGTACAGGTGGGGCGGCCCTAGCGCTGGGCTGGCTGTGGGTGCCCCAGGCTGGAGCGGGCTCTGGTGGGGTGCAGAGGCCGGTACTGCAGGTGGGGACCTCCAGCCTGGGGAGCTGACTTGCCTCTCCTCTGCTTTCTCTGGAGCTGGGGCACCTGCACGACGTGCTGGTCCGGCCTGACCACCCGGAGCTGACGGCTGAGTGCCAGGAGATCACCCAGGTGGATGTGGAGAGCCTGGCACTGGCTCCACCGTTGGAGCAGGCATTGAGACAGGTGACACCCCATAACCGGCTGCTGGGTGCTGGTCTCCCTTGGGGGCTCCCTGATGGGGTAGAGGTAGTGTTATTATCCATTTATCCCCTCCACCACCACCATTGGGGCAGTGGAGTCTGCCACAGGGGCACCACAGATGTGTGGCCCAGGCAGCCTGGTCTGTGGTGGGCTTTSTGGGGATTTCTCCCTTGCTTTTTGCTTATTCACCTTGGGAGGGATTGAACCCCAAGAGAGGAAGGTCAGGGTCAGGCATCCCCTTACCCTGGTCTCCTGCCATGCTGGACCCTGAGTCTCAGCTGAAGGTGATCCCCAATCAGTGTTAGAAGAGGCCAAGTTTAGGTGCCCCCTGACGAGGCTGGGTGGTGGCAGGCCCTGTTAAGGCTTGTGGTGGCTCATCAGTCCTGGGAAGGAGACAGTACTGAAGCCTCTAGATAAACAGGGAGGTGTGCATAATTCTCATTGAGGGTAGGGCTGAAAGCCTGTCTCCTTTCCAATATGCTGAAAGGCTCTTCTGCCCCAGCACTCCCTCAGCTCTCTGCAACCAGCTTTACGTCTCCTTGCAGTGCTCTTGCAAATGCTCCTGGAAAGCGATTTTTTTCTGTGATGTGGACTGTGTGGACACTTCTCAGTAGAAGGGGGGAAAGGGGCAATTTCCTTGTGAAGATAATATCATGGAAGTTATAATGTGGTTAGCTATAAGAAACAAATCTACAGAAGTGAAGGACTAGGCTCATACCAAAAGAAACTCTAGCTCCATGTTCCTGCTGCCTGGGAATAACATGTTACCAACTGATGACACTGCCTAGTGCAACTACTCTGATCTCTTTTACATGTATGTCTTTTGTTGTTCCTGCTTTCAGTTTAATCAGTCCGTGAGCAATGAGCTGAACATTGGTGTAGGTACTTGCTTCTGTTTCTGTACCGATGGACAGTTGCACATTAGGCAGGTTCTGCACCCTGAAGCTTCCAAAAAGGTATGTTATTGTAGCTTAAGTTTGAGTCTTGGTGTGCTTTATATGATTTCTTGCAAAACTGAGCAACTGCTCTTTTGTGTGAGGGTGCTTCCACACAACCATAGTACAAACATCACTCATATGTTAATATGCTTACCCAACTAAAGAGCCTGTCCATGTGGAAGGCRTAGGCAATGCCCTATGCTTATGTAGCCCTGAGATGCCTTTTTATGTTAAATCAGGAGAAAGACTTTCTTRAATCAAGTGTTTGAGAAAGGAGCAATGCATTGACAGAGCACTTGTAGCTGTAGGAGCTACAGTGGGTTAACAAGTGGGAATTTGGAAGTGTTGCCAAATAGTTAACCACCTTAATCATAAACTGCCTTTTGAAATTTTACATTCACCTTTAGCTTCAGCAACTTTCAATCTTTGTGTATTCAGTTGATGTTCCTATTTGTAAGGAGCTGAACAGTAGTTTGATGCAGGCTATGAGTGATGACTAGTCCCATAGTCTAGAGTTTTCTATGACTTCAGAGTTGCCAAATCGCTAACTGTTAYGAGGTCCTACCTACTTTTCATTAGTGATAGAGTTGCAGCAATATGCTGAGTCTCTAGTCCTGAAATAAGTGCATCAATATTAATAACATCTCATTTTGTGGTTTGCTATGAACATGCATTGCTCTGTAACTGAGCTGTTCTGCGCCTCTCATGGCAACTGTTCTCTCTGCCCATCAATTTGCTGCTTCATCTTTGAMGGGGCACTGCTGCAAGCCTGTGCTATTACAAAACTGGTATTGGATGAGTTTGTCTTTAATATTTGTTGGTGCCCTAAGTATTTATACCTTTAAAGGTTTAGAAAAGAAACAGTGAGCATGATTCATAGTGAAGGGGCAGTCCTTATATGTAATTTGTCTTAGGGTATAATGTGAGAAAATAGGGAAACAGGTTTTTAACAGACTGTCTTGTCACTTGTAATGGGTATGTGTTTTATACAGTTAATCTTTCCATGCAGTTAAATTATGTGGATAAAAGAAGGGACAACTCCTATTTCAGTTTGTTTGGTGTTGGGGATAGACATCCTTTTTGTATATCATCACAGGGTCACTGATAGGAATCAAATCTTCATYGAAGTCTTCTGTTGCTGTTTTGTTAAGAATTGTTCATTTGAAATCTGCTCTGTGCTGCCTATAGATTAAGTAAGCCAGATGCTTATGAGACCTGTAATAGTTCTTTGGTGAATACCCTAATCCTGAGGTTGGGGTGGGGGATCACTAAAATCTGGATAGGCAGAAATCACTAGGCTCTTGAGAATATATTTGTTTCTTTAAGATGCCCACTCTGAACCGATCTAGCAGCTCACGATATTCAGAGAATGAATTGGCATCAACTGTTCCAACTGAMTGTCAATGAAGTACAGAACTTGATCTCTCATGGAGGAAGAAAAATAGCCATGCTAAAACTAGAGCAGGAAATCTTGGCAAGCACACCTGCATTTTCATAAGTTTGTCTTTAAAGAGTATCGTTTGCCTAATGCACCTGTCCATATGCTAAGATAAGCTCTAATGTTCTCAAAGCAGAACTTGTTTTAGAGCCTAAACTTTTCTTCGGGCTCCCTAAATGTGCTTTCACATATCCTGTCATTCTGTTATAACACCAAGATGCTAACTAGTCGTTAAATCACAGAAAGACCTTACTTTTGGTCTAGAGACATTGCAGGCAACAGCCAGCCAAGTGGAATATGAAGTATAGTGTCTTTGGGGAAGCTCTGGGGTGAAGAGCTAACTGAAGGAGTAGGGGTTTGTGTTAGTTTAAACAGCTTTCCCCAAGTCTTCTCATTGTCTTCTCCTTCCCACCACCAAAAAAAATTAAAAGCATGTGGTGGATGTAGTGGTGGGGTGAAAAGGGTTTTATTGACTTCCAGTGGGCTACATAACTTGCTCCTGGCTTCATACGCTGCAATTAAAGCAGTTACCATGCATAGACTGAGAACCTCTGCACCATATCAAACCCTCATCTGCACAGTTGGGTTTTTTTGTTGTTGTTTTCTTTCTTTTTTTTTTTTAAGGGAATAAATACTTGAAGTGTGACTATTCTCTGAAAACTCAGCCTTGTCTATAAACCAAAACATCTTCTACTAGTCTTGCAAAATTTGCTTGGCTCTATAAACTGAACTGAGTGCCCTCTGGCTTTTTACAGTTAAAATTGGAATCAAGAATCGATGATAAATGTTGCAATAGCAGGCATTTGCTCTCCTACTTATATATTGGATTTGAGGCACTAGTAATAATAGCAAATGTTTCCCTGGCAGTGAAAAAGCACATTTCTCTCTTTAAACCACATAGAGAGGGAGCTGCTTAAGCAAAAAAGTTTATAAATATACCTATGTGGCTAAGAAGAGCTATCTGAGTTTCTCTGTAGCAAAGTCTGTTTGTGTTTCCTACCCATTATAAGGAAATTGTTAGAAAGTTTGGTATCTAAAGACAAAGTAGATTAAAGTCACTCTAGCTGACAGTAGTTACTTTGTCCTTTTACAGAATATCTTGCTGCCTGAATGCTTCTACTCCTTTTTTGACTTGCGGAAAGAGTTCAAGAAGTGTTGCCCTGGCTCACCTGACGTTAGCAAACTCGATGTTGCGGCCATGACAGAATGTATCCTTTTAACAGTGAAGGTGTCTGCTGCGGTTGGTTACAGCTTTGGCTGAATTTTAGGACAGAGATGCGTGAGTAATGCTTGCAGCACGTGTTTAGGGGCGACATAACTTTAATGAGTGACTTGGAGCTGTACTGAGCTTTCTCACAGAAATAAATTATCTTTTCTCACAAAGATAAAGATAAAAACATATCGGGATGCATGCTCCCATGGGGAAAATCCTGTATTTCTTCTTGATTTTTGCACATTTTCCTCTACTACCTTTATAGTTTTGTCTCTTTAAACTTCAGTTTAGGGTAACTGGCACATTTGTTCAAATCACTGATATGAATCCTAATATTAAAGTTGTGAGGTTGCTCATTGCATCAGTTAGATTTTTATTTTATTTTTAGGTAAGAGTGAATGTTGGGAGACCATCTTAATTTTTAGGAGGGGAACGGTTATTCTTGATGTGAACTTGCAGTGAATCTTTGATTCAGGAGTGAACCTAAGGCAGGGGTGCTGTTGGTACATGTGGTATTCAGTCTCATGAAAGTTGTACATGTTACACCTTGCAAGGTGAGGCTGGGCTGGCAATAAGATGCAGTCAGTAACATGTTTCCATTTTCAGTGATAGGGATGTCTAAAATTACTTTCTGAGTAGTCTTAAGTGGTCTGTAACCTAGTCCTGTCTGGTTCTTTACTAGTCCTAGCTCAGTTTTGTTTGCATGCCATGTACGGTTACCAGAGCTGAAAGTGGGGCTGAGAATGATTTGGCTGTGCCTTCCTCCTTGCTTCCCTGGCAGTCTCCCCTCGTGCTGCAGGCTCTAATCCTCATCTCAAATATACTCTCRGACATGGAAAACACTTGACTTCCCTACTGACCTATTGAAGCAGTGACCACAAAAGCTAGCTAGCAAGGAATAAATAAATAATAAAGGAATTTGAGAGTATTTTTTTTTTTTGGTGATGTTGTTTTTAATAACTTTTTTCCTCTGACTAGCTTATTCGGTGTTTGCCATTGACAGCTGGTATTTTTCAGACTCAAAAGTCTGTGGCTTCTGAATTATTCTGGCCTTTCACTGCAGGACTACTATTGCCTGGGCTTTGTATCTGTGTYGGGGGGATAAAATATCTATGTATGTGTGGATTTTTTTTTTTTTGTGTTTAACCAGTTAAAAGGCTGTCTGTTCTGCTTGGCCATCTGCAAATTAAATTAATCTCCCTCAGTGAAGGTGCAGAAATCAATTCTCCCCTACTCTGAAGCAAAGCAATACACTTGGTGTAGGAATGTGAATTTTTATGTAGAAAAGCAAAATAAATGCTTGTGTTGCATAGTTAAGAAGTCTCCATCATCCAGCTTCTAGAATTTATGGTCAAAAACCTAATACATTGTTTAGGGATGCTTTGACAYGAGCTGGAGAAGTTAATTAAAGACCATGAGCTACTCTGGCTGTTTTGGAGAGATGCCTTTGCTTTCTCCTTGTGTGAATGTCTGGTGCAGGTCTCGCCACTGTRGAAATAGTCGTACGACTGTAGCCACCTGGAGCATCACTGGTCAGTTAAGGCACAGTGACAGACTCTGTATTCCCTGCCTGCTGGGAGAGGGGAGCAGCCACCATGCGTTACCYGACTGTCAGGAAGCCCCTAAAGAGTCAGTACCATCTGAGGGTGGTTTTGGCAGTTGCCAGTAGCATTTCCTCCAAGTTCCTAGAGGCTYGGTGAGTCTATACAAATGCTCTCGACTTGAGTCTGAATTCTGGATCCGRTATACTTCTTAAGGTATATAAACCTAAATAACTTCATTCTGTTTTTATAGTAATCTTTGTGGTTTGTTTTGTTTTGTAACTGCTGATGCTCTTATTTGTAAACTTGCTGTGYTTATGCAACATGGCTGAAATTAACTGTCTCTCAATATTACTTGAGAGTGTTGGGCATGGAGGATGCAGAGACCAAAAAGGTAAAATAACTTTTGTTTTCCTTTTATTGACAAATATGATCATTTTCTTTCTCCTCACCTTGCTAAAATGTACCAACTTAATCTCCTCAGTGTCAGAAGCTATGTAAGTTAATTGCATTTGGAGAGTCTGGACATGCATGTAGTGCAATTTAAAAAAATTGTTGAAGCAGGTGCTAAGTCTAAATACTAGTTCAAACAGTTATGTGCAGAGATTTTTTKTTTGTTTGTTTTTCATGTAAGCAGGACAGCTACTTTCTCCTGAGACAGTTATGTAGCAAAGAAAAGATGTCTAAATGAAAAGTAACCTGGATTTGAAGTGGATGTGCTGGGGCGGGGGACACAAAAAACCAAATTAAAACCAAATGGAGTAGGTTGGAATGAAGTTGCAGATTAGTGCACAGAATCTGACCAAGCTCTTGTTATTCTTGTAGAAAGTGCAAATCTTCTGCCCCATAGCTAAAGGGGCTGCATGAGTGGAATCTTCCATGATTTGTGCCACACAAACTATACTGGGCTAGGTTCGTTAGCATTTGGTGGGGAAAGAAGGTTTTGGTTTAGGGGTAGGGTACTGGCTAGAGATGCAGAAGACCTGCATTAACAAACTGGTAGGAGCAGGAGTAGAATGACTTTTGGGCACATCCCTTCATGTACTTACATCTCCATTTACCTGCATGTAAGATGGTTATGATCAGTGAGAGGAAACTTGTGTGACATGAAGGAATTAGGGGAAAGCTGGATATTATTGTACAGTCATTTAATTATTAGGAGTCTTCCAAATGCTTTTACTCTGATGGGTAGCATTTGATTAAACAACAAATTACAGGCAAATGGAGAATGTACCTTATTGCTCCCAACAGTCAGGGGATATATATTCCAGTGTATAACACACTGGATAGTTTGTGCTTGGCTATGTACTTCTTGCAGACAAGGCAAGCAAGCACAATCTTGAAAAAGAACGTAGAGATATTAAACTGAATAATTGGCTTGGTTATTCTTCCTTTAGAAAGTACTTTTGGGTCCTACTCTTTCAGCAAACTACTTGAAATTGTGTACAGCAATGAAACCATTCTAAATCCAAGACCTCAGGTAAAAGCTTTACACACACACACCCTCCACCCCTCCCCCCCCAAGAAATTTTAAATTTCATGTACAAACAGCCACTGATTTCTTTTAATGCAAAGTACGGAAATGTTTAAAATGCCATGGAATTTGAAGGACTGAGGAAGAACTGAGACTAGTTGTAACTGTTATCTCCGAGTGCTACTGCTGCCTAATTTATGGTCTCAAAACAGCTTTTGGTGTAGGAGACAGTCTTCTGGCAGACTTCCTTTAGTCGGTATTGTGTAAGAGTAGCGACAGCAGGACAATTATGAGAAATTTAGAGTAACAAAAAACTTGAGAGAAGCGATCATGTTCCAACAGAGAAAGGAACTCAGGTCTGTCGAAATCTTTTTTTTAAACATATGTAAGTATACAAAAGGAGCAGGGTTGCTCTTGCACCCTCTGTACCTTCCATACTTGCTGCACTTCTTGATTTGCAAAGCTTGCTGAGCCAGTTTTCACCGCTGTGAGTGCCTTCAGGGTGGAGTGAACAAAGCTTGCATGACTATTCCTATTCGGTCTGCAGAAGACTCATCCTTTGCCTCAAGATTGGGTGTGCAGAAGCCATTAAATGGCAAATAGCTCTTGCTTCCTCCAGTGAATGGTTTTCTCCACTCACTTCTGAACTGGGTTTGTGAGGATAACTCCTTCCTGGGAGTATCTGCTGGGTGTTGTCAGTAGAAATGCAGGCATACTCCAGAACAGCCTGCTTAATGTGCTGGATGCAATCTGGATGCTGCAATACTGAAACAGGGTGGTTTGGTTTTGGKTTTTTTTTGACCTAAGTGTCTTGAAAACAATGATGTGGAGCACAGTCATAACCAATAGTGCCTAACTCTGGCAATAAAAAGCCCATTATTGAGTATTACCTGAGAATCTTGCATATTGCTATTTGTATTTCCTGTGATAGTACCCAGGAACTGGGTAATATCAATTACCTTTATGCAAAGTAGTATTTAAAAAGATGTAATCTTCTGCCTGAAGAGACTTAAAAACAGAACAAAAGGGGAAGAGGATCAGCGTGGAACACAATTGCAATACTAGTTCATGTCATGTCATCTCAGAGCTAAGTTGGTTGGTCAGTGTTTCTCTTGCCATAGTTAGGAAAGGAGTTGAGACTCTGAGAAATGGAAGAGACAGTGGGAGGGAAGAAGTCTTGGAGGGCACTGGCAGTGGGTAAAGCTGTGGTGACAAATTTGAGGAAATGGTTAAATGGTTTAGAAATGTCTCCCATATCATATAGGCAACTCTGATGTAGAATATGCTCCCCCCCCGCCTTACTAATTTGCTGAGTGTTGCAGGCGGTGCTACTGCAGCTGCACAGCAAGATTAAGAAGTTTCTTGTTTCCCATCCTGCCTTGTTATTTGGGTGTGTCTTTTGCCCGTTGCTTCATTTAGAATATATGTGTGCATGCTATTGCATATAGTAGCTTTAGACAGCCAGGTGTGTTTTCTAACACTTCTTTAAATGGGAACTTGGATTTATCCATTGCAATCAACTCTTTCCAATTGCCCAGGAGAGGCAACCTTTAAATATCACTGTACACAAATACATGTGTGGTCTGCTGTCCCTTCACAGAACAAGGGGTGAGTTTTATAAAAACTATTCCATTAACAGCTTTTTCCTAAGTGTCCATAATTTCCAGTGCCTCCATTCATAGGAATCCATCTGTATGTAGTCAGTCTTGTTCATTAGAATTCAGGTTTTCACTTAGTTAAATGTTATTATTAACATGCTCCTTTACATATGCAGAAAGCTATCAATTTTCTTCTCCAATCTTGCCTAAAAACCTTGMTTCTAGCTAATCAGAGGCAGAGGTGTGAGTGATTTCTCACTCCTACTAATGTTGATGACTTTCTTCCTCCCCTCCCACTGTGTTTATATTAATCTAGAGTTCCTTGGCACAGCTGACTCTCTGTGTCTGAACACCTGGTACCAACTTCTGTTGGCATTAGGGCGTTTTTAGGAACTGTATCTCCTGTTGATCAATATTTTCAATGAAAATGTTTTCTGAAGAAAACGAATGTGGGGTGGGGGAGTTGTTTGTTTTTCTTTGTGCGATAGCCTTGCTTCAGATTCCCAGCTCCTTCACACTGCTGCATTCCCCTCTCTGGCGGCTGATCACTTGTAAGGATCTTTTGGCTCTGCAGAAAGGAAATACTGAAATGTATCTTCAGTTTTGACAGCACAGTCTAACAGCCAAGCGCACGTGTGTGTGCACATGTGTATGCATGTCCCCTGCAATAATAGCTATTGAAACTCCTGCCCAATTTCTCTTGACTTTGACAGAGGAAAGATAACATTTCCAAAATCTTCATAAAAATGGTCAGGTAAGACCAGGGTTCTGATACCTGCATCTTCAGCAGCTTCTGGTTCCCTGGATGGCCAGCGGAGTCTCTGTGCAAGTGCAGCACGGAGCTCTTGGGTTCTTAGATGCTGCAGGGGAGGGGGTGTCAGGAAAAGGAGGAGAAGCACTCCTCTGCTCTGGTACACAAGGTGCCCAGAAACATCTGYGTGGTGCTGATTAAGCACCCTCTCTGCAAGGGAGTCTGTTTGTGGATTATTTGTTTACTTTTCAACTCCCCTTCCCCAGGGGGCAGGGAAGGAAATGAGCTTGAGTGTACAGCTTAGGAAGAGATACTGCAATGAGGAAGTTTCTCGTTGTSATAAATACTGATAGTCTCTTAAACTGTGCTTTGGGGTTGTTGCACATGGTTTGTACAGGATTTTTAGCTTGTTTTTTAAGAAAACCATTTAATGGTCTCACTACTTTACTCCAAAGAAGGTACCGGGAGGGAGGGTAATGGCAATGGCTAGCAAACTGTATTTAGTCAAGCAGTTGGAGGGGAGGGATCACTGGTTTAAGTTTTCCTTTTTTTTTTTTTTTTTTAAACTATGATAATTCACTTAAACTTCAAATGTTCTTGTAAGGACGGTGCTTAGTCTTTCACCTTCCATACTGCAATGCACATTGAAAACCAACAAAGCCTCAAAATCAAATTAGCCTCAAAGTGTATTGTGTTGGCACAGCAGCTTTCCTTTCCTTGCTGTGGAAGAGGAGTTCATTAATTCAGTCGAAATTATTTTTAATCTCACAAGATAACAGCTAAACTTCAAAACCAATTTAAAATAATCTGTTTTGTAGCAGTGACTTGCAGTCATCCCACAAATAATAGGGGAGACTTTATTTCACAATGAAATTTGTGCTGCCTCCCCTGTTGATGAGGTGATAAGACAAAGCTGGTGTGTGGTGTCTGCTTCTAACAGAAGGTGCTGTTCTGTTCCCTGCCCTTCATGTAGGCATCTGCCAACTCAAAAATGTGCTCAGGTCTAGGTGGAGAACTCTTTTTCTTTTAAGAGGAACCTTGCAATCTTGGACTGAGAAGCAACTTCTAAGCACCAAAATGCAGACTCTTTTGAGCACTTGAAATGTGTCCAATGTAGTTTTGTGTGAATGTAGGCAAATAATTGGTGCATTTGACTGTTTTGAATGTCTTGCATTACTGTACTACCATGCCAGGATAGGTCTTGTTTAAGAAACTTTCTCTTTTGCTCTGAAGTCTTGATGCAAAGTGATAAAAGAGGTCAAAAAAGCAAGCCCTATTCCCAGACTGCCTTATATTTCACTTCTTGTTCTGTACTTGTTTTTTTACCCTACACTCTTCAAAGAAGGAGATGTGGGTAGAAAGACCTTTTTAAAATTTGGCTTTATAAATGGTGGAGTAGCGTTGCAAGTAATCTTACAGTCCTCTAGCTTGGTGTTAGAGACAAATATGACAGGAAGCGGGAGAGATTCTGTAGTATACTCTGTTTAAAACTGTGTGAAAAAAATGGTATGTGCAACTTACCTTACAATCAGACTCCCTTTATGAACATGGGGKTTTTTATATAGTCATTCTACAGCCTGTCTTTCCAGGATGGAACATTTCCTGCTCTCTATTGGCAGGAGAGTTTATTCTTGCTATCATCTTCTGAAATCCTTCAGGTTGAAGAAGATATGGGTTGTGGGACTCTGTTTTGTCTCTTGGTTATCCACTATGGTGCATTCTTACCAGATTCTCAAAATGCTTCTTCATGACACCAAAAAAAGCTCAGGTTGTAACTTCTAATAGGCAAGGTTTAGACAAGGTGCCATTTGTGAATTTTGTCAAAGTGGTAAGATACTTATTCTACTTTGGAATTTACTTGTTCAGAAAGCATGTGATATATCCTCCTATTTCTGGAGCTTCTAGTTGATGGCTTGCGTCTCCTCCTTCCCCATATCTTCCCCTAGAGATTAAAGATGATGTTAATTAAAGAGGACAGGACTCCAGTCTCTTCTGCATGCAAAAGTGTATCTGTCTGTCAAACATACATAATGCATGAGTATATTAAATATATATGTTATTATGGGGGCTCATGTCCCCAGACACTTTCTGGTGTGACCTCACACTCCCGCAGGTGGCAGTAGTTAGAGGCCAAGGCAGAACAGCTAATGTTATCCCTGCGGCAAAATGGATTAAACCTTCCCCTGAGAAGCAATTTACCATCAAGGATAACTTGAAAGCTTGTTGCTCTAGAGGAAGCCAATTAGAAATCTGTTTGGCGATGATTGACTTAACTCCAGCATAAAGATTTAAATCTTGACAAGAACAGTCCAGCGTTTCCCTATGGAGCCTCTCAAGTTGAAGATATGGGGAATATTATTTTAACACTAATATCTGAACCATACAGTAAGTGATCGTGATGAATGAGTTTTCTGTATTGCTTGCTTGTTTTTTCCTGCCTCTCTTGTATGCTGAGGAAAAAGAAAATAAGTTGTTCTGTTTTTCATAGATCACAGATTTTCAGATCCAGAAAGAGTGAACTACAAATTTGAAAGTGGGCCTTGGTAAGTACCTTCTCCCTCTTCTTGCTGCACCCCCCCTTTTTTTTTTTCGCCCATGATACTGCTTAGATAAGCTGTACTTCTCTGTATTTTCCTAATTTGCAAATAGCTGTTACCTTTATTTTTATTTGTCTTGCCACTGTTGTGGGAATAAATTAGATGCTTTAAGTGGGAAAGGGAACAGTGATTCTATGATCAGATGCAAGCCAGTTTTCTTGCTAGGCCTCAGCGTTGCCTATTAGTTGCTGGTAGTTCTGGGTTCTGCTAATAAGTGCTTGTAATGGGTGTTAAGTGTGCTCTGCTATTAATAAAGAACATAAGCATTTTTGCAGAAGTAACCCTATTGGTACTAACTGTTATACTTTTCCTGCAATTTGCTTTGCAGTTACTGAATACACATAATGATTTTTTTTTTTATAGGGAAGAAACATTTCCATAAAGATACTGTGCTACCAGTAAATTGCTTAAGCTATGATGATTGTCGTCTTCCCAAATATGTTTTAAACATAAAGCTTTATCTACTTTTAACTGTTTCGTTGTGGTTGTTTGGTTTTTTTTTTAAACATAGTCATGCTTTTATTTGTGCAAATACAGATTTTTCTCAGTGGTTTGCTGGATACTCCCTCTGCAGTATCACAAGAGACTGGTGTTAAACTGACCTTATTTAGATTACCATCTTGCATGAATACTTGCTTCCCTCTTYCAGACTAAGGAACTGTCATAATGGTAGATGATGCTCACATGTCTGAGCCAAAAGAAGCAAGAAAAGAATGCAACAATATTGGCAGAAAGTAACCAGTGAGATTAGTTCAGGGGTTATGTTTTAGCATTGTTGTAAGCTTTTTCCCTTTCACTAACAAAATCCTGGGATGAGGTGGAAGATTCCCATCTTATTTGTGATGGTGAGAAGTACAGAATTAGGAGGTGGGGGGAAYAGTTTGGGACAGACATCTACAGAAAGGCCACCTGAGCAATTAAAATATAAGCGAGAATCATGACCCTCCTACAACAGGGCCCTTTTGTACGAGGGAGTCCTCTGCTGCTGAACAACACTTCATTCATTTAATCAATCCCCTAGTCTCTTCTGTGCAAAAACCTGACCTTGAAATAGCCAGAAAGGCAGCCTTGAGTAGCTGTAAGTGTTTTGTTCTATATGGCACTTTTAACATGTAAGAGAACAAAAGAGACTSTGGTAATGACCAATTAAACCTGGCTTTCTGTGGCTGAGCTATTCCCATGCTAAGCAGCCAATGTAGCCTGTAGCTATATTAGTCTCTAGTAGCACAGTGATGGCCTGAACAAGCAATAAAAGGCTAAACTCTTTGGGCAGGAGTCCTCTGTGTGCTGAGTATAACCCTGAACAGATTTAGTCTTGGCTTGTGACTGGCTCTTACACACTGTCACAGTACAAATAATAAGCACTAACCTCAGTTACATCTAACTGCTCTGCTTAAATTTCCACTTAGCTAAGATTAGAATAGCAAGTTTAATTTTATACCAGTAACCCTGTTCAGACAATGGAGAAGCACAAACCATTGGTATGTCAGGAGTGGGGATTAAATTGGAAACATGCTCAAAGAGGTGAGAGCTCAAGGAGCAAATGTGGTGAAGCAGGAAAGGAGAGCTGGGAAAGGGGCAGCTTAACAGAGCAGATGTTGCCTGCGGAGAGACACGTGCAGTGGCTTTGGATGGTGGTGGCACTTAGCCCTCACTGCCCTGGCAGTGCCCTCCAGCAAGCACAGAGCAGGGACAGAAGCCTGTCCCTGGAGCACAGGTGACAAGCAGGAAGGGTAGTGTGTGGCAGATACTACAGGCAGATGTCTCTGCATTACTCCCTCTTTCTGTGCCTGCAGCAGTAAGATGGAACTTGTAGATGATAATGCTGTTATCCGAGCAAGAGGATTGCCGTGGCAGTCGTCTGACCAGGACATAGCGAGATTCTTCAAAGGCCTAAATATTGCCAAGTTAGTAGCTGAGAATTTACCTCTACATTTGTAGTACTTTGTCTGTGTCAGTCATGGAGTTTTAKCTCTCTTTTGATTTAAATTCTGCAGGGGAGGTGCTGCACTCTGTCTCAATGCCCAAGGTAGGAGGAACGGGGAGGCTCTCGTGAGGTTCGTAAGCGAAGAGCATAGAGATCTAGCGCTACAAAGGCACAAGCATCACATGGGGAATCGATATATTGAGGTGTGTGACACTGCTTTTGAAATTCTCTTCTCAACAGGAGTGCAAATAGCATGCCAATCACATGTTCTTTTTTCTTTCCTTAGGTATACAAGGCAACAGGTGAAGACTTCCTTAAAATTGCAGGAGGTAATTTTTAGGGAGTGAGAAGGGGGAGGGTTTGTTCCATTAGCATCTGTAACTAACTCTTGGCTGTAAACTGTTCCTGTTGGATGTGGCCTTTCATTTTCTTTCTTTGAACAAGTAGTTGGCTGGTGTGTTGATTACTATGTACTCTCCTAGCAGCAGTCCAAGCCGTTCCATGATTTATCTGTCCATCTTTCTCTTCCACATTCTTGCAATTTTCAAGCAGCCTATCAAATAAGTATTTGATCAGGCAAGGTGATCTTGCATACGAACTTAACTTGTTAGGTCATCTTCTTAACTGAAGGGACCTAAATGTTATTGATTGCTGAAAAACAAAACCAGAGTAGTTTTTCAAAACAATATGACTGCTGTTGCTGTGGAGACTTGCATGTAAAAGCAAACAGATATCACAGTGTAAATAACAAGGGATTTATGGAACTGATTTTCTTCAAATCAAATCTTTGCCTCAAACTAAAGGGGGAATTTAGGAGAAATGCTTATTTAAGGGGAATATTGAAATATTTGCAGCCTTGAATTGAAAGGCTGCAAAACTTGCTCTAGAAAGTCTMTTTTCCTCCTGTTTGTGACTGCAAGCATACAGAATTTGAGTTAAGATCCAATAAGCTGTTTTATGTACCTGCAATACTACCTTAAGGTCCTTGTTGGTTCCTGACAGAGATTTAGTCTGGGAATTGTAAATGACTAACTGGATGTCTGAGGTTGAGGTTTTAGAGTGGGAGAGGGYATTAAGCTGTCAAATAAATAGCTAATTGATAGGCTTGGTAATAGTTATACTAGTCAAAGTAAAGACATTGCACACTGACATTGGGGAAAAATGGTGCATGTC
Source organism: Oceanodroma leucorhoa (assembly GCA_030449065.1). Lineage (NCBI taxonomy): Eukaryota > Metazoa > Chordata > Aves > Procellariiformes > Oceanodroma > Oceanodroma leucorhoa. Next base: position 14,302,130 of record JASVER010000004.1, on the reverse strand, counting down.
TGGCACCACCAAACTTCTTTGCAGAATGAGCTGGCTGTAAGTGAAAGGACCATATTAAGATGTGATGTTACTTAGCAGCTAGCTTTGGTTAGGGTAGTGTTACAAGTATGAGCATCAGTGGTCTTCTCCTAGAGACACTGAAAGTAGAATTGGCAGACTTTGACCCCTTTATCAGGATAGRATGAAATTGCTGAGCTGTTCTCAACATGCCCTTCCAGCTTTCTTTCCCAGCACGATGGTCTGGGTACTTGGTTACTATATATTATGGCTTCAGAACATGCTGAAGGTATTCATGAGTTAGAAAGGTGAGGTGCACAGATACTGCTCATGCAAGAGATTCACAGACTGTGCTTTCCTTCGGCTCTGAACACTGTAAGTACTTCCTATTTTCCCTTTGAATAAGGATGAATCTCTTCCAAATGATGGACTAACATTGTTAGACTTTGATAAACTAGAAATATTGTATAGGACACTTCCCATTAAAGTGAGACATCTTCTCCTGACTTCGGAGGCAAATGTTGTTCTACCTGCTCAAAAACTGTGGGGAGGAGGAGGTAGCTATGCCAGACTTGCTCATGATTTTATGTGGCTGCCTAGACTTAAGTGCTTCTGTACTTCGTTTTATTAAAGGCACTTCCAACGAGGTTGCACAGTTCTTGTCGAAAGAAAATCAAGTGATTGTCAGGATGCGAGGTCTTCCTTTCAACGTAACAACAGAAGAAGTGCTGACATTCTTTGGCCAGCACTGCCCTGTAACAGGAGGAAAGGAGGGAGTCCTGTTTGTCACGTACCCTGACAGCAGGCCAACAGGAGATGCTTTTGTGTTGTTTGCTTGTGAGGAATATGCACAAAATGCACTGAAAAAGCATAAGGACTTGCTGGGGAAAAGGTACATTGAACTCTTCAGGAGCACTGCAGCGGAAGTTCAGCAGGTGGGTGTAAAGCTTACAAGCATTGGCTTCTTGTAATCCAAACTCCTCCATTGCCATACAGTAGCGGAAGAAAACACTGCTTGGTCATGACTTGAAAGCTGCTTTTCTCTTCTCTCACTCTTGGCTGTTGCTGGAAAGAGTACTGTCTGAATTTCCATCAGGTTTTGCTCCCTCTAAATGTAAGATCTTATGGTATATGGATGTTCTCAATCATATATACAAACCTTTGGGGTTTTGGCTTCCAGTAGCCTTGCAAACAGCAGTTATAGCAGACAGTTTGTGTGGGTCTGGTGCTCTTTTCTAGTGCTTTTTTTCACCACAGATAGTAAATTCGTCTAACTCCAATGACGGTCTATTCAGGAGGAGCGTTAGCAACAAATCTTGATCTAAAAGACTTATCTTTAGTCACTGGCACAGAAAAACAGCCTTTTAATGTAGTTGTCTTCACATATGTTGCTCTGAAGAGTCTTGCCAATTTCCTCTAAGGGCAGGTCTCAGCCACCTTCTGCCAGCACTGGCTACCTAGCAGAGGGTGGTAGGACTTTGTGAAACTGGGCCTGAAGAGTGCCCCCTCTTGCATTAACATGGTTTGATGGACCATTAATTGCAGTTATGCTGTCAGGGAAAGGAAATAAGGCTGAGAGGATTGTGTGTTTGTCTCCAGAGATTTGTAGAGCTTCAGTTGAGGTCTAAACATGATTCTAAAACGTCTTGTCTATGATGCAAATTATGGCCAACCAATAACCATGTCATTGTAACCAAGCAATGGCACATCTCTGATCCCCCAAATATRTAGAGATTTCAGTACTTCGTTTGAAGGGTAACGCTAATGATCAGAAGGCATAGCTGCAACACTCGCTCTTGTCATTGTATTTTTCTTACGTRCTCTCATAAGTTTCTTTGTTTAGCAAAACCTTCTGATACCTGTATAAATGTAAATGAATCTTAATCTTGCTCAGAGAAAGTTAAAGCGTAGTGATTGAATATTCAGTGAAGTCTTGACCAGGCAGGGTTTTTACTGTTCAAATTAGTAACAAGAAATCTCAAAGCATGACTCTGTTACAGATACTGTGACTCAGTAACACCACGTATGTTACTTGATGGACTATTGCATCTCAAGTCAGGGCTGTTTGGTAGGGAAACATGCTTCTAGTTCCCAGACTCTCCTAAAGTTTTTCAAGGAAGATATCTTTGGGTAGAAGTATAACCGTGACTCTGTAGCTGGTAGAATGCTTTGGGATATTTTCCCAATAAAAATACGGTAGAAATACAGGTTGCATGTTCTAAGAGGTCTTCTGAGAATTATCCAAAACAAAATTATGTTTTTTCAATAAAAAATGATCCAAAGATTTATTGTAAAAGATCTGAATTCTAAGCACTGCTGCTGTGGTTTAAGCCTTGAATCTAGCTCACTTGTTTCTTAAAATATTGCCCAGAGTGAAAGCAGAYGGCATTGGTGTTACATTCAGTTCCTCTGAGTTGAACAATGAGTGAGGAGGCTTTCTGTAACCTCTCTGTTTTTCTGTTTTGCACAGGTGCTGAACAGGTACTCTTCCACGCCTCTCATTCCTCTCCCAACACCTCCTATTCTTCCAGTATTACCTCAACAATTTGTGCCTCCCACTAGCGTCAGAGACTGCATACGTTTGCGTGGTCTTCCCTATGCTGCTACTATAGAGGACATCCTGGAGTTCTTGGGGGAGTTTTCCACGGATATTCGGACCCATGGAGTTCACATGGTACTAAATCACCAGGTTGGTAGGCGTCACGTTTCTAGCCAGTCTGTGCCAACTGCCTGTATATGCACCTTTGGGATTGATACTAATGGCATTAAATTGGCCTCCAACTCTCCTCTCRAAGTGCACTGGCAATGGATAGATTGACTTATTTGAACCCCGCTGCTGCATTTGCTGTAGAGTGGTTTCTGTTCCTGAGACCCATGTGCCTAAAGCTAAGCCAGTCTTGGGGGGGTTGGTGCTCCCAGAGCAGCAGCTGTGATCCTGCACTGTAGGAGGCTTGAACTGAAGAGTCCTGCACTCATAATTCCTCTTGTACCGGGCAAGGAATATCTTCAAAACAGAAGTGTGGGCAATGTTATCTCTCAAAGGAGTGGTTTGCCCCTGCCAGGCTGAACAATGTGCCTCAGGTATATTTGAGGACAAATGTGACTGCGGCCTTTTAGAGACAGGATTTCCTATGGCATGTCAGTAGCTGAAGTTTCGGGTTTCCTGAACTGTGTGGTGGCTTTCTTTAAACAGTCACAGCTAAGCACCAAGATTAACAGCTCATTGACATGTATAAACAGTCACATCTTTGCCATTGTTTTCTGGAAGCAGTTTCTACCAAAACTTTTTAGACAAAGGATTGTGCATTGTTGTGATCAACTTTATCTGCATAGTCTTGTGACTTTAGGGCGAGGAGGCGGCAGCTGGTCTGACTCTATGGAGATGTCCTGAGTGGTTGCACTGATTACACTGATTATTGTCGTATAAAAATGGTTCTTCTAAAATCGTTCTGTTTGACTCTCAGCCTAAGCTGAAACTACAAAATACTTCCTTGTCCTGGAGTAGTGCTTCTGTGTTTTGGGAGCATGGGGAGGGAGAAGGGACTATAGTTATTCCAGTACCTCTCTATCTAGATTCCTGTGTCTGTGAGGACTTGACCTAGCCAAGGCTGAAAAACTATAAGGAATGTGCAGGGCTGGGAGAAGCTAAGAAAAGATGCAGATGTTAAAGCACAAGTAATGGTTTACAGTAGTATCAGCCCTTGCCAGCAGTAACGAAAGAACCTGGAGGAAGAAACTGGTGTGTGTATATAGTCCTCAGGGCTGTCTGCCACCCCTGCCCAAAGCTGTCAGATTTTTTTTTTCTTTTTTTTCCCCCCAGGTACTGCTTTTGCCTGACTACTAGATTTTTATCTTTCTGCATGCTCTCCCTACTCCCACCATTCCTGGTTTCAACCCTCTAATCATGAACAACTGTGTAAAGGATGGTGATAAATTTGTTCTTCCCTCTGAAACTAGAAGAACTGGCCCAGAACTTAAATTAGAGCTGGCTTCAGACCTCTACCTCTTGTTTTGGCTCCTTCAAGTCAGCAGCTGCATGTGGCTAAAATGAGTCCTCCCAGTAGCGTATCCCACTCATTTATAGCTGTATATAAGGATGTCAGTGTTTTTCTCCACAAGCTCATACCAAGCCTTAGGCTAGTACCATTCTAAAGCATCCCAGCTTTAGATGGCCTTAACAAAATAAAATTTAAAAAAAAATCATTTAATATTTGGCACTTGACTGTATTTATCCTTGAATGTTACAAAGTAGCTTGTTGGAAACAGGTAAATAAATACAATCAAGTTAGCACAAATCGGAAGAATGCCCATATGATGCAGTGGGCAGACTAGGGTTCCCCAGCAATATGGGGGAGAGTTTAGGGAGGAGAGCTTAAACGTGCTGATGGGTGCTAGGGATGACTGACTGYTTGACTTTGAAGATGAATAAATTTATGGCTGAAGAGACTGCTTTTAACAACAAAAATCATTGGTATGCTGCTACTTCATGGGAGCTCCAGAAACATTTCTTTTTGCCTGCCTTGTTTGTAGGGACGTCCATCGGGAGATGCTTTTATTCAGATGAAGTCTGCAGACCGAGCTTTTCTGGCTGCACAGAAGTGTCATAAGAAGACTATGAAGGACAGATATGTTGAAGTCTTTCAGTGTTCTGCTGAGGAGATGAACTTTGTATTAATGGGGGGCACTTTAAATCGAAATGGCTTGTCCCCGCCACCATGTAAGTTACCATGTAAGTTTTGCATGGGTCTTGCCAATACTCTACGCTATGTGTGGGTAGGTGTTGGAGCTGCTTTCTTGACTCTGATTCTGGTTCTTGGAAAGGAGTGTCAGGTGGGGGTATTAAAATAAGGTCTTTTCATCTTAAATCATTGGCAGCTTGCAATCATTATTTTTCCCTTTGGTTGTGAATTACTATGACTGAAGAACTACTTTGAAATTACTTTTGCTTTTCCAGTGGCAAACTTCCCTTCCCCTCCCTGAAACTTAACTTGGCCAGGGTGAGCCATGACTCTGAAAAGTAATTTGTAAGCCCTGCCTAGAGCTTAAAGAACAGTTTCCCATTTAAACTGATTTGTATTTACATTTTTCATCATGGTGAACATGTCAAGTAAAAGCCCTTCCCCTTTCACTTCCAAAACTAAACTTACGAAACAATTGGTAATGCTCTCCTTTGGGACTTAACCACAAGTGTTCTGCCTACTGAACCCCTACTGACTGAACTCTTCCTTTGCTTTTTGTTGTTCATACAGAATTAAGATTGCCTGTGTGGGAGTAAAATACACATAGCTTTGGCCTCAGAGAATTGCATAAACTGTATTTCATGTAAAATTATGCTCCTCAGAGCTACTAAARTGAACGTGGACTTCTAGACAAGCGTTTGGGGGCAATGCTTTAAGAGCTAAAGGGCTAACTTATTAAGCATACATGCCGTATAAATCTGAGCCTATGGGAAAAATAATACTTTGCTTCCAAGATCATAAATGGCAAGGCAGTCAAGTAGGAGCTTTCTCTCTGTCTCTCTATGCAAATGTGTTATTGTTGTTGGTGGCTTTTTTAAGAAGTGTCCTCTAAGTCCTAGTCAGAGCTGCCAATATGGCAGCAAACTTCTTGGGTRTGGTTCCTTTTGAGTGTGAGTAGACCTTCAGCTAATCCTTAAGAGAAGTTTTCCAGGTGACTAGCCATTTTTTTTCTTTTTTTGCAATGCAAGTATCTTTCGGAGCAGTATTCTTCTGAGCAGGGACCTGCAGTATGTAGTCCTATGTGACAGCTGTTCCAGACAGGGGTTGGAAGCTTATCCTGAGAGCTCCTAGGACAGGTTCTTCAGAGTCCCAAACTTTGGGAACTCTTAGGTAACAGTGTGCTCACTTCCAGCTACAAATGCCAGTGATATATGCCTCAGACAAGCCCTTTCTGCTCTGTCGCTGTCTTATCCCACAGTGCAGTGAGATGCTGACTGTCACTTTAAAGTAAGCTTCTATTTTTGTTACTCAGGGTTATCTAAAGCTTTTATACGTTCACTTTATGGTACTGGGGAGGGAAAGAGGGAAGAAAAGGAAAAGAGTGGCAAAGGAGGAGGGGGAACTCTCACGTATGAGAATTCATTTAGGGCCTCACATCTTGCTGAAAGGCCACCAAGTGCAACTTTAATTTCTTTTTTTTAAACTGAGCGTTAACACTTGAAGCTGCAAAGCCATGGCTTTTCCCACTCTGCTGTTGGTTAATTGAAGACAGAGCTGTTTGGGGCATAGAGAGTGTCAGGATGAAAAGGGGAATGTTAGGTGGATCTTAAGAACTGAAGTTTTCTTCTAACAGTGGAGAAGTCTCACACCTCTTGATTGGAGACTTCATTAAAATCTAAGCCTAGACAAGAAAAACTGGCCTCCCCTTCAGAAAGAGACCCTATTCCCAGAGCGAGAGGTGGCTTTTTGTACATTACTGACTTTGCTTTTGACTGGGTGGGTGGGTGGGCACAACACTTGTAGTCAAGCCCACATCGGTGGCTCAGATTTATTTTCTGTGATGAGCAAGAGAATGAGAAGCTTGTGAAGGCTCTTTACTTATTGCAGCGTTCTTCAGCTAATGAAGACCATATATATGCTGGAATTTAAAAGGACCTAATCTATTTTCCATTTGTTCTCTTTAGGCCTTTCACCCCCTTCCTACTCCTTTCCGGCTCCTGCTGCAGTTGTGCCAACAGAAGCTGCTCTGTATCAGCCATCGGTGCTCCTGAACCCACGAACGCTCCAGCCCTCCACAGCATACTACCCTGCTGGGGCTCAGCTCTTCATGAACTACACAGCATACTACCCCAGGTAAAGCAGAGGAGAAACCAAGCAGGAACAAAGAAGTCTTTTTTTTTTTGCAGCAAATGCACAAAGCTCACAAAAGAACATTGTCTGCCGTGCTAAAGGCTTGTGCTGCGAAGAACAACTTGTTCAGTATCTTGTTCAGGGAAACAATTTCAGGATATCTAGGGATTTCCCAAGTTTTAGAGTATTTCAGGTAGATGATTCTTCTTTTTTTTTTTTTAAAAAAAAAAACATAAGTCACACAGTTACAGTGGGGTTTTGGTTTTGTTGTTTGGTTTTCTTTTTTTCCACCTAACATGCCTCTTAAACTTGTTAGTTGTATTGTTGTGCCCTCAGTGGAAATTGATGTGTGCAGTACTTCTTCCCATGTCCATAAAGAAGCCCTTGGCCCCTTCTTAGAAGGGGTGGATTGGCGTCTGCCTTAACAAATTCTGCTGAAATTCTGCTTCTTTGTTTTCGTAATAAAGTAACTTTTGACCTTTATGGTGAAAACTCTGTTTACTTTTTTATAAAAAGTACTGCATTGAAGCATACATGTATTGAATGCATATGTAAAGCACATAGAGGCATATATTCTTCCTGACCTCAAACACCTCTCACGAAGGGCTTCTGGCTCTTCTGGATATATTAGCTGCCTTCTACAGAACTAAAATTCTTGATATTGTTTGTCTCTGCAGTCGTGAGGCCTTGGAAAGAGCCATGTTCCCTGTAAGCCATAAACCATTCCTTGTCTGTCAGGAAACCTGCTAAAGAACTCAAGTATTCTATTAGATTGTGACCAATGCTTTTTATCTCTGGAGAAGGGTCCAAATAGCTACTTATGAAGTTGTTGAGTAATATGGACTCTTTAGCACCTGTAAGATAACAAAGGTTTTCTTATTACTTYACACTAAACCAGTATGTCTGTGAGCTGCCTGGTTTTCTTTTTTTTAATTAAAATGTTTCTTCACTCATGAATTAATTTCTATAATGCCTTCATGTCTGTCTTATGATTATGATAATGTTACCAAACTCAGCTTCTCTAATGTAAGATCAAGAAAAATAAAATTCCAAACTTGCACTGGCAATATAAACCAAGTTTCTTAATAGTTCTATATGTCATGAGAGCACAGTAGCAGTAATAGTTTGTAGTGACTTTGACATGTTGTACTTAAACTAATAATAGACTGCAGGCTAAGAGTCAGGCCCTACAGAGATCTCTCACTGAATGGGATCCCACATGAGTCCCATCGCTGGCTGCTTGGGCTATAGGCTGTGGTTACAGACTGATCAATCCCAAGTCCCAAAATATCCTTTTTATGTTCTTGTCTAATTGACAGTTGTATACTGTTCTTAGGAAACCATACCCATGTAGCTTCTGTGCCAMTTACAAGTACTTCCCTCTTAAAAAAAAAAAAAAAAAAAAAGTAAGGTAAAATGTTTGGAGTCAACTTGGCTTCTTTCCATTTTGTGAGATCTGGTGTTTGGATATTGCTTTTCCATCCAGAGTAAATGTTTGATCTACAAACAAATAGTATATACTCTAATAGAATTAGTGATGCTTTGCAGCTGATATTTTGGGTTTTCTTTCTGAAAAAGCAAGCTTTATTGCTTTTCAGGCAAGTTCCTGTGCTTTATAAAGGATGCAATAAGTAATTGGGTCTCTTTCACGTAGCAATCAGAACTCTATTTAAGAGTTTTCTGGTTCTGAAATTTAATTCAAAAAATGTTAAGTATGTGCAGCAGGAAAGAATGGGGTATCCTCTATACTAAGCGGTGCATTTAAATGCATGTACATGGAAAAGCAATACAGAGCTGGTGGCTAATGATCAGACAATGGTTCATAAATCTAACTAGTGAATACTTATGGAAATAAGGAAAGTTCCTTTGACCTGCTGCCAAAAAGTTCTACTGCTTGTGTGTTGCAAGGTCAAGTTGCTTTATAATAGCCGATTCCGTTCTCTGCACAGTAATCAACCTAGATGGTGGGGGGAGGGAGGCATTGCTTTGGTCTTCAGTATCTGTCAGAAATCCCTGAAACTCAGACTCTTCTTAATGCTCTTCTAGCTTTGGTGATGAAACACGATGGTGTAAAGAAATGGATGCCTTCTATGCTATTAAAATAGCTTTAGTGAACTCCCAATGAAAAGGAGGGAGAGCAAGTTATTCGGGATCTGTCAGTCTTTGATACCTCTGTTCAGCTTGTAATTATATCTGGCAACATGTTCTGACAGCAAATCAGTGGTCTCTGTCTCTGCCTAGTTCCAGGCTTTTGAGAAAAAGAACAATAGGATTCAYGGGAGGGAGGGGTTTCTTTCCTTATCTAATCCCGGATAAATAGGTGTACTAGTTGCTGTATGTATGTACATTGAAAGTAATGAATAACTGCACTACTTGGCAACTGCTAACATGTTCTATAGAAACTTCTACCATACACAAACTTGAAAGTTACTGCTACAGGATTTGTAGTTTTAAAACAAAGTTAAATCTCATTATATTTATTCAATTCTAATGCCATTTTGATCACTTCTAAGCAGTGCCTTTAAAACCTTAAAAGTCTGTCAAAATCCATAATTGTAGGAACACATGTAAACTTCGTTCTTTTTTTTCAACAATATTTTGAATAGTGAAGTGGAAAGAGGAGCTTCTTACTCAGTGGGTAGTATGCTGGTGCAACTGGTAGCCRAAAGAATGATGTGGAAGCTGAAAACTGATGTGGGTTCAAACAAACTGGATAAATTCAAGGGCAGGAAATTCATTGTGAGTTAGTGAATACACAGAAACCACATTTGGCTGAGGAAGTCCTTGAACTCAAAATAACTGGAAGAGTGTTCTTATGTTCTGTGTCCTGTGGTAAACTCTTGTGCTATTTAACCAAGGTGGGTAGGTGAACTTGTTTGTTTGCATCTTTTGAAGTAGTATTTGTCTTGAGAGATATTGGTACYGCTTGTGAGCATGGGTCTCTTCCAATGTGTTTGTTGTTGTATTCAGCTGCGCTAGTCTAATAATGGCTAAGTTTGGGTTATCTTCCTGTTGTGTCAGTGTATGTACAGCTCTCCATTGGAGTGATTTGAATTAAGACGTCTTTTTGTGTGGTAGTTAAAGGCATGATTCTGACACTTGCTGCACAAGGAAATACAGAGTAATTTGTTAGTGTCCTCCTCTGTCTGCTTCTGCCTCTTCCTGCTCTGGATTAGGTATGTTTTTTCTCATTATACACTAATCAACTTGTAAAAGTATTTTTATATAAGTATTTATATATATTATATACATATGCAACATACATGTAGCATAAATATATATATACACATACATAAAATGTGTGTATAAAAATAAAATGACCAAGGTTAGAAAAAAGCCTCACTTGTTCTCCCTGATGGTCATTATGGAAGATCTGATCCACCACAGAGAACAAATGAAGCTTTCTTCTAACCTTGGTCACTGCTCAGATCCATATTGAAGCACAACTAAGTTACAACCAGTTTAAACTGGCAAAACTAGGAACAAGTGGGCTGGATTAGGAGTGATATCATGCAGAGCTGCTGCCAGCAGCTTTATTTGCATATCTGTGTGTCTGGCTAACCAGCATTACTTGACAGAACTGGGTTAGGAAACAACCATATGTGTATTTAGCCTGGGAGATCTGTCACAGATGGAGAACAGCAGCAGCCAGAAACAAAACCTCTTCATCTGCTTAGTTGTACTCATAGCATCATAGCAACACTCTGGACCACAGCTCTTAGACTGTAGTACTGTTTTTCTTTCTTTTTTCTTTTAGAATAAGTATGTCAGCTTGGATTGCATGAGATCACATCTGCAGTGAATGGGCTTACTGAGCATAAAAGCCTACTGGTTGGTGGCTCTTAGTTGCTGTCCAGCAAATGGAGTTCACATGTTTACATCAAGTGGCAGAATTTGGGACTCTTCATTACCTACCCTTGCTCATGGTGAGCCGGTCTCTATCGTGGATTTGTCAAAATAACCTCAACTCTTTAGTTAATGGCACAAACTTCTCACCAGAATGATTGTTTCTGGGGGGAAGCCTTAATGATTCACTTTTCTAAGTGAAGGTAGTTTGCCAAGGATTAGAACAGCAGGGATACCTTTAACAACTATTGTATTTCATTGGAGAAGGAGTGCATTAGCAGGGAAAACTAATTGTTGTATGCCTCCATAGGCTGTCATTATCTCTTCACTTCTAGGTTTTAATTAGTGAAACTACCATGGTGTCTGAGAAGCAGCAGAATGGTAATGCTCTGATCAATAGTTATCTGGGTATCAGGGTAGTAAAATTATTTAAATTAAAAAAAAAAAAAAAACACCTTTCTTCGAAGTTGGTAAGCCTGTAAAAATGTTGTTGCTGGTAAGTGTCCAAGATTTACTCAACCTATCATACAAAATGCCACCATGGATGCTGGTGGAGGTTCTTCTACTTACAGATCCCAGTTCCTTTTGTTCACTTAATATACTGAATGATTTGATGTTCAATTAGCATCTCTTACTGTCACCTCCTGACTTTGCTATCTAGTAAAACATTTGGATTAGTATGAGGGATTAATTGATATTACAACATTGTGCAAGCTAGCTGCAGACATCAATTTGAGTATAGTTTTTCCTTTTGCTTATTTACAGCACAGTTCAGTGGTGGGAGAGAAGATCCTCCTGTTGCGCCTCAAGGCACCTGTGTCATCCATGCAGGTGGCTTTTTTTTTTTTTAAAACATTTGCAGTGATAGCCAGGTGATCTCAGGTTATTCAGGGTGCAAAGATATGTTGCTGGATGCTTCTCTTTACTCAGCAGCAGCCCTCTACAGGGGTACAAAGTCCCAACACTTCTCAGGGCAGACATTGCAGTCTTCTGTGGCAGCAAGTGCTTCTGGCTCTGTTCCCATTGCTGCTTGTTGTCGTGCTACCATTGACTTATACTGGTGGGAAGCTGCTTGCAGTAGGCAGACTGGTTAGATATGCGTGCAGTGGGCAACAGGTTATCTGGTTAAACGTGGGGATGGAATTGGTACCGAAGGAGCTTTTGGTGTTTCCAGGGGTAGAGTTCGATTGGTCTTGGAATAAGGCTTCTTAGAAATGAAAACTGTTTTTTATAAAAAAAAAAAAGCCTTCCCTGTTGAGAACAGTCTGTGATATTTGTCCGTGATTAAACAGCAGTCATGGGGATCTAAATGTTTCAATTTGATTAACAGATGACCTGATGATTTAGCGCTCATACTTCTGCTATTTGTCAAGTTATACGGCCTTTCTTTCTTTAAATATGGATAAACATTCTAGTTCTGGAAAAGGAAAATTATTCTGGTTATGTAAATACTCTTGCTAATAGCATGTCTTGTTAGTTTTTGTGAACAAAGTACCATGTTAAAACTTTCAACTTCAGTAATTATACCACAAAATTTACTAGTTTTGCCTCTCTCAAACTTTGTAGGAACCACTTCTAAAAAAGYTTTATACTGAAACTGCATTTCCTCCTGCTTTTGGGCTGCTTTCCAGCAATGAACATTATAGGCATTCTGCTGCAAGCTTGTGTATACATGCACATTATACCCATGACCTGTGCCAGCAAAAGGAGTAGTTGGAAATCCCTACTGATCTCCGAAAAAATCTGCTGTTCATCGGATGCTGGGATGATCTCAATTTTCCTTGAGGTTTTCTGAAGGCTGCTTGGTGATGTGCACCTTCTGCTTTTTGCTGTTCCTCCTGCTGTTCCTCCAGTCAGAGGATCTGGCTTTGGGGTGCTGCAGAGCTCCTCAGGGTCTGCTGGGCTTCCTAGAGCTAGCAAAGGGGGAGGCTAATTTAATCTTGAAACACTAGTGGATGAGTCCAACAAGTTGTTCTTCCCTGCCCCCTCCCCTTTCTTTTCTCTCCCATGACTTTCCCTACCAGTGTTCCTCTGTGTAGTATGGTGAGGGATATGTAGTAAGACTAACCTGCAATACAGGACCTSGCTTACAGTCCTGAAGTTAATAGAAGCTGTCAGTCAATAGCCTGGTGAAAGGATATCTTCAGTATCTGTTGTCAGAGAGCAGAAAATAGTTAATCCTTAACAAAGAAAAACCTTTTTCAGGACTACAGAGAACAAAGTCATAGGAAAAATAGGGATAGAAAATCTGCAGGGAGGGAGCTGAAACCTGTAGTTGGTGTCTATGCACATATCTGTTCCTATGTGTAAATAGACTTGGGTATGTCTGTGGTTCTCCTGACTGACCTGCAGGATACTTGGCAGAGATCTGCAAACCTGCTTGGTTATGTATGCTGACTGCTCCCAACTCACACCCACTTCTAATATAAACCACAGCTTCCTTCTGGATATTGGTATCTGTTAAGCAAATGTATAATGGAAAAAAAATTAGAAATCAAACAGAAGTGATGGTGATCCTCAATGTTTCTACATAAGATTTTAGTGATGAATGTTTGGGATCCCTTGAGGTGTATAAATGCTGTTTGAATGCCAACATCAACCTTTAGAACATGTGAAAACTTGTTCTTGCATCCAAAACTGACTTCTGAAACTTAATTGTGTTTTATTTTGAGAGTCTTTGGAGAATACCACAATCTCAGAAATATTGATTGGAAAAAAAAAATCCAATCTGGCTGTTCATTAGATCCAAGAAGAAGGATCAATTCATAAGGAAAAAAGGTTTGCATTGGGAAATACTTCATATCATGTTTGGTTTCAAGAAMTAGATTGAGATAAGGAGTTACGGTCTTGCACTGCATCATTATATAATGATATGCAACTGCTAAGAATGGCTGTAGAAATTCTCTCTGACCCCATGTAAAACATGCAAATATTTGTTCCTGGGGTTTGCTTAACTAGAGAAGACAGGCTGCAATAGCTATTTGTCTTGTATCCCTCCCTGGATGCTTTTCACTACTAATGTCCTCTATCTGCTGCTTTTCCATCTGGAGACATGACCAAAGTTGCTCATTGCTATTCCTCTAGGAGGTTGTCACCCCTCAGTTTGGGGGAACGCAGAAATGGCTGGGGGCAGTCCATATATTATTTTGTGTTGGGAGTTAGAGCAGGGAGCGCCCTTAGCCTAACCTGGTGCTGAAGCTGTCTGTTACCTTTATCTCCRAGGTGGTGTTATAAATTAGCAAGTGCTTGTAGCATCTCAGTGCAAAACCAGGAGGGTTAGCCTGAATAGCTGGAGTTTTAAACAGGGATGTCTGACTTCTGTAAAGCAGATAAGGACCCTGCAAAAATAATAATAATAAAAATAATAAAGTGGGGTGCAGGGGGGAGAGGACTGAAGGGGAAGCACTTTTGCCCCACTAAACACTATCCTAATAGAGCTGAGGAGAAAGCACACAGAGGCTCAGCAGCAGGGCCAAGTGGCTGGGACAGTGGGAAGGCTGTTCCCTGGGATACCCAGCCAAGGCTCTTGTGGCCCACCACCGCAAGTTCTCGTGGCCTGGTCTCTCAGCAAGGGCCAGAGAGGCAGAGGCACTTGAGTTTAACAGTGATGCCTTCCAAAGACAAGGGCCATAGCCTTGTTTCAAAAGGAAGGCTAGATTGCCCAAGGTGTCTGTCTCATTGTGGGTCTGTTTGCTGGTGGTTTCTTGTTTGTTTTTGGGGTTTGTTTTGGTTTTTTTTAACAGCAATGCAAGCTAACTCTGTCTTGCCTTACTAAATTAGTTTACCTCAGAAAGCTGCATTGTGGTCTGGTTTGGGGGTTGGGCTTTATTCCCCCCCTAATAAGAATCAACTCTGAAAAAAAAAAAAAATGGGAAAAGGTTTCTTTCCTTGCTCTTCATATGAGTTTTGGAGGTAATGGGATTGTTTTCATAAGGATTCTAGAAAAATTTAAACTATTCTATAGCTTAAGTTCTCTTATGGTGTTCTGTTTTCTTATCTCGGATGCACAAATTACCCTTTTTTGGTAGCTTCAGCTGTCTGGCCAAAAGGGTTAATGTTAATGGCACTTTCCACAAAGCTATGCGTTTGCAAATAGTCTGGGGTGTGCATCTTGTTCAGTGAAACAAAGAATAAGATTTTTTTTTTTTAATTAAATGGTATACACATATACATGTGTGTCTACCAGTAGCTGAAAACTCATATGGATTACCTGACATTTTAGCAAAAAGAGGATATTTGCTGGAACTACCAAATCAAAACAAAACAAGGGTCTGTTAACTAGTTATAGTTTTGTGGCAATTTGAATAAGGCTATGGAAGACCTGACAAAGAGTAYCAAAGTTTCTAACATCTACATGAGTATTTTGGGTGTTAGAGTATTTTTTTAATTACTCCTGAATAAATTACAGTAACTACCATGGCATTAATACTACTTTAAAGCAAGACAAGCATGTCCCTTTGTGGTGCTAACCTTTAAGCTGTGGCAGTTGCCATTGACCATCAAAGTGCTGTGTCTAAAGAGTCCATGAAATATAAGTAAATAAAAGCAAATACTGCCTTGCTAGCATTGCTGGCAGCTGTGGAGAGCTCCTTCCTCAGAGGTATTTGGCAGATAGCTAATGGAGAGCACTGACCTGGAGCTTGCATCCAAACCATAGATGGACATACCTGCCATGGATTCATCTCCTTGCTCTTTAGATATGTTTAAAACTTTGTGGTCATAGACAGCATATGGTGGCAGTAAGCTCCAAAGCTGAATGGTGCACTGAGGGACAAGACTTATTTTCAGCCTCCTTAGAGTCATAAGTTGACGCCTGGACTTTGTGCTTGAGAAGTTGAGTAGTACATAGGTATAGTGACTGTGGAAGTATTTTTGTCAGAGATTGGCAAGATTATTAATATTATGGAAAAGGCGTGCAGGGAACCATTAGTGGAAAGTGTTGTATTGTGATAAATTTGTACGAAGATGCTACTCTGCAGTATAAAATCTTAACTTCCCGTAGTTGTTTTTCTGACAATAGGCTCAAAACTAATGTAAATGATTGCAAGTGTCATCTTTGACATTAGACCGTCTCTGCTATCTAGTGGAGCCAGCAGTGAAGAATTATTCACAAAGGTACCCAGGAACACAATATTGTGGGGATAAACAAGCATTACAAGCAATTCCTATGGAAAAACAGCTCTCCTTCTAGACATGGATAGCTGTCCACTGTAGAAGTAGTAGTGTTAGACCTCAGTCAGTTGCATTTGTTTAGTGAAGCTCCTTGAAGACTTTAGTCTGAAGGGAAACCATAAACATCTGTATTTTGTGTCCAGGAATGGCTCTTGTCTGCTGGCTTTGCTTGTCGCCTGCTGTGATTGAGCTATCCCCTTCCATAGTGTGCTGTATGAAGATGACCCAGGGCTTTGCAAATAGTGGGAATTGGGGAAGGGGAAAACTGAAAACAGTGRTAAGAACACATGCTTGGAGGCAAATGCATCTACTGGACTTAAAAGGTACAGAGGAACTCAAGAAGATAAGCTTTAATTTAGAGAGACTGAATATAGGCTAACACTGTAGGACTCGTGGGGAGGGATGACTCCTCCACAAGGCATCTTGGGACAGTGGCCTTTGGGCTAAACTCTGTCTTCATGAATATAATTTTAGCTAAGAATTTAAGCAGAGATGTAAGCAAGCAAAGGAAAGACTGATAGGGCCCAGCAGAAATTTTCCCATGGTATTTTTGTAGCCATGAATTTGGAGAACAGAAGTGGARGTGGTCTGGGAACTACCTTTCTAGTGTGGTTGGCTTTGAGCAAGAAGTATGGGCTTTTTGGGGGATTTATTTGCCTTTTTTACTTTCATCTTAGAATTGTATAATATGCAGGAGAAGCTACTGGCATCGCTCAGTATTAGGACAACTTCAGGGATAAATGGCCTATGCGGATCTACCTAGCAGTGAACTTGTTAACTTTTCCTTTAGGGGCTTTGAGACTACATGTGGCTCCGGCTGTACAGGAGGTGTGTTTGTCTCTGATCTCCAGGGACACTCTCTTGAGACCAGTCAGTTGTGACTGCCAGAGTCTGGAGACAGTAGTCTTCAACACGATACCGTGTGTACCAATGTGTTACGCTGTTAGGGGAGGTTGGTTACCCCAGTCTAGCTTCTGTTGTTGAATTGCTCTTGATGCCATGGTGATGGGAGCATTACAAATGTCTAATTATGTGGCCTGTACTTTGATATCTGCCCAGGGCTTTAAGAAGGGTTAAGGTAGCATGGCCAGCTGCTGGCTCTCTTCTGCACTAGTTTGGCTTCTGATTGCTTCTATCTTAACTTGTGTTTGTAGTATGCAGCAGAGGATGGACTTGTACACACAAGTGATCCGGCCAGGACAGTGTCCAAAGAATGGATTTGCATTTAAAGGTCCCAGCAGTTAGACTTCCTTAGAGAAGGTAAGGTTAACGAACCCCAGGAGATGGATTTGGGKGTATCATAGTTATTGCTTCGGATAACCACCATACTCAACATAATTTTTCATTTGCTGCGCTGGGAACATGGTTACTCTTTGCTATGTCCAGAACGTTGCACTGCAATATATAAGACCTTGGCTATTAAAGCCATCATTTAAAGGATTTTGACTACTCCAGTCTGGTTGTGGGCTGCTGCTTTGCATACTTTCCAGGGCTCCAAATGCATGCTACCTCAAGCTTTAATATCAGTATCGAGAGCCTCCAGGAAGCTCCTCAGAGTCAGTTTTCTCTGAGGAGCAAAGTGCAGAGATGATGTAACTCTCCTAGCAATGCACTAGGATATAGTGTTGGTTAGGCAGAATGAGCTACTTTCTTAGGTAACTACAGAATCTGATTTCTAAACCTCATGCTGATGTAAAATTGCACCAATGAAGTAAACTGTATAACTGGCAGCTACTCTCTTGCTTTTGTGAGTGTTCTGATCAGGCCATTTCAACCTTTCAAGCTTGGTTTACTTGATGTTCTGTATAGGAACAGTCAAAGGGTGAAGTCACCCAGAAAGCATTTGTGCAGAAAAATGCAACTTGAAGTGAAAAGCAGTATATTGATGGCTGCACCATGTGCCTTATGTGCAGTAAYCTTAGAGGCAGATATGGAAATATACTTACAAAAATACTTCTGTAATATTTAGTCTTTTAAAGATACATAGTCAAAGAARTGATAAGATTTTTTTTATGCCCTTTTCTTTCCTCTATTCCCTTCTTCACCTTCTCCTCTGAAAAATAACAAAAAAAATGCCCTCTTTTTCATTCTTCCTCTTCTCTGACACAAAGGCAACTTAGTCCAGGGTAATCCACTTCTGGGCAAAATCTTCACCTGCAGCATCACCTCACTGTCATCTGCTTTAAGAGTCCTGCTAAATGAAGCACAGCATGTGTAAAAACAAAAGCGACTATCTCAGCTAGTTGGCCAACGAGCTTGTTCTTGGCTGGGTTGATAAAGCTAAACCCCATCCATGTAACTAATAATCTGAGGCYGCAGATGCTTAGAAGCATCCTGCCCTAAATTATGCTACGTTGCTTCCCTTCTACCCATAGCTGGTTATCTATGGTGAGCACTGCCATGCAGTGACCCAGGTCAGGAAAGCTGATCCAACTGGAAGAACCCATGGGGAACAGGGTTCATCTTTCAGGCAGTATTCACCCAGTCCAGTTTACTGCTTAGCTGTGTGAGTACCCGTGTCAGGTCAGAGAAGGGAAGATAGAAGTGAGCAAAGCAGGCACTGAGGGATGGTAATGGCATTGCCACGTTGGAGTTGATGGTAAAACTTCATCATGAAAATGAAAGGGTCATGTAATATTGAATGAAGTCTGGCATACTCTTAGTGCAACGCTGTTCGCTCTAACAAAATGTCATTGAAATGCTGTGTGTGTAAGGTGAAAACTAAAGCTTTTGATCCTTCAGTAAAAACTTGATATCTTGGAAATCAAGAAATTAAAATTTGCTTTTATCATGGGATTCAGTGAYCTGCACAACTCTTTCATGCAGATTCCTCCACCCTTTCTGATGTTTTGAACAGACACAGCAAGCCTATATGGAGATTTTGATTACGTTCCCAGTTTTACCACTGCTCAAGCCAATTGTGCTCAAGAAAAATCATCAGAACTCTGGAAATCAGCAGATGGACCTCTAACTTTCTTAAAGTTAATGCACAATTTTCATGGGCATGTGCACACAGACCACTAAGCCCTTCACTGAGAGCACAGGTGCTGAAATCACACAAGTCCTCAAGGGTTTCTTCTTGGTAAAGTATTAAGCTGCTCTTAACACAGAAATAGTTTAGCCTGAACCTACAAAGTCTGATYTACTGCATTCTTTGAAATAGCAAAAAAGTTTTTTTTTACCTAATTTTGCACACAGTTTAAAGTTGTTTTTTAAAAGTATTTTAAGGCCTTTARTTGTGCATTTGATATTTTTATTAAAAAATMATTGTTTTCTTGTCTTGTACATATTTGTCTGATTGTTCTGTGCTCTGTATACTTTAACATATTCTAGCAGGYGTATTTTACACAGCACAGCAGTAATCAGGAATGTAAAATGGATTATCTGAGGGGGGAAAAATGCTGTAAAAATACAAATGTGGGATGTTAAATGCTTTGTTTCTGATTTTTATCTTATACACCCTCAGTATGTACTCAGGTATTTAGATTTTAAATGGCTCACAGGAGTAGACGTTTTCAAACTCTGATCACACTACCTAGTCAGTGAGAATTGCAGTTAACCTCTCTCGTGTCATACTGGTTTTATTTTTCYACTTCCTGCTCTACTTCCCCTACTTGGTGTTTAACAATATCATATTTAAGAGAAGGAATCTTGATCTGTTGTAAGATCCACCGCCTAGTCTACTTCAAGGGAGGGTCAGGCAGGGATAGTTGTTTGAGTTTGGTCCCTCTGAACTACAGCGAATATACTTTGACTGTAACCCAGCACCACAACTGTCACTTCTAGCAAAGAAATCAGATGACGTACATGCTCTTACTTAAATAACTGATGTCTTTCAGAACTTAGCATTTCTCTCCCTGCCTACCTTAGGACTGACTGGACTTCAGTTAGGGGTTAGAGCACAGCATCTTTCCATGGCAATTTTACTCAAAGGGGAGTGGGGGAAAAGAAACCCTGAAATAAAGAGATTTGTGAGGCTAAAAGTTGCAAATGGGATAGGTTCTCTGGCATGTTCAAAATAAATATTACAAAACTGAGGATTGCAAGCTTGATCTGTTCTTGAAATTGGCCAYAAGCAACTCTTCCGCTGCACGTTAGAAACTATCTTCCAAGTGAGAAAGTTACTGCCAAACAAGATGAGGTATTTGGCAAACTGACCTATCTCATTATTTAAAAACACACAAATCCACAAAAATGCGCTTGGCTTTACTTCTGGAGGTTGATRTGGGAAAGCATTTATCTTATCGACTCTTCCTTGCTGGTCCAGCTTCTCCTGATAATTCCCCTCCCAGAGACAGGTACTCAGAGCTGTGTATGTGCTTTATTCCAAGACTCTCTAAAACACATGGATGGTCCAGGGTGGAGAGCCTAGGAGCTGGSACCTGCATCTGCTGGAGAAGCTGAGCTCAGCATCAGGTTCTGCTTCTCTTGTTCTCCCAGATACATCTTTTAACTGTGGCTGAAGGGCTGCACCTTTGTGCTCTGTCGGTTGCATATTCTCTTGAGAAGAAAAAAAGCAACAGGCTTTTGCAACGTTGCAGCTCAAGAAGGGACTGAATCCACCTTTTACTTCACACAACCATTGGTTAAATCTGTCACCTCTGTGGCTATTAGACTCAGGGGACCATGGCGGGGGAGTCCCCAGCGGCTTTGGGRCCACTTTCTTTTCTTCCCTGAATCTTCCCCAAACTCAGCAGAAAGAATAGCAAAATTTTAGGACCTAAATCATGCTGTGGTTCCTGGGAGGCCCTTGGGAAACCTCAATGTTTATAACAGAGTTCCTGTAAAGTGTTTTGGGTATGGGGTGCTTATGTTCCTCCTATAGCAGCATTTAGTTACTGTGAGACCAAATCCATGGTATCTATGAAAGTAAGTACAAGAGAAGAAAAAATAAAAGGGGGGGGGAGGGATGGCAAAGTAGAAAAATTCTTCCAGACAAGGCAAATGATAATGGAAATGAGGCTATCTAATTAAAAAAATCCCCCCCCCCCCTTTCATTTTTTTCCCCTTATTTCTTTGCTCTTCTCTTTCCTGTGTGCCACCCTCCTGCAATCACTACAGCCATAGTAATCTAGCTTTATATTTTCTTCTGGCAAACTTCACGCTGTTACAGTCTGAAGTATTTGACAGGACATTCTTTTAAATCACTGTTCTGTAAACATAAGTATATTGTACAGGATTAATAGATGCAAAATACTTTAAAATTGTATTTCCAACTTCTTGTTCTGAGAAGATGGTTCTGCCTTTAATTTTGGAGCACAATTATAAATAAATAGTTATGCAGAGAGAAAATTAGCCTACATGAGCCACTCAGGGAGTGATGGYGGAATAGAATCTTTGCGTATTTACTGCATAGGAATATCCCAACTGTGCAAATACAGGTAGGGAATGAGTGGATGGGAAGCAGTAGGGCAGAAAAGGTTTGGAAAAATAAATCACAAACTGAATGCAACAATAATTAAATGTTTGGGGTTTTTTTTTTGGGGGGGGGGGTAAGCCTCATGTTGGGTTGCACAAATGTGATTTTTGTTTGGGATACCCTTAAAGTTTTTTTAAGTCTTCTATGCAGTGCTGGTAAAACTTTAGTGAAAAGTTATGGCCAACAGTTGGCACAAAAATTGYAGAAAGATGTGGACCAAGTGAAACAGCTCCCAGAGGCCTGCTGAAGGCATTAGGACTGCTTAGTTTGGTGAAAAGGAGGCTGAGGAGAGGTATGAGAAGAGTATATAAAAAAATATGGCTGTGAAGAGAGAAGGAATAAATTCTTCCCATTGTGGATGGGACCAGGAGAGAGACATGGAGTTACAGCTGGGGATTACAGGGGACATGAGAACAAACCTTCCCATACTAGCAATAGTTAAGTACGGATCTGGACTGCCCGGGGAGGCTGCTCAGTCTCCACCCTGGCAGTCTTTTGGGACCGGTTGCCCAAGCACCCATCAGAGATGGCACTGGTATAGCTGATCCCACTGCTGGGCACCGACGTGGACAAGATATCCTCTTCAAGTCCCCACCAGCCTTGTTTTCTATAATGGTACCGCTTTCTCCTTAGGATCCTGGCCTTAGATTTTATAAAGTTAGATGCACATCCTAATGTATATGATCTGAGTTGGGTCTTGTGTTACTTTTCACAAGCTCTCTCATATTTGGGATTCTTTGAATTCTATTTATTAAGTTCAGAACTGAATCCTTTATATTCTYTTTTCAATAAGTTGGTCTGTTTTAATTGATTACAACAACACTAAATTTCATTTAACCTAAAGCTGAGTAGTATACYATGCCCCCGTTATAATGGTTGTGTGTTTTAGAAATCAAACAAACTAGAAATGAGGCGATTCCTACAAAAGGGGAAAACGTGTGTATATTTGGTTTTCTTTTTGCAAGATTAATTGGGAAATCTCACACCTTTGATATCTTTAAATATATCTGTTACCTCAGTTAGGCACTCAGTTAGGATCTCAGCTGGAGGCAATTTTATTTATTTAAGCAGGAAAGCCTGAGACTCCATCAGTAGAGATGAAAGTCCAATTCCACGATGTAACTTTCTCTGAGGTTATTATTGATTGAACTTCAGATGTGACTCTATCACTCGGGTATTCAGATGTGTAAATAATATGTAATATGAAGGTAATAACTGGAATTAATCTGAAAAAACATTGTGAAAATAGATATTATACTTTCATAAAGACTATATTTAAAATTATTGTATTACATGGAGGAAATTCACCTTCTGAACTACAGTCTTAGTAAAACATGTTTTATAAATGTAATGGTTTTATATGTTTTTAAAAAAATCTAAACTGCAGAAGCTTACTATACATTCCACTAGCCTGGATAACCTAAGGAATGACAACTCTGTTTACCTTGATGATAAAAGTATGTCCAGTATTCAGGCTGCTACATCTTCATTCTGTTTAGTTTTTTTTTTTAACTGAGTCTCAGCAATCATGTTGTCTTGTATTTTAAAATCCCAAATTAAAAATCTAAAACTTTTGTACTTCATGTAGTTTTTATGAGCTTAATGTTTAAGAAATTTTTTTAAATAAGCTTTTGTCTAACACTTGTGTGCTTTCTGTGGTCAGTATGGCAGTCTGCATAGCACTTTAATTAGGAACATTGCAATCTTTTTCTCGTTCTAAAATAATTTAAAAAAAAAAAAAGATAATTCTRTCACTATTTGTTTTCTATGCAAATAACATACCACACTTAGGGTAGGATTTTTTTTTAAGCCTAAAGGAGTTCCTAAAAATTCCCCCAGCAAATTTTTATTCTTCTATTTGCACTTTTGCAAGACGAGGGATAATCTCACTGTAACACCTCACGACGGCGAGAGYTTTAAGTGGGTGTTGGGAAAAGCCAATTTCCACACCGCCTGTGGGCAGCTATAGAGAGCTCGGTGCTCTCTATTTTGCCAGGTCTGACACCAGTGAAATTTCTTGTCCCAAATTTCCTATCGTGCATCCTGAGCCATCAAAACCAAACAATTTTTAAACTATCGAATACTTTAAGTCTTTAATTATATTTTGGTCTGTGGGTTTTGGTTGTTTTCTTTTCAAAGATTGCAAGCTGAAAATAAATACACATTGATTAAAGTAACTTGCAAAGGAATACCCCAAGTCTGTGAACACGAAGTGTTTTTAACCCATAATTAGTAACTTGCCAACCAAAGCTGTGTATGTTCTGGTGTCTGAATTGCAGCAGTGCTGTTCTCTAAGGAGACGATGTTTTTCRGGGTGCTTCTATCACTGCTGACAGCCTCGAACGCTAGGACTGCCGTACTTTGGGATCTTACGAGTGGCGAGATCCTAAAAGCAATGCCGCCAGAAAGCAGCAAATTGCAATGAAAAATGCAATACCTGAGCTGCCTTTTTTTTTTTTTHTAATAGTTTAACACTTTCAGCAAGGGACCTTGTTAAAATGCCAAAATAATGAGACGAGAGAGAAGACTCTAACCCCTCCCCGTAACGAAGCGCTCCGGGGGGGTGAGGGTGAAGATGCCCTCTCCCCCTCTGCCGCCCACTTCCCTGAACATGGACTTTCTGCCTTTTCTCATGCTCCCACCTATCTCTATCCCAGCCTGCTCTTTGCCTGAGGTCACCTCCTTGCCCTCTCTGGAGCTGGGCAGGGGGTAGAGCCGGGCTGTGCCCCCCAGGGGGGCAGAAGGGCTGGCAGGGGGGCAGTGCTGGAGGGGAGGGAAGGGGGCGAAAGGTGCGGTACGGGGAAGGGAAGCACCAGGCGTCCCGCGCGAGTGCGGCAGCCCTGCCCCAGAAGAGAGGGCAGCGAGGGGCAGGCACGGCCCGCTCCCCAGCATCCCGCGTCCAGCCCCTGGCCCTCTCCGGTCCCACGCCACAGGGAAGGAGCCGATGTGTTTGCCGAGCTCAACGCCACCTTGAAGCAACCAGTTATTTCAGTGTGTGCTCAGASAGGCATGTTCGGCTCGGGGATCCACGCGGACTCCTTTGTTGTTGTTGTTTAATTGTTAATCACTTGAACGGGGATGTAAGCAACCCCTCTCGCCTGCATCCTCACCCACAAAGGGAGCCAAGTGATCCTTTTGAACACTGCAGGTCAAAGGTGGGCTACTTGGCAAACAAGCCTGGGCAGTCAGAGCGAGCGTAAGCGAGATGAGCTCGCTTTCATCCACCTTTGCTGCCTCTGCCCTGCTTGGCTTGAGAAGCCAATGGAAGGTCATGCTGTGCTAAATTGGAAACAAAGAAAAAAAACTTGTTTTCATGGTGTAAATGGAGCATGGTGATAAAAAGTGTTCTCTCCTGTGGCTCGTGCATGTCACGTGGCAGTTACTTGGCTTAGTACTTGCATCTCCCCAGGGGATGTGTAATCCTGGTCTGCTGTGGGAGCTCCTGTGATGGGACRCTTCAGTAGGAGAGTTGGTGCAAATCCTGCTGAAAGGACATGCAACCAAAGCACTGGCTACAGAACTGAGCTGGAAAACAGCTAAAAAAAAATTACTAAATACCAACCCCACCACTTCAGTTACTGCTGTGAAAGATGTGGATGCACATGGCTCAAGGGAGAGAACTGATTTAGTGGCTTTAACTGAGCAAGGAGCCCACATGAACTCCAGTAAACCATACCCTGACTGGCTCTGACTGCCTGTGAGATGTCTGAAACAGAAATATAAGTGGGCCCGTGTGAACCTCRAGGTTCAACAAGGCCAAGTGCAAGGTCCTGCACCTGGGTCGGGGCAACCCCCGGTATCAATACAGGCTGGGGGATGAAGGGATTGAGAGCAGCCCTGCCAAGAAGGACTCAGGGGTACTGGTGGATGAAAAGCTGGACATGAGCCGACAATGTGCACTCGCAGCCCAGAARGCCAACCGTATCCTGGGCTGCATCAAAAGCAGCGTGGCCAGCAGGTCAAGGGAGGGGATTCTGCCCCTCTACTCTGCTCTGGTGAGACCCCACCTGCAGTACTGCGTCCAGCTCTGGAGCCCTCAGCACAGGAAAGACATG